>WAAB01012700.1:0-123283 GCA_013389865.1 Piaya cayana
AAAAAACAAACAAACCAAAAACTAGCAAGAAATTAGGATGAGAATCAGAGTTAAGAGCTTTTAACCCTATGGTAAAATCCAAATGTAATTCACAGCCCTATTATTAACTGGTGCCTATCAAAGAGGAATAGAATCAATAGACATACTCCAACCACCTAGAAGATTCAACAGCAGTACTGTGAGCATTTCTGACAACATGGCACCACTCTGGTTTTGCAGAGCAGATGGTGACGCTTTTATCCATTTCACTCACCTATGGTCCCATCATGAGGCAGCAATAAAGCCAAAACAAGCCCAGATTTCTTGTTTGCTAGACCTGCACCTCAGCAACTTTCTTGAGCAATACCATGCAAGTCCTCTGGGAACATGTACCGCTATCTTAACTTGCGATTGCTGTCCCAATGTTGAAGGAAGAAGCCACTGTGCTCCACCACTGGCACTAGACTCCTGTTTCTCCCACCCATTCCTTTTGCCCTCCTACCTCAACCGCTGCTCACCTTGCCCTTTGCAGAGCATCCACTTGTACTTCTGGCTCATGTTCATTCTCAAATCCACCCTCACAGGCTACTTTTGCCAAATCTATAACAACTGTTAACAAAATTCATATATATACTTAGATACACAAAGAAGGTTAACAGTCAAGCCATGCTTGGCCTCTGAAGAGGGACACCTTTGACCTCATTACTATAATCTTTATTCCACTATTCCCGCTATTACTATGTTTCATTAGTCTCCTTGCTTTACTTGAGCCTGTTCCGATATAAGATCCACTCTGCAGGCCCCCATGTGAGTAACTTCAGCATAGCTGTAAGGCCTGGGCACATCCCCACTGCCTTCGATAATGCTCTGTCACAAATGCAATTACTTAATTATAAAGGAAATGGTGAATGCTATTACAGGACCCATGTCTGGGCTATGTTTCTGAAGCACCTCACGTACCTCTTGATGCTGAAATAACCACCAGGTTAATCGGGGTTTTTAAAGTGCTTAGTGGTTATCAGGTAGAACTACTATGTAGAAGGGACTCACGGTGAAGTAGTTCAATGCAAAAAGCATTTAAAAATGTGGTTTTAAGATTGGCAATGTTTTCTTAATCCCTTAAAAGCAGGTTTAGTTTGCTGTCTGGCTTGAATATAATGGCTCAGGAACTGTTTCTCTGAGTTTCGCATCAGATAAGCAGTTAGGTAATTATAGGAACAGAATGGAACTTTAATTATAAGAAAAGCCATAGATCATTCTATTGTGATCTTCCACCGCATTGCTGTTTCTTACAAATGAACATATTGCCCAAGCTGGAAAGAAACTACTGATTAAAATACTCGAAAGCCCTGCTAGGAACTTAGACATGTTTTTTCTTTGCAAAAATCAAAACATTGTATCTGACTAGCTGAGAGATTTGAATTACCTCTTCCAAATCTCACTTTAATTCTTCCTCACAGATTAATTTAATTAAATCTATTATTACAACATGAGGGTTTTTTTCATTTTACATAAAAGCTTGGTGTACTCTGATAAATCTAGAAGATAAAAAGCTATTGGTAAAATTTTCTGATCTTATTTCCTCCCACTTATTTTCAGCTGAAGGAACCTATTTGAGTAGCATGCTGGTTCCAAGCATGTCAGCAATCAAACATTTTAAAAGCAAAACATCAGTGTCTGCACTTACAAGTACCTGACAAGCAGAGCAGCTGCACTTACAAGTACCTGACAATTGGAATATTGCTAAGCACACAGTCTGAGAGGTCAGAGTCATAAGAAGGAATCTCTAACTGCAGTTATCTACCATGCCAGGCTACTAATTCATCAGTCACTGCTTTTCCCCAGACACCAGTGTTTTGTCAGCAGAGCAAGTGCTCTGCAATTGATGCCAGCCCAGGCCAGCCAAGTGTATCAACATTTCAGGGAAGATGGCGTTGGGTCTAGCAGAGGTAATGCCACTTCTGCAGATGCTCAAGTACAAAGGAGCCTGAGGGGTTTGTGTACAAGTACATGTGTGCACGCCAGTTCCTCCCCTTTCTTTCTGTGGCTAATCAAGAATCTATTTTATTCCCTGGGTGCTGGGAAGAAAGAATGCTCACAGACTGCACACACTGGGCTCCATCAAAAGCCTGCTGGTTACAAACAGTGATGAAAACATAGCCTCTTCAGAACTCTTTGAACTGCAGCTAAGAGTCCAGTACACATCCGTGGGGCTCCTTGAGCCTCTGTAACAGCAGCTGTTCTTTCATTTTCCTCTCTTTTTGTTTGCTTTCTCTCATTCACAGGGATTACTCCGATTCCTAATCAAAACAGGGAGGAAAAAGCCCCACAGAACACTAAGGGGACGAAAATTATTCAAAGGATAAAGGAGTTGAGCAGAATTGAGACCATACCTGTTCATAAAAAAGATTATGGTTGCAAAAGTGCTTCTAATCAATAGGGAAAATAAAGCTACAAAAGGTCCCTAGATGAGCAAACACAATGAAACCTGCCAAGATAAGTGATAAAAATTACAGAAAGAAAAATTATACAAGCCTCCAAGAAACTGTGAGAATTAATTGCATAGCACTTTCTCCTGCTACCTTAAGTCAGCACCTTTTTTTAATCCAAATCAAAAGCTTGCCAGAGTACACTGCAACATTGGCATTTCACCTTGTACTTGCTATTGCAGTATATCCTCTCTATGTTCTACCTAAGGATCAAGTATCCCAATGGCATCCAGGATTTTTTAAAAATTCACACTGTGGAGGAAAAATGGAGGGTAGTGTCACACTCCACGCTACACCCACCACCTCCAGCAGGCACAGCAGCTGAAGGAAACCATCCTGCACCACTGCTAGTGACTTCTGCATGGACACAAACAGGCAATTGCTTCATCAAGATCTCAGCTTACACCAACTGAACATGATGCTTCCTCATGCTAAGGTGACAACTCTTCTGAGCTGTTAAAGAGATCGAAAAATGAACTGCTCCTCAAAGACACCAACAGAACATTTATAACTCAGAGCAAAAAAGGGATTTAGTAGATGAACATAGACTTAATTTCTAATATGTCCTTATTTCCTATACACGTAAAAGAAAGTAAGTCTGGAAAGCGTCTGCTGTGGTTAAATAATTGTGCTTACCTTTGGACTGAATATTTCATCTTTTCTATACATACAGAGAATCCCCCATCTGTTTTCTTTTTCAGAGGATCGAATAGGCAGCTTAGATGGAAATTTTAATTGAATGTGTTCAAGCTGTTGCACGAGGACAGTGCTGTATAGACACACAGTTGAGAAGAAAAGGTTTCTCCCTGCCACCTACACCTTTACTTCATTACAAATGTCCCTGCTGGTTCACACAACTCAGCGACAAGTTTGACATGTGCAACATGTCTAGAGGCAGGAATTGAAGCAGAAACATAAATTCTAGCAGATTTCAGTAAGTTAATTGCTATTCCTCATTCACATTCCATACTGGGCCAATATACCTGCTGAAATACTCGAACAGCATACCATTATTTTTTCAGTCTGTGTGTATGTGCATTTCTAAATATACATGTCTGATTTCACCCATATAAATGCACACTCAATGACTAGAAATGAAATTGCTGTAAAAAATGCTAGAGATACTTTTCCCTATACAAAAAAAAAAAAAAGGAGAAGCATAATTATATTTGTGCTAAAATAACTAGTATCTGCAACCTACCTCTATGAGAGAAAAAAGAATTCAGGCTTCATAAAATACCTTGTCTTGTACAACAGTACACCTGAAGAATTCAAATGACATGGCTACTACCCTAGCAGTTTAAGGCAGAAAAATAGTGCAATAAGTGGCAAGAATCCATTTATATTAGAATGTATAAGCATGTGAGGTCTAGCAAAGCTACTAAACTAAGTCCTCTGTATTTCAATGTATGGGATCCTTAATGCATTTTAACGAGTTAAAATACAAGACAGAAGGGGTGATCTTGAAATCTATCATTTCAAATACAGCCAGTGAATATAGCACTCCTAGAAAGGAGGCTAGAAGTTCTTGCTAAAGCAAAACCCCGATTAAGCAGCTATGGAAGCTCACTGCATCCCAAAAATGCACAGGGTGAAGACTCATGCTACCCTCACACGTGCAGATAGCACAGTCAGTGACCATGCCTCACCCCAGAGCACAATCTGATGGAAAACAATTCAGAGAATTAAAAAGCTCCAGTGCGAGGCTTAAATTACATAAATTATCTACCAAAGCATGCAGAGACTGCATATTAAACCACTGTTAATCATGATCCTAATCCTCAAGGAAGCAGGATGGAGTATCACGAGACCCTTATTAAAGCTGCAAATTATTTCAGCAGGAGTTTGTCCTGAATGAAAACATGATCCTAGCTGCAGAAAGGGAGAGAGGAAAAATACTTATCAAGGAAAAAGTGGTGGAACTAGGAATCACAGCTTCAATGTACAATTCATTCTGGCACTAAAACACAGAAGTTATTTAAATGTGAAAAATATTAAAATAATGTAATTTGATATTCACGTATTTTCCTCACACCATAATTCACCCATTTAAGAAAGGAGAAAAGGTTTGTTTTCTGTGCTTTTGCAGGGCAATACTGCTTCATCCAGTTTGCAAAACATTTCAATTTTCAAATTATGTTTTGCCTTTGATTCCCAGAAATTATTTCCTTCACACAGTAGCCACAGTAAGTAAACCAACCATGATTCTCTCCAATAAATGGGGGGGAAATAAAAAAATCAGGTAATCTGAATTTCAGAAAGCAAGCAGCAAGAGAATGAAAAACCAAAAGCACTAGACAATGAAAAGCTGCTTGAATATTTCTGAAAACCTTGTTTTTACTAGTTCAGTATTTATAGCCTGTTAAATAATTACACATACAAGAGCTTAATATGCTCAACTTTTATTTTCCTGCTATTCTTTCCTATTGAAATAACTGCAAGATTAATTATAGCCATAAAAAGGCAAAGCCTTTTATGAACATTCCTGTTTATGAACTGCATGAATGCATTAGACCAATAGGAAAAATATTTAAATGCCAGCATTTAAATCTTTGTAGCAGTGAACTAGGTAAAACTCAGTTGGTCTGAGGTACAGGAACACTGCAAATGTCAAAGCTTGTGATGCTACATGAAAAAGACTTTCTTACAAGGTAACACTGCTTCAGAAGAGAATAAAAACACCAGAAAAGACCCCATAGGTATTTTCTACTAGTTTTCTTATAGGACCCAGCCCTCTGAAAAGGTCACATCTGAGATATAAGCTCTGAACAGCTACCCTTAAAGGAAAAAACACACTTTGTTTTTAATAGTTATTACTTAAAACTCTTCAGCACAGGTAGAATCAGAGCACAATCATTACACACACAAAATTAATTTACATCTCTAAGTAAGTAAAATGCTGAGACCAGCAAAGCCATGTGATCATCAAAAAGGAGATGTAATTCACTGCCTATGAGCTGCAGACAAAGTTATCCACTAGCAGGGATAGACAGCTAGGATCTGAGTTCACTGAATTTCCTTTGATGTAAAAAGGATAATTTCACACTTCAAGAAAAGGAACACGATGCAGGAGAAACTGGATTTGGTTCCTTACCCTGTCAAAGACTTCTTGTGTGAGTCCCTATGGTTTTGTCCCCTTTAGGACACCAAGGTCAACTTTGGGTTGCTCTATAAAGACACATGTGGAGGCAATCAAAGCAGTTACAGCTGTTAGGGAACCAGGGGCACTTGGGAAGCAAGTATACATGGCCTGAGATAAAGGTTGTTAAATCAAGGGTAAAGGTATATTTGTGAGGAGTTATACACACTTAGGATAAAAAGGACCTCTAGAACTCTGCACTGGACTATAAGCCATGATTTGTAGGGAAGTACTAGTCTAATAACAGGCATCATCAAATCTAACCCATCTTCAGTGTACTGTTAAAACACTTCTACAGAAAAGAGTTTGAGAGTCGAACCCTCTGCTAAGTAGCATACGAAAGACATAAAAATGTATTATTTTTAAGTTATAGTTTGTATGTGGTAAAGCTTTGTCAGAGGGGAGTGAACTATGCAAGAACTGTATCCTGGCTGTAGAATTGTCATCTCTGGTTATCTAACAAAATAATCTACAATTAGAAGATGCACACAAGGAGAGTTTGGGGGAAAAGCATTTGTTCAGCCATCGGAAGAAAAGGCTAAAGGAAGATTTTACTGCCATCTTAAACTATAAGATGGGAGGGACTAGAAAAGATGGAGCCAGACTGTTCTCAGAGGTACACAGTGACAGGATTGGAGGTGACAGACATGCTGCAACAAAGGAAAGTGTAGCCAGATATAGTGATTTTTTTTCATTAATAAGAGTGGTCAAACACGAGGACAGGGGTGTACTTTGATTACAGTATTGGACTAGATGACCCCCTGAGGTCCTTTTATCCTAAATTATTCCATGACTTCATGGAGAGACAACCATGGGCTGTTTTCCTTTTATTCCATCTTAATAAATTTGACCACAGTGACAAATCAAAGCTTTCATAATTAGCCCTACAAACCAGTCTGGACATCTGGAAAATGAGACTACCTCTTTTGTGTCTTGTCACAGGGAGGATCCTGTAGAACAGTCTTGAATTTACATGTTCCACTGCATTTACAGTCCCCCAGCATTTTATTACATATATACAAACAGAACTGCTCTTAATGTTGGAGGCAAAATGAAAACAAACGATAAGTACTCTCTGTCACTGCCCCAGGTCCTAGATTCTGATGTCTGTCTGTAGCTGGCCTGGTTGATTTGGCCTATTTTCTTTTTTTGCTATTTGAAGTTCAATGGCCCAGTGTACACAATGCCCTGAATAAGACAGGCAGCCCTTCTCCTTAATAAATTCTGTAAACGGTAATGAACAATTTATTAAGTTACTTTCCACAAAAGTACAGCAATGTTCCAAAACTGACTCATTTATGCAGGAGATATGCATCGAAGAAGAATAATAGAGACGTAATATGTTTTGGGGTGAACGGGGACCCAGGAGAAGGCTGTGTATTGTGGGGTGAGCAACACCATCAGCACCAACAGTTACAGAATTTTGCATTTAAGCAACTTTGAAAATGAGGACGGAACTGAACACTACTGTGAGAGATCAGCATATCCAGCAGCAGCACACAAACTACTTAAAACCATAGAAAATATCCATTAAAATATAACTGTCAAGTTTGGATACATCTCTCTGAACTACTCCTGACATGTACTTCAAAATAAAAAGGACTGCATGAACTGCTACTGTATTTCAAACCAACATTCCGGGTTTGATTTTATATTCCATTTCCATTTAAAAATCTATTTCCAGGACTGCTGCTTATTAAACCTGCCCTATTAAATCATTCCCCTATTAAATGCAATATGAATTCAGGTCTCTCTTCCTCTTTTTCTTCCTCGTAACGCTCTACTATACCTTTCTGTATAATAATTTCAGCTCGTAACTAGGAAAATGTCACGTATCTGATAAAGAAGTGGTGAGATTATGCTGTCTGCATTCCTCGATCTCATTATATATACAGTGTCCTAAGGCAAGAGTTTGCCAGCTTAGATTTTCACTTGCTCTATCCCTTTAATTTGTGTTCCCATCACTGCTGTTACTGTTTGTTAGCATTTGTCTTTATTTTTCTACAGAGATTTTTTTGTTTAAGTCAGTAGTTAAATTAACAAAATACTTCAGAGGGAAATTTAGAATTTCTTCCTTGTAAAAAAGCAGAATGATTTGATACCTGTGCTGCAACAGCATTAGGTGGATAACATTCATTTTGATGGAGGTCTCCATTACCTCAGGAAGAAAATTCACTTCCCTTCCCCCTCCTTCAGCTTCAAGAAACTGGACAGGAAAACAGTGGAATCTTTTCATATGCATTAGCCAAGCCTGCATGTATCAGCAGTGGTTGCACCACAGACCTAGGGTGATCACCAAGTCACACTGAGTTGCTCTTACCAAGAGCAATGAAAAGTAACTCCAGAAATGTGGTGATGGTGGGGTCTGCAATGGAAGAATGTACGTAGGCCATGGAAGATCTTGAAGCAGGCGGAGACATGCTGTTGTATAACCTCGCAGGAAATAAGTGTAAGATTCTCAGAGTTCGAGCCTACTCTGAGGTCAGAAATATTTTCTGTATCTCAAACAGTTGCTGGTGAGGTATATTGGAGTCACAGGATTCAGGTTGACAGAGGCACCAACTACTCCCACTACTTCCAGATACTCTGCTATCCCTTTTAGTGATTTGTGGTGAGCTCCTTGCATACTAACAAGTTGATGTGATGGAGATGAAATCCATTATCATTTCAGATCACCTTCCAAAGATGGCAGTTTTTGCATCACTGCAGGCTCTCCCTCCAGGCAGGGAGAACCAGTAATGGCTGATGTCAAACAGGAGGACAACGCTGCCTCTCCCACAGCTATTTTCTTGGTGTGTATGTATCCTGCAAGGGCAAAGCAGTTCACTTGCTTTATGTACAAGCAGACACCCTTTCTTGAACAGAGGACCAGTTCAGGCAATTGCTCAATCTAAAAAGGCCTTATCAAGAAAGACTAGGCTAGAAGTTGGCATGCCCAAGTACACACTCTTCCCCTTCTCCACCAGGAGCACTGGTGCAGCACAGTTAAATGGTGTTTCTTTGTTCTCTCTCATCCACCACCCCATTTTTTTTCATTTATAAAGCAGGTTTCTGAAAATAACACTCACTTCAATATTAAATTCCTCCTCCCATTCCTCCCTTCCCCAGCCTCAGTCAACACAACTTTTAAAACTGAATTTGGACCCTCTGCCCCTTGTGGACATGACTAATTTCTGAGTTCACATGGTTTTGCTTCTCTTCACTTCTCATTCTGCTTCTACACATACAGAGAAAATAAAACGAAACATCCTGCCCCCCAGCCTGACAATATTTCTAATGATGACTTCAGAGAGAACAGATCCAGCCCACAAGAGACCTTTGAATAGATCAGCTCACAGGAAAGGGGACACATATCTTTGAAATCTTAATATAAATTAAATGAGACAAAATAAATTTAGCAGCCAGATAACAGCACTGAAGAACTGACAGATGGCAGAACACTGATGTTTGGTGGCAACACTCACATGTTACGTGAATAATTCACTTGAACAAACCTATGGATGTGAAAGTGTGTTTAAGGTTAAGGATCTGGCTCAAAGAAAAATGAAGAAATAAGCAGTTTCATTTTCATAATGACTCATTTCAAACCAAAGGCCTGGACAACCAGATTCTATAAAATCTGCCCATGCAAAAAAAAAACCACCTGACCTTCAACTCACAGAAAACCCCACAACAGAGAGAAGTCCTATAGATCTCATCAGCTGAGAATTCAATTGGACAGAAAGATATCCTAACACTTGCTACTCCTGACCACAGTCAGTGGCTTGAATAAAATGCAGTTTTAAAAAAATAACTGCATGGACACAGAAGAGGTCATAGATATCACAGGTCCAACAGAAGTTAGGTCAGGTGTGATGCCATCTTACTTATCCCGACATAAGACAGGTGACATAGTCCTGAAGACCCGGGGATGGGTGACAGCCCCAGAGAGAATATTTTTAGGTACAAAGCCAAGCAACTTCAGCTGGGAAACAAAGAAAGTAAAGTACTGCTTTAGTTTTGCAGCAGTTTTATCTACAAAAGATCACAGGCTGTTACCTTAACCAAGCCTTAGAGATGGAGACACAACATCCCTAACTACCAATGAGAGAGCACAAAATGTCTTTAAAAGCACACACAAAAGCATTCAGAAAATAAAAAGCAGATCACTAGATGCTGAGAGGAACTGCCTTATTTTCATCACATTCTAAGCTGGGAGTACACCTAAAATGCAACAGTCAGTGTTATCAATGCTCTCAGCCTGGCCAGCTTGAAGGCAGTATTGATAATGTCCGAATGTTGCATTAATCAAGGAATAACCCTAGTTCCTGGAAGAAGTTCTGGAAACTACGTGGCCTGTTTGAAAGCAGTTTGATCTTTTCAGAAGTGAGAAATCAGCATTTCCCAAACCACCTAACCTTCCCTTCCCTACAGAAACTCCATAGTGCAGACTCCTCCAAAGTTCTGCACTCTGAACAGGAAAGTGACACAGATATAGGGGTTTGCAGTCACTCCTCAGCCACTGGGAGAAAGTTCAGTTTTCCTTTCATCATGGAGAAGGAAAATGGGACTGAAGGGAGGGATCATACAGGAATGCAATTTGGCTCTGGCTACATTTTCTGTCTGTCATTACATCCCCACATCTTTTTGCCCTTAAGTAACACTTAGACACAAAAAGCGGTGGGCCTTTTACATTATGGGTACAAATTAAAAGCAAAGCCTAGCACTACAGCATTTTGTTCATAGTCTACCAGGTCAATAACTCACTGCTGTCTTGACCAGTGGTGGCAGGAGGACTTGCAAACGTGCCTGAATTAACCCCACAGCCAGCACAGTGCTTGTGCAACACCAGGCTGATTCCATTTCCTCACAGAGCAGATTGGATCAGCCTTCGAGATGACATCTCTTTTGACAAGTATACAAAACATCTGGAAAGAATGTCCTTACTGTGCAAATTAAAGCCTATAGCTATCAGCAGTCAGAGGATTAAAATCACTTGATCTTCATCTGATTAAGTGTGAACTTCAGACCTGAATAATCCTATAAAACAAGTAAAGCTCCAGGTTCTAGTCACATTTTTAAGATTCGAAGGCAAGCTTTTAACTGGTACAGACAGAAACATTGGCTTCTCTTGTGAACCAGCCATTAAGCCAGATACAGGCTTGTACCTGTGAACACCGAGGTACGAGCTCATGCACCCATCATATAAACTGTTCAGTTTTATTTAAAGTTCATAACAAAACCTAAATATCTGATGCTAAGGCAAAACATGGTAAAATCTGCTTGAGACTACTATAAACAAATACAGTACGGCACAGCTATATACTGTGGTCTTTGAGCTAGTTTCAAAGCCCTTCTATTTAAAAACCAAATTAAGAACTGATCAATTCTGGTACTGCTAGTTTCACAAGAAACTTCCAATCCACTTTTTAGACATACACTGCAGAACAGGAACAAACTTCTCCCTGTGTTGAGGTGACAGTGGTCCGTCACTCCCATTAGTACCAGGGAGACATTCAAGAGCCATCTGTTTTTCTGAACAGAATCACTATTGCAGAAATGCAGACTTCAGTCTCTTAGAATGTTTCAAGCAGAAAAAGAAATTACACAAAATTGAAGAAATTACTTTCCTCTCAGGATGGCAGCCCCTTACTGTAACAATCAGAGGTTCAGGTCAAGTCTTTTAAGATATATAAGTCTTAAGAATGATTTCCCCAGAGTATGAACATAAGTGGGGGGAAACGGAAGGCAAAATGGCTAGAAAATGAATGAAAGATTATTAAGAGAAATTGTCAGGGATCTTAGCAGTGCATGGTCTAGATTATGGTCTCTGCCAAGAGATTTACAGACAGAGACTGCAGAGAATGGAGCTGCTTAGTTATTCATCTCCCCTCCAGGCAATCAGGTAGTGGAAGCAGCATTAATATGATAGTTTTTGACTAAGGAGAATGCAGGGTAAAAGACCAACATATACAATACATAAATATGTTAATGCAGCCACTGAAGTGATTTTTTCTGTAGCCTGTATATAGCTGCAAAAATTATTCCCTTCATTTTATGCAAGAGAAGTACATTAATCTTTCTTAATTAGGGAGAAAGTAGGACTGGTACTAGGCTTAAAAATAAAAGTATAGTTAACTTTCAAGTCCTTTATGTGGCTTATTCTGGTGAAATCCAATAAAATACTTCCACCAACCCTGCTCCTGACTCATGGGAATATATTTGTGAAGTATGTGACTAGAAATTCAATAGAATGGCTCGTACTAGTTTCTTGTTCTGTCCAAGAACAAATCTGCAGACATAAGTAAGCATGCAAATAGAAGTGTATGTATTAGTGTTTTCATTAAAATATCCCTGGGATTCCCTTCAACTCAACATCAGACAACCCTCCAGAGTTGAGGAACAATGGAGTGCAAATGGTCCTCCTCAGAGAATCAAAAGAACAAGGTAAAATGTACCAAATGAAAATCAAACATGTCCTTTTATTGACTGAATCAATGGGTTTTTAAAAGGCATTACCTGCAGTTAACATCTGTCATACATGCTCTCAGTTTTAGTTATTTTATATTGCTTATCTTCCACCTGCCTTTTTCTCCATTTGTTCTTGAAAGCAAAAAAATGTTAAAAAAATTGGAGCAATACTCTAACATTGCCAATTTCCTCTGTAATGACAGAAGTGTCGTCTGCAGTGACGATAAATCCCAGTATGCTACCATACAAGATACTGCAAACCTGAGTTTTCAAAAGGCCTGATCCCAGATGAGCACAGATCTTTGAGCCCTACAACCAGATACACTGTAGCAGAGCTAGAGATGCTTTCGATTCCATTAGAGAGAGAAATACATGTTAGACTCTGCTGCTTGCATATCCTAGTCAGTAAAACTGGTACATTTGAAAGTTTGGAAAAATCTGATTTGAACGACCTGAACCTTTCGTTTCTTTTATTTCTTCTGTAACAGAATCACAAGTTGACAAAAAATGTTGCAAGTGTTTGGAACCCCTCCAATTTATCTGTGTTTTGATAAGATAACATGTCTGAGAAACATCCCTTTTCTGTGCTACTCACTGCATGCTGCTTCTGATTCATCTGACCCATCGGGACATTCTTCTTCACCATCGCATTTCCACCTGGCTAGGATGCAGTGGCCATTGTCACAAGTGAAATCCGACTCAGCACAAGTTTTCTTTGCTGCAAGAAACAAGAAAAGTACTGAGCATGAATATCAGTAACGCAGATCTCAATTACATCCAGTCCCACTAAGGATATCAATATTGCCCTGTATTGAGAGAATTCATTCCACAGTCAACATTGCTTCTTCACAGGAGAGTTAAACAGGTATCAAAGATGGGTATTTCTTCTCTCTAGAACTCTTATCCCTCCGCCATTTAATATGGATTCACTCTTTTAACCCCTTTTTTCTGAAATGAAAAGAACACGGAATTTCTTTTTCAAAAAACTATCCGAGACTTTTACCACAAAAAGCTGCTGCCTACATGGAACTGCAAGCGTGCTGCACGACTTACAAAGAGGTAAGATAATCAAGTCTCACCTTTGGAGTAATATAAGTAAAAATGTTTATCTATGCAATCAATTCATGTTTTTTTTAGTACATCTGTCACTATAGTAGATGATCACAGAGCACCCCTCCAAACACTAAAAATCATTAAATGCCAACCACTCTGCACAATTTGCTTTGCTTGCATCAACCCAGAGCTTGAAAAAGATGCAAGACACGAACTCAAGCAATTAATTAGCTTATTCCTCTGTGCCAGTGGCACAGCACAACCAGTGCCCGGTAATACAAATCAGCATCTTCCGACTGCATCAGAAAAAGTCATCTATAGCTATCTGTCCCCTTCAGTCCTTGGTCTCAGTGTCAATATGATTAGCAATCACTGCTTTTGCAATGGTGACTTTAGTGGCTTTTCTGCCAGGAACTGGACTGAGCAGTCATGCCATGAGAATCATCATCTCAGGCTCACTGCTACCACACTTGTGCAACACTTTGGTGTCTACCTTTGTTAAGGATCAATTCACATAGGAAGTGAGGGCAGGAAGAAGGTTGGTTTTTTCCCTCAGCAAAGCTGCTCACAACGTAATAGGATCACAGGAAAATTCAGTTAGTAAAGGACCTCAGGAGGTCATCAAGTCCAATCTCTTGCTCCAGACAGTGTCAGCTCTGAGTTCAGACCAGGCTACTCCGAGTTTTTACCTGGTCTGATCTTTAAGACTCCCAAGACTGACACAGCACAACCTCCCTGGGCAAGCCATTCCACTGCTCAGCTGCCCTCACATGGAGGTTTGAGCTTGAGAGTTGTTCCCTGATGCAAGTCTTGTGCTCACATTATTGCTACATCAGTATTTCTTCCAGCAAACATTTTCAAAGCACTTAATAAATAAGCCCCCAGGGTTTGATTATTTTTCCCTTTCTCTTTTTCTTACATGAGCTGATCTCAGGGTAGGAATCATGTTAAATATCAGTTGCATGCCCATGCAGGAAACAAGAGACATTACCATGCGATTTGCTGGAGAGGTCTACATGTCAGAAATGAAGCGCTCATTTTCTAATACACAAATAATGCAGTTTGCCAGAAAATCCAGTAGAAAAACACTACAAAGGATCACTAAGCATCTGTACTATCTCTCAGGATGCACTTTCAGGAAAACAAAATAAAATTTTTCTCTTCAGTCATTCAGAACCAGATATTATGAAGTAATATAGGAAAAAACCCAACGCCATATAGAATAAGAGTTTGACAAGAGACCAGTCACATCAAGAATCCGGTTTGATCTTTGAAAGACACTGCATGCGTTACCATAGAGAACTGACTTCCTCCTGAACATTTGCAGTTAGAAAATCATAACTTGTGAAACTGGCTATCAGGTGTCAGTTCTGATTTATTTAATATAAGTTCAAGCAGGTACAGATGAGATAATGCATGCAAAAGTGAAGTCGGAGTACTCCCCTCTGTTGGTTGTGAAGCTGAGTAAAATGTTTGTGTCTGCTGTTAGAGGAAGGTTATGGCATCTACAAAGGAAATAATCATGTCTTCACCCAGAAAGCAGAGACATAAGTAATTTTAAAATGCATTTAGTTTTACACTGGGCTTTCTCAGTGCCTTGCCTTCCACAGGAAGACTCTCCTTTGACCCATTCTCTAGAAAGCCAAACAACTACTTTTCTACTTCAAAGTAACCCTCCCCTTTTTCCATCGGTCTAACGCTCTGATCACAGTTATTTCTGGGACATGCAGACGCAAGCATGAATGAGGTGGTCAGCCACAGAGTGGAGCGTAACGGGCATTCCCTTCAGCATGGCCAACCTGCTCGCAGCAGATGGTGGCATTGATTGCTTTGTTCCCCTGATGCTGCTCTTTGGCAGCGCAATTAATGGATTGCCAGGATTCACAAAAGGAAGAGTGAAGCATTACTGACAGTCCCAGGGCATCCTTTGGAAGGGTGTTACGTGCTTCCTGAGTGCAGCTCCTGTTTGTGAAATGAAGCTGGGCACAGCTACTCATCAGCAGGAGCCAACCCTGTCCACAAGCCCACCCAAAAGGTCCGACAGTCCCCTCTCAGACAAATCAGCAGGATACAAATGCATTTGGTCCTTTGTTTGAATCTACGCTGCCTAACCCCAAAAAGGATCACAATCAAGGGAGGGGGAGTTCAAACCTTTCTATGATTATTATATTCTACTACTTCCTTCCCCCTCCATTGTTTCTGCTTTTTATTATTTATATTATACACTACATTTTATTTTGTATTATTTTTTTACTACTACTACTCTCCAATACATTGAGGAACTGTCTTAATTCCAATAAACTCTGCTTTGTGTTGCAAATACCAATCCAGATTATTCAAACTGCAAGAGTACTGAAGCACCGTATCATTTCTCACCTCTAATACAAGACTGGAAGCACTTTCCAACCAGATTCGCCTTCTGGTGCTCAATCGTCATGTCTCTGAGATCACAACACAGGCAGGGAGCCATTAATTAAAATATCAGCTCTCTTGTCTTTTTTTTCCTTTTTCAAGTCCGATAACCTTTTCTATTAATCTCCCATGTTATACACGTTGCTTCTATCAGTTCTCTTATTAAAAATTTATTGAGGTTTGCACATAAATTGTCAGTGGTGCATTAAAATGTAAAATAAATACATCCCTTTTAGACAATGGGGAGGGCACAGGTTCATTTTACTGTTTCACCTGACTCAGAAATAGCCAAGCAAAATTAATTGTTCCCCTGAGATCCATTTCCTTTGCTGTAAGCAGCCCAGGCAGCTCCACTCACACATCTCTTCAAAATGAACATAAACAAACAAGAGTAAGTAGTCACAGCATTCCTGTGCTCTGCTCCTCAGGGGGTAAACCGATACCCAGAACAAGAAAAGAGAAGGCTACTGAAGCATACGCAGAGCCTTTCATCTTTTCCCTGCTCACATGCAGAGAGTGACAGCAAAGAAACTGCCTATCTTTTGACTCTTGCTTGATTTGCCTTTGGTACCTGCTTATCCTTTCTCACATCTGTAGCTGGACAGGTATGTCAGAAACCCCAGGGGGGAAGCTGGTGCCACTGTGGCCATGGGGCTCAGCCACCATGAGGGACCAGCCCTGGCTTGGACAGCTTTCCAAAGGAAGGCTTGGGCAAAGGAAGGCATTCCTGCTTCTCCCAGGAAGAAAGGCAAGGGGAGAAACAAAGGTTTCAACTTTATCCATCCAGGACAGAAAAATACCCTAAACTGCATCAAACCAACATTGCCTCTTATTTTGCATAACATTCTTTTCCTTTCCATTACTCACATCTCTCAACTTGAGCTGCAAGAAAGGATCCAGAGTTCATCCCCTGCAGCATATTAAAAGCAGAGAAACCAGGGAGGCTGGTTTAGAATATGAACATTTGTAAAGGGAATTCATTTAAAAAAAGCAGTCACTGGGGATATGTATAATCAGACTAGAAAAAATACATACATACTAAAAGGAACAAGTCTTGCACTGGCTAGGAGCAGGGACTGGATGATTTAAATGTCACTTCTGGCTTTGAAAATCACCTCCTTCTGAAAGGTCAAATCCCTGACCCTAATGCCAAACCAGTACCTGTATCTAGTTGAAAGGTCCACGATTTATTCTTTCATTCTTTTCACAATAAAACTCAACATCCTCCCACTACCCCAAAAAGCCCTGGGTCACTTCATTTAACCTCACGTAACTTTCAGTTCTACAGGTTTTTTGAGGGGGCAGGAACATCTCTACAGTTAGTCTTTATAAGATATCTTTATAATGAGTCCTTGCTCATTACTATTTTGAACATTTGTAATACTAAGTGATACCCCACACCACAACAGTTTCATTTTTTGTGATGCATAATTCTCCCAGACCAATGGTTCAGGGAGCAAAGCTGTAGCTGTTCAACAGCAGCAGTGATGTAAAAGCACATTTTCTGAATACAACTGGACTGTAAGGGAGACTCATCACAAAGATATTTCCCCCCACTAAGAGACTGAACCACTATGTATGTGACAGACTCGAAACACAGTATTTTTAGATTAAGGAATTTGTTCAAAAACTCTGGGTTGTGAACTCAAACAGAAAACGAGGCTGCTGAGCGCATCCTTGAGCATTAATCCAGAGACCTCACAGACTGTGCTCTCCCCATTCTCCCCCACTCAGAACTGTTGGCCAGTTTCCACCAATTCTGAAAGGCTGGAAACAAGTGAAAAACAAGCCTACTCCTCTACATTTCATGAAATTCGTAGATGAAGAGCTAACAATCAAATCTACAGCCTAGAAAAGGGAGATTGTTCAGACCAGTGAGATTTTCTGCTTACCACGAGAAAGGGAAGGGCTTGAAAGAGATTCTGGGCTATACAAAACTTGACAGCAACCAAATGTTTTCAGCTTATACCCTCAAACAACTCCTGATTGCAAATACAGCCACCATGTCATGGCAAATGCCACTCCCAAACAAGAATTCCCAGCAAGACAGGAAAAGAAATACTATTTTTTTTCTCCCCTACCTGAAGCTATATTCATTGCAAATTTGATACATACTCCTAAAGACAAAAAATCCACTTGGAGCAGGAGTCTGAGCTCTAACCACATACCTGGTCAGTGTCCCTACTCCTCAGAAGAAGCTGGTGAAGGGACTGGAGAACAGGCCTTATGAGGAACAGCTGAAAGAGCTCAGGTTGTTTAGCCTGGAGAAGATGAGGCTGAGGGGAGACCTCATTGCTCTACAACTACCTGAAAGGAGGTGGTGGAGAGGAGGGTNACCCCAACTCCTTTTGTCAGGTTATATATACAAAGGACATCTTAGTCCTCTTGAGGAGATCTAAAAATCCTGACCTACACCTGACAATTCTACAGCCCAAGTACTCT
This sequence comes from Piaya cayana, assembly GCA_013389865.1. Lineage (NCBI taxonomy): Eukaryota > Metazoa > Chordata > Aves > Cuculiformes > Coccyzidae > Piaya > Piaya cayana. The sequence continues at coordinate 17,965 of WAAB01012700.1, forward strand.
TAATTCCTGCTGCTAAGGTGGCATTTATTTCACAAAGGAGGAAGTGACACTTAGAGAGAGGGTACGACAGCCATTCTGCAGAGGTTTCTTGGTCACAGCAGCTGGTCAAACAGAGCCCTCTCTGTTCCTGTCCATGCTCAGCTACCCCTGCTTCAAGTGCATGCTTGGAGCCCAGCTCCTCCAGCAGCACCTCTGCTGGGGTGATGGGGCTCGCTGCACATGGCCACTCACTGCCAAATCCACCGCATGGGATATCCCAGGAATGGGTTGTTTTGTAGCTACAAAACATCAACAGGTAGACTCTGAGAGTTGAAATGTCAGGAAATCCTAGTGGATGTGGACTGATGAGTCCTTTCAGTTTTCAGACAACTAGGGACACCCTGAAGTAATGAAAGGGAATGTTTAACCGCTAGCTGAATCTGGCCACTTTTTTTGATGCTGCCATCTCAGCAGGCAATTACATTTATAAAACAAGATTAATCGGCTCATCTCAAACATCTGGTGCTTAGACAGAGACCATGGTTCCTTTGCTACTCCATGTGAAACACATTTTAAAGAAACTCCTACCCAAAACCCCCCCGAACCAGATCCAGAAAACAATGCTCGGTTGACAGAAGCCTTAGCAGAGGGCTTGGGACTGCTTGAAGCTGCTATTACAGTAATCAAAATATCCTCCTGCTGAGGCTAAAGTAGCTCCTCTGATCAATCAGATAGAATCAATTAAAGGAGAAAAAGAAGTCACCTGCAATATTTAATTAGTGTCAAAGGTACCCATCTTTGTGCATTTTTAAATAGCAATATCCTCCTATTCAGAATTATTCAAATACATTTTCATGTTTAATGCTGAGTTTACCAGGAGGAAAATGGCAGCAGAGGAAAACAGCAGCACCTAGTTGCAAGCTACGGAAAGCAATGAAATACACAGAATGCTGAAAAGCATTTTGTTCTCATGTATGAAATTAAAGCGACTTCAACTAACAAATATGTGCCTTCATTGCTAAATTTACCTACGTAACTAAGGCAGAGCTAACAACATTTTTGGGTTGCATACTCAAAAGCTGCTCTGTTTTTTTGCAATACATACCAATTGCTCTAATAAATGCAGCATTTGTCCCTATAAACCATGCTTTGCCAGTAGGGAAAGCAGGAATCCCAGACAAAATGACCACTTGGACTGGCATGCTCCTTCGAGGGCACTAGAGGTCTGTAAAACATACTACTTTGGTATTCAAGACAGGTTCACCTTTGGAGTTTGAAGGCTTTGGCAGAGCTGTGGGGCTTTGTCTTGGGGAGCTTCACAGCATGGAAGCTCACAGCTGGAACAGCCCAGGCAGAGAGCTCAAGTGCTTCCTTCCTTTGGAGGAACATGCTCCACACTCCTTCAGGCAAGACTCTATCCAACATCTGCTCCCTCCATTTTTCCTTTAGCGTTTTCTCTCTCTCTCTTTTTAAGTTCTACTTCAAAAAGCATCAGTGATCTTTTCAAGTGGCACAAAAACCAGATTATTAACAATTTTCTTGTTGTTTTTCTCCAGGAACCCACATCAACCCAGCGTTCAAGCCTCTGGAGTTTAAAACAACAAACAAAACCAACAAATAAATCCACAGAACCCCAACCAACCTCTCTCCCATTCTACTTGTAAATTGGCAAAACCTGTCTTTCTGCAGAGGAAGGGGGAGGAAGAGACAGACTTTCCTACCAGCATTTTAAATAATCCCTTAGCTTTGGTTAGGAATAGGCTGACAACCCTGTCCAGCTTGCAGTCACCTCTGGATGCCACCAATCAACCTCACCGCAATGTGACAAGTTGGCGGGTGCACAAAGTACCTGCCATTCAGTGTCAAAACAAGCCCACCAACAAAATCTCACTGACACTCATTCTAATACAGCAGCAACAACGACAAGGCGGCTGGCAAGTGTACAGACAAGGTCAGGCTTCAGAAAATGTAATTTTTATTACAGCAATGATTATGTGAATACAAAATACTCTACAAAAGGACTACCAAAAAAAGCCTGCACTTCTTACTATAAGAGACTGAAGACTTGAAATAAGCAACTCCATGGTACATGGACACAAATACATTAAATGACATGTCAAAAGTCATGCAGCAAATCTGTGGATGTGATCCACATCTTTCAGCCCCATCTGTCTGTGAGGTATCTTAAGCCCAAGAGAGAATTTCCTCTTTTCAGAAAAGAGCAGCCATCATTCTGCCATGGAAGTTGAACGTATTTCCAGAACTCCATATTGCTGCAGTCATGACCCCTTCAAAGGATTTGGTATGCTCAGAGTTACCAGTTTGTCTCTAAATATTTCTTTGAAGCTCATTCACACTGAGTTTTGCTGACAGAATCGCCAGCTTTGTCTGTCTGCTTTGGAGTTTGTTTTGCTTTCTTTTAACAGGCAGCAAGACATTGTTGCAAGACACAAACTCTTGGGTGGCACCTACATCTATGTTATTTCACAATGAAGGACGTTTGCAAATTCCCCAAGAGGCAGTTGACATTATTCAGTCTTTGTGTTTCCAGGAATTAAACACTAGGGGCCATCTTCTACCCTGATGAAACCGAAGTCCGTGAATAATCACTGGCCTCGGTAGTTTCTGTGCAAAATTGGACAGAGATGTTTTTATGACACCCTATGATGTGTGTTTTCAATACAGTTTTTACATCACTCAGCCTAAGTCAGAGTTATATACCTCAAGGAGACACCTATAAATACTGCTGTTTGACAGGACTGTGACAGAGACATGAAAATGTTCCCAGACTGAAACATGAAAACAGTGAAAACTTCCCAGATTCTGAAAACTGAGAGTGAACACAAGCATCACGCTCTTCAGTCTTGCGTTGCAGGTCCCGGAGCTTGAAAACTCTTGACATCCCCAAATTATTAATGGTTATCCCTCTCTATAGAGAAGTAAAAATAATCAATCCCCAGTGAAAAGAAAGCCAGGATTCCCGAGGACTGAACACAATGAAGGCTATTTCTGCTGGCAAATACGTTACAGCAGAAAAGCAGAATTTACTAATTTAAGTTCACAGAACAATTTTGGTTTCCACCTACAAACATGCTGCTCACTTGTCAGACAGGTATCCAGGAAGCAGAACAGCCATAATTTAAGGCTGAAGTTTTTTTTCAGTTATTCAGAAAAGGAGAGGAAGGAGAACAAGGACATCCAAATACAGATCCTTTCACTACGCAATATTGATAAGATGACATTACTAAGATTTCTGCTCTATTTGATGTTTTCAAGGATTATTTCTTTTTCATAGGTGGTGGAGACAAAGTCTCCAAGGCCAGCTGAGTAGATGGCGAAGAACATTGCCAAAACCTAAAGGGCTACTATTTCTTGCCTGGGTTATGCTGTTGCATTGAAACATTACAGCATGAGTTTACAGTGGAGACACCATGTTGCAGAAGTTGTCTTTCGCACCTTGGACACAACATTAAGTTCTCATTGTCTGAATTTAGTATACATATAAGTCTTAGAAAAAAAAAAACCCCAAGACTAACCCTATAGTTCACAAAGTAGGAGCGTGAGGAAAGAGGTAGTTACACAACAGGCTCTAACCTGTCACAGTGAGACAAGGCTCAACTAATCACTTCACTCAGTACGTGTGGATGTGGGTTCAAATAGAGATGTTTTCTTACCCTCGGTTGGAAAATGTTAGCGTGCAACAGCCCACAACGCTTTGCCTGTGAAGCAGTTTTTGCCTAATAACGACCTCTTCACACAGACCAATTCCATGCTCAAAGGAATCAATTTTTTGTTGGTAGAAGATGTGAAAGCAAAATTCGTGGAGATCCTCAACAGCCTTTCAGAAAATGATCTGTGGAATTGCTTTGAACACTGGCAGCACTGTATGCAGCTGTGTGTCACCTCAGACGGGAACTGTTTTGGAGATGACCATGGTTGATTTTCTCAATTTATTAAGTAACAAGAGCTAAAGGTAGGCTTTTTTTTTTTTGTCTTGGATCTTGTACTATGAGGTTAAAGCAAACCAAAGCAAAACACGGCATCTTCCACAGAATTTCATGTTAGGTTTGCTAAAAATCAAGATGCTCGTGGGAGCTAAATCCAGGAGTCCCAAACTCTGCACAGACCCAGTTAAGATGACCCCTGCAGCTGTATGATATACACTGTCTTCAGGGTTTAAATCAGCATGAGGCATTTCTGGCAATTCTCAGCTCCTGGCTGCACATTTGCCACTTCACTGCTAGAGTCTGCACTTGCACAGCCCTCTGTGCATTTTGTAGCCCAGGTCACTTGGCTGACACAGGCTGTGAAAGCATAAACCACACCTGCTGCAAAGCAGCAGCTAATTCAGCAGTCACCTTTGCCACTGACAAAGCAGAGCAATGTAATTATGCACCATAAGTCCCTAAAAATTGCAGGCAAACTCACTTCACCTGCAACACAGCCTTAAAACAGCCAGAAGAGAAACATATAGCATTTAAGCCCTGTTTTCCAGAACCTGGCATGGGTCCAGCCTACATACTGTTACTACAACTGTGCAGAAAAATATTAACCTGGTATTCACATCTGCAAGCTTTGCATTTGTAAGTGCAGTAAAACACAAACAGATGACATTCCTATGAACAAGCATTATACATTCCCAAAAATGTGTTTGTTGCTAACAGCCCAGGTATCTCTGACCTGTAACATAAATTACTCCAGTCTAACGACACACCTGAAACCCAGAACTCAATGCAAAACTCAGAGCCTAACAATCCAAAGGCAAAACAAAACAAAACAAAAAAACAAACAAAAAAAAAAGCAAGCTTTACGCAACTCACAAGGGCTCTTCAAGAGCCCGGATCAATGACCTAGATCACATACTTGAAGACTCAATCCTGTCAGTGGCAAAAGGATGACTTGTGATGGTAGGGAACTGGGAGAGTGTTAACAGATTTGCGATAACCAAGAGAGTATTGCCAGTTCTGCACACAAATCCACGTGGGTGGCCAATAGGGAAAGGCGACATGGGTCTGTGCTCCCAATTAGGGAATTACATGTGTACTAACACACCTGAGCACTTGGTTTGGCAGCCAACAGCAGGAGAAATGAAGCTGTTGCTCTGCTTGGTTCGGCTGCATTCCTTTCTTTTGTATTAGAAAGAACAACGCATTTAATGTTACTTCTATACATGGTCCAGTTGTTTAATACTGGATCAACATTTGCTCTTTTTCTCCTGTTCCTAATTTAATAAATTGCAGGGCAAACAATACAAGAAATGCTCTACATAGCAAAAGAAAAATCCCCTCATGCTAGGGTTTACTTTTCTAGGAGTCAAATATACTACAATTAAAATACCCATTGCACAGTCCTCAAAGAACAGAAGAATCAATAGCCATGAAAGGAGTGGGGATTTTTCTAAAAATTTAATCCAGCGTTTTCAGCTATAGTCTCTTTTTCCACTTGTTTCATTTTTAGCAAAATTATGGCACTTTTTGGAGTAAAAATTTATTCCTGTTATTATTTAAAAGAAAAGTTCCTCTTCCTGACCATGTATTCATTGTCGTGAATGTTTTAACTGCTTCAGACACCAAAAATAGAAATGAAAAATGGAAATTAATAACTGATATGCCACATAAGAAAAAACACACAGAAAAATCCCTGTGCCATAATAAACATTACTGAAAGGCATTTTAATGCCGTATTAATACGTGTTGTATAGGAACCTGCATTGAATTAACTTAGCAGGAACAAATCAGGAATATACAAGATGATAAAAAAAACTTTACGCTTGTTTGAGTGGGAAAGGACCTTAAAGATCATCCAGCTCCAACACCCTTGCCATGGGCAGGGACACCTCTTCCCCCCTCCAATTTAAAGGCATTCCCTATCATGATACCATTACGCCCTTGTAAACAGTTCCTCCTCAGCTTTCTTGTAGACCCTTTCAGGTACTGGAAGGTCGCTACAAGGTCTCCTCAGAACCCTCTCTTCTCCAGGCTGAACAACCCCAACTCTCTCAGCCTGTCCTCATATGGGAGGTGCTCCAGTCCTCGGATCATCTTTGTAACCTCCTTTGGACTCATTCCAACAGTTCCATATCCTTCTTATGTTGAGGATTCCAGAACTGGACACAATACTCCAAGTGGGGTCTCACAAGAGGGGAGTAGAAGGCCGGAATCACCTCCCTTGACCTGCTGGCCACACTTCTTTTGATGCAGTCCAGGATCAAAAGGTTGGCCTTCTGGGCTGTGAGCGCACACTGCTGTCTCACGCTTAACTTCTCATCAATGAGCACCCCCACCCAGGTCCTTCTCTGCAGGGCTGCTCTCAATCACATCACACCCCATCCTGTACTGAAACCATGGATTGCCCCAACTCAAGTGTAGGACCTTGCACTTGGTCTTCTTGAACCTCATGAGGTTCACACAGGCCCACTTCTCCAACTTGTCCTGGTCCCTCTTAATGATCTTTAGACAGATCAGGGCCAAAGATGTCCCTGCATATGTACCTGTGAAGATATCTTTTATACAGCTCTGCTAGCTGCTCTGTAACTAAGACATAAATTGCACCCAATGACTAATTTGCCAGGAATCTTGCTTTGTAGGACCATTGAATCAGAGCTCTGGGAATTTTAAGGGATCGCACACAAAATATTTTCAAAAATGTCTCCAAAGCCGGCATCATTTCAGACTGAACAGCAGGTTCATCCTCTGATCCAAGTCTGTTACAGCGGAACACTGCCAAACAAATGTCTATTAATATTCTCCTGGGAAGCAGGAGCTGATGGTCTCTTGCATTACAGTGAGTGAAGTCGTCAGGTTAAGAGTTAAGCATTGGTCACAGTTCCTCCATTCAAGTACAAACCTCTTCACCCATCATCTTGTGTTGTCAAATGCTTTTGTGCATTGCAATATTAAATACCAGTACCCTGGGGATGGGATATGAATAGGCACAACATGGAAATTATGATGCATGCAACAATACCCTTTAACCTATTAACAAGTATGACCAAACTTACTTATTTCTGAGCCCTCTTAATCTTCAAGGCAAGAAGATATCAACAGCTACTGTGTCACACTGACAGGGCCTTCAATAGGGGGTGTGATTCAAAGGTCCACAGGAAACAAAAAGGCTTTGTCGTTTGATGTAAAGAACAAAGCTACCATGTGGCACACCATCACACATGCAATTAGTCAGGAAAGTTAATACAGTAGAAGCAGATGGTGGAACCATGTCAGCATTTTCAGTGGGCACATTTCCCCTCACTCTCAAGTTGTTGAGAATCAAGGTCATGGGGGAGCCCCAGGCAGATTGTCTATGAGCTGGACCACACCAGGAATCAATGTTACCCTTTTATCTACCCATCTGAGTTACCTGTGTGCTCCCACCTCTACTGTCATAGCTCCCATCCTTCAGACACCTCTTCTCCATTGCATTCCCATGCCACAGGGAAGCACCTTTAACCTCACTGCACATGGAGGGAAATGAAGCCAGAGAAAAACAGTCTCTAACCCTGGTTGTGCTGGCAGATGCTGACATGGAAAGGCATTAAAAACACACCTTCTGTAGCCGTTACCTCTACCTATTTTGATCATTTCTGCGGCCAAATGAGGTACAAAATGCTACAGGAATTACTCATACAGCACAGCTATGGGACATGTCACTCCAACGCACTTCATAGACTCATGAAAAGGAACAGCTCCTCCAGCAATTCTCACCTGCCAGCCCTAAAGCCCATCTAACACAGGACAGGAATAAAAGGCTTCTTGTTCACCACCAACTGCACTGAATGTGCAGAAAATGTAAAACTGAAACCACAAGAATTGCACAAAGAAATACAATACAGGAAACACTGCGATTCATATGACTTTGAAGTAACAGCTCTGCATAGCCTTCAAAGTCTCCTCCGCTGTTATTGTCAACCAGTTCTGCCCACTTTCCCAGCTCTTTACCTCATGGATTTCAATGGTACCCACAGTGAGGATAGCAGGAGCTTTCAGCTCTGTAATTTAATTAAAATAAAAGGAACAACCAGCAGTTAGTCAAACTGCACATACATTTGAGCCACTATATCTACCAAATTCTGCATCCCTCGGTCCAATCAGATTTCCTTATAAGCCCCTGGCAACCTATTAATTAAAATGTGTTATTTACAGCTTCCAGGGGCTTGAAACTATGGGATGCACTTGATGGAATTTATGCAATTATGTACAGCCAGTCCTAGAGACAGGTTCCATTCTTGCTCTTGCTCTCCTCTGCTCCCACGCTTGGCCATTTTCTTCTCCGCGCATGGTCCACGTGGCACCGTTCCTGGACCTGCCACAGCACAATCAGCTGCCATGGAAATGAGCAGGAGGCAACAAAGGAACCAAGTCTCTCTCTGGAGATGGAATTACAAGGCAATAGCGCAGGAAGGCCAAGACAAAGAGAAACTAGTTTGACTGTTGCCTCTGAATACACACGATCCTCCCTCTTTGTGCAAGATGTTGATGAATAGTTTTCCTCATTAACAAAACCGAACCCCTTTCTAGCCAAATGCAAGGAGGTTAGGTAGATGGAGCATCCTGCCTTTGGTCTTTTGCAGCAGTCTATCTATTAGGCTTTGGGGCAAAACATCAGTAGATAGGTGATCCACAGCTAGAGCAAACCCAGAGGACATTAACTTAATAAGCAATTCCCGCCCCACTCACACAGCAGCATCAGTTGCAGACAGATCTCCACTTTCAGAAGGGATTTCTCTTTTTTTTTTTTTACTCCATTATTAAGCAGTCTCATTCACTGGCACTCCCCTTGACTTTGTAAGAAAAAAAAGCATTTTAAAACACACATTAGAAGATATGACTGACAAGCATAACAAAGTCTGTCTTTGAACCGATTTCCAAAGGTTTTTATGAGAATAAAGGGAAAAATAAATTTCTATGGAAGCATGAACTTTTTACTGCTTAAGGAGTCTCGCATGAACACTGTTGATGATTGATCAAGTACCACAGGCCCAAGACATCCACATACATAATCCTCCCAATGATTATTACTTTTCTTTCCCTTCTACCTGTTTCTCATTTTTTTCAATGAGGTTAGTGACTTACCTATGGTAAAACCTACCAAAACAATCTGAAATGAGACACAAAAAGGAGAAAACTCCATGAAACTACACCACTATCAAAGCCTAATAGTTTTCTTCCAGCAATACAAAAGTGGATTTTGGCCTTATTCTCCCTCCTGTGTTTCATTCATGACAGGAAACAGCAAAAGGTGGAGAAAGCATTTCTAGCACAATACAGAAGCAGCTCTGCAGATTTCAGCCTGTAATTCCAAATACCCAAACTGCTCACACCATGCCCTCAGCTGGTGTGTGAAATGGCTTATCTCCGTCGAAGTCCCTTTAACTACACCAATTCAGATTAGCTCTAAAAGCCTCTTTCACAAAGATGCATTGCAATAGTGCTTTGGCATTGTTTAAAGTCCAGCTTTAAATGTACTGCAGAAGAGATTTTTCATCTCAAGCCTAGAAACACATGAGTTTGCATCAATATTTGGCTTCTGATTAAGTCTTTTGTCAATATGATTTTCATAAGTACAGCTATAAATGGATTTATAGGAGATCAATTATGATGAAAATGTCTCCAAGATGACCATTTTATTATCTATTCTTTTTTTTCCAGCATTGCCCATTCTGTACCGAGTCCTTGCAGATGATTAAATACCAGTACTTTCTATCCAGGGCAGACAGAATGAAATGTCGGATATTTTTTAACAACAAAGTAATCAATAACTTTTTAGACTGTTCAAAAGAGCAGCTTTTAAAAGCCAAGTTTTTTGAGTATGGAGTCCTAAACTTGCAATACCTCATTAATTTTCTAGGTTTCCAGCATTAACATGCACTAAAATGATTAATCTATGTGTACAACTTAGAAAAAAATTCCATTCAAAAAAAGTCTATCACATTTACTGGCCACACTGTGTGGTTATCACTGCAGTACAGCTAATAATCTGTAGCCTCCAGCTAATAAGTACCACTAGAAACCAATAAGTACCTTCAGAATCAAAAAGCAAAGTTTGGGGAAGAGAATTCTGCCTCCAGCAGAAGGAACAGCATCCCCAAACTCAGAATGTCAGAAATTAAGCAACAAGCATTTTTAGACATTCCTCCAAATTCTTCTTTAAATAGCAGCACAGTAAGTCTCTACAAGATGACTACAGCTACAAAACCAATTTAGAAGGTTTTATAACTAATAGTGTCCAGGCTGCCACCACCAGAACTGGGACGGGTTTGCAATATCAGAATTAAACTTCCCCTCTGCAAATGTTTTCCAGTCACCTATGTGTTACCAAGACAACTCCAACGACCAGAATACAAATTACCTTTGGGATACCACGGTAAACTTCAGCACTTACCAACTTTGCATGCAAATTTAAATCACAACAATTTAAACGACAACTGTGTAAACAGCAGAAACTATTAAACTATCACAGGAGTCAATGGCACTATAGTTAGGAAAAATGTTGCTGCCTCCAGTAACAAAACAGAGCAAAAGGAGGAGGACACACATACATAAAAAAAGTTCAGCCTCGTAATTCATGGGTGCCAGACAAGGGCTTCTCATTCCCTAGGAAACATCACTTTTTCTTTGACTTCTTGTCTGGATATCAACTATAAATAAGTCTGTAAGTTGGGCAATACTTTATGTGTAAGAAAGACAGGCAGCTTTTGGTGCAGAGAGTTGCCTGGTTGTAAACCAACCCAGAGCTGTATGTTTTGATTGTTTTATTTCCAACAACTACAAAAAGAGGAAGAAGAAGAAGAAAAGAAATATACCTTCTTTTGCCTTTGGCACTGATGTGCAAGGCAACCCTAAAGCTCATTGTCAAAGAAATGCTCTGGTTGCGGAAACTGTTTTGCAAAAATGGTGATAAACCAAGGTCAGTAGTTATGTTACCAGCCTCAAAAATTAAGTACTAATGAGCTTCAGCAAGTATAACTGTAAGGGCTCAGGCAACAGAACTAAGAACTGTGACAAGCACAGAGATCGAAATCTGAGAATGAGGTAGAAGTGAAACTCTGAAAGGTGCACTCCCCATTAAAACTAAGTAATATACAGCAAAATTATTTTATCTTGTCAGAATAGTTTTGAATGGAAATTCCCCAACAATTTACAAAAAAGCAGTTAGAGACAGATTTTCAGAAGAAGGCTAGTGGTGCCCTCAAGTTTAGGCTTCCATCGGGAGATCATTTCAGCTGAAGCTTCTCATGACCACCGAGAGCTAGGAGAGTCCTGAGCAACCTCTGCTATTGCATCTTTACATAGACAGTAACAGAACAAACAAAAAAACTAAACTAAAGCCCAAACAAAGCCCTTCATATTGGTGGAAGCATGCTAAACTGGATCCCTCAAGAACAACCAGCTAGGCAATAAGAATGAGAAAGACAGACAGACAAGTGAAATAAACCACTCGGCTACCAGAGAGAGAATCAACAGCCATTAAAGTTTTTTTACATTAGACATATGTAATAAAATTTATTATTAGGTTGCACATTACTCCAACAAGACTCCTGAAATATTCCTGACAGGAAGTCTGGACCCTTTGGCAGCTTTGCGGATCCCACACACAAAAGAAAACCACCTCAGAAGTCCTGTTGTCTATGGCGCTCAGAATTGCTTAGGTGTTGCTGAAGTGTTTAGATGCAATTATTTTTTACAGTGACACTTCATCAGGTGCTTGGCCACAAGAGGATCTACTGATTAAAACATTAAGGGCAAGCAGCTGAACTGCAGGGAATCAAAAGCAAGGCAATGTGTCTGCCTGTTCTGTCCCACCTCTTCTTTTTCCTAAAGTGAAGTCCTTTCTATCAGATTAATAAAGTGCATCTCTTAAGTGAAAATTCACATTCCCCTGCCAGGTTAAATTATTGTTGGACAGTCTGCATGACCAGGCAGGAGCCTCTGCCTGGTGAGACTCTGCGCAGCTACAATCACTGGAGATGTTGATCACTCCACAGAAGATTACACGGGATATGACCTGTTATTCAGCTTTTCCTTGCCCAGCTGGGAGAAACTGATTAAATCCCAGAAGAGTTTATTTTGAAAATCAAGTGAACACTCATTATGTCTGTGCATTAAAAAACCCTCACTCTTTCTGGTATATGAGCTTTCAGAAAACTATTTTGTAGAGTTTACCACATATGCTGCTGGCTGGCTCAAGGATGCCAAATTATGCTAATCAGAGAGGACTCCAAGGGGTCATAGCACGCAGTAGTTAGAAAATCTCTGATGTTTTGGGTCAAAGAGTTCGCAAAGGCTGAAATATCAGTTTTCAATTAAAATCCAACTTATTGGATGCTCAACTACGTAGATAAAGGAACAAACTGAATTCCTCCAAATTCTGTAAACTCTGAAGCCTTTGCTGCTTGTGCAAGGAGCCAGGAAGAGCAATTGTGCCATCACAGTCATGACCATGACACTAAGGGTGGATCTGATGGAAATCTAGGTTTTTAGCGACAACTCAAGAGAAGATAAAAGTGGGATTTAACGGTTCTGCTGGGCTACATGAGCTACACGCTGGGTGACATGAGCCAATAACACTTGGACACAAAGCACAGCTGGGTTACAGAAGTATAACAGAGAACGGTGGTCATCAATTCTACTGTCAATGTGCTGAACCGGCTGTGCCACACAGGCCTTCCTCTGCAAACCCATGGTTATTCCAGTCTGAGGCTCATCTCCTGTAGTCACCAGAGCTAGGAAAGCCAAATGAAGTTTTCAGGTCAAATTTGCTGAGCAATCACCTATTCATTATAATAAATAATAATAAAAACCTAGAGATACAGAACATAAATTTCCTAAAAGACCACTCCCAACTATTCACTGTCAGAAGCTTCCCTACCAGAGCCAGATACAATTACTACACAGAGCTTTCAGGGACTGAATATCTAGATCAGTGGGATGTTCAAACCCTGCCACAATCTTTCAACATCTTTTAAACTTTCAATCATCCTGCCAGCTGACCATGTATAAACTTCAAAATTTCCCTACTCTTTCAATCTCAAACAACTTGTCTGTTCCTAGTCCCTCTCCTCCCATTTCATATCAAGTTTTAGCTCAGACAATAGAGTCTGGACACATCTCCCACTTTCACTGATATTCTCACTTAGCCATGGTTTCATGAAGCACTACGCTTTACAGCAGAACTGAGTCTAAATGGCAAGCTCATAACTACTCAAGCTCTCAACAATGTGCAGCTGAGTGCCCTGCTGTGCTTCCTGGCCAGCCAAGTGAAGTGAGGCTCCCTGAAGTCTTCTGGCCACCTAGAATACAGTAGAAGCTAGGCCCAGCTCCAAGAAGCAATTTCTATTCAGAAATACTTCACTGCTACAGTGACCACTGTGAGCAGGGGAGCTCAGTGGCACTGAACAGTTACCGACTTGGAGAAGAGAAAAAGTTGTTTGACAAACAGCAATTCCCATCAGATTCCTTAAGCCTGAGGCATATCCACTGTAACTGCAACTTCAATAAACCACAACAGGACTTAAAAGCCTTATCTATGTCATCCTTCCAGCAATCATATCTGCAGAAACAACTGTTGAAGACCAGCAGTTCATTACTGAATTCACAACCCTGGTTTCCTACGGAGTTGTTCTTACCTTCTTTAGAGTCAGGCATTTACAGTTTAATGTTCTGTGTGCTTTCCCATTGCTTGTTCAACAGCCTCAGATCATAAACTCTAATGTCTGAAGCCCTGAGGAGAAAACATGCTGCCCTTCAATAGTCAGCTAGAGTCCTTCATAAAGTGACTGAAGCACTACAACAAAAATAAAAAGTAACGATTTCAGCATTGCCTTAAATCCAATAATAAAACAAAATCTGCTTTCAGAGTACTCATCGTAGAGGGCAAGTGTGTGCTGGCAACTGGCTCTGAAGTCACATCAACACAGTAATTAAACACTCAGGAGTGTGTGATACAGTGATGCGGAGGAAGTCTAACCAGAGGAATCACCTCCTCCCCTGTACTGGCGAATCCCTCATTCTCAGACTGGAGGCACAGCAGAAACACCACTCACTCACGTTCCTTGTGCAAGTCAGTACACAGAAACAATACGGAGACCCTTGCTTCTCTGTCAGCCCTTAAAAATTGCAATAATCAAAGCCAAGTGGGAAGATAAAAGAGCTTGACCATAGCTTCCCTGCTCATCAGCCATTCCCAGAAGGCCACCGCACCTCTGATTACAAGAGGGGAGAGGGAAAGATTTTTCCTAAAGATCCTGCTTCACAACATGGGAAGAAAATACTGTTTCTTCATATGCATAAACCAAAGACACTTTTAACTCACTGAGAGTTGAACAGGGCTGTAAGATCGTGCAATAAATTAACCTGGTCTTGTTCCTAAGCCAGTGACAAGGATATGACTAACTTGAGTACCAACTGGAAATGACATACAAAAGCACCAAGGGTTTCCCGCAAACTGTGGGACTTGAGAATCAATTAAAATCTTCATTCAGAAAAGAAAAATGGAAAGGGCATAAAAGGATCTTCACCATACCCTACTATGTAACAGTTACTAGGAAAAGATGTTCAGGAAAAAATTGTAATGCAGTTCACCTCATCCCCCCAGTATCAAACGCTTGTTTTCCTAAAAGCAAAAGACTGGAATAAAGAAAATGAAGTCCCTCTGAAAGCATAAAGAAGTTGAGAACCACAAATTACTGTTAGAAATAATCTTCTTCCAATGACTCTGTCCTACAGTACTTGGCATTGGGAAGTTCAATCCCAATATCATTAATCAGTGGGTAACTTCCCTCTTTGCAGTCTATGTGCACAGTTCTCCATTAGTTGCTTCTGGGAAAGGGAAGAGAACTGGTAAAGGAACACAGAGGGTCCATCTGCATGGAGGGGATATCACTGCACACCAATGCTCATCACTTCTCACACATTTATTTGGCTGTTATTGGCAAAAAAAAAAAGCAAAATTATGAGTATGTAGTTAAATCATTGCCAAATCAATGACAGCTCAATTCCAGGTCAGGTAATCACCTAATAGCTATCCCTGGACACATGGTAGTTTATCATGAAAGAAATTATTCATGAGGACAGATGTCTAAAACCAACCACACACACCTTCCCTCAAAAAACATAACAAAAAACTCAAATCCCAGTTGCCAACAAATACAAAGCAAAATCAGCTAGAAAATTTTGAAGGCAGAAGTTACTCCATATGGCTGTATGTTAACAGTCCTTTTCCTTGAAACCACAGTCACTGGCCAGCAGGTGATTCTCTTCTGATGGATGGAGACATGCATAGGTCCAGCAGAAGAAAATAATGTACAGACTGACCTGCCCTCCTTCCTCTGCCTTCAGTTTTGTACTGGGAGAGGTGGAAGGGAGGAGCAGGTTGGCAGAATAACTATTAGAGAAGGGGATGGGACCCATGCATGACCATACATCAAGTCGCAAACTATCTTTCTTGTGAACAGATAAAAGATTCACGGATGTGAAGCTGCCAACAGCATAGCAAAATCACAGTATTTTAGTAAGAATGCCTGTAATTCCCTGCCTTGTGAAAAAAAGTTTTGCTTCTTAGAGCTGGTCCTGTTCTTTTCCTTTTTTCCTCAGCTCCCGGTCTGCAGCAGTTCATTAGGAAGATATGAACGTTTCACTTTGTTCCTGGGTCAGCTAGGTGCTGTCATACAATTCAATTGACAGGCAGTTTAAAATGGGTCAGAACAGATACTAAGCTGTTAAAATGAAAATAAGCTGATTGTCCCTGGGAATAGAAAAGAACAGAGGGCCCCTTCAGAGCATCTATGTCTCCAGGTAACCTTTGTTATGCAATGGAGCTGCCTTAGATTGATATTTGGTTTTTCCTTTCTTTTTCCATAGAAGCAACTAAGTCAAGGTTTGCTAATAGCGGAATAGCTGTTTACCAAGGGGTAAACCTGGTAAATGCATGTAATGGCTGGAAACTGTGGGACTTTCACGTTCTAAGAACCACAATCTCTGGGGCCAGCCACAGGTTTAAGGCTACACCACACAGAGGTGCCCAAACCTAAACTATGGGCTAAAGGTGACCTGTCCTGCATAGCAAAGATCTGCTGGTTTGCTGGCAGTCTCCTGAAGACTAAATTCAACTCTCCCCTAAAGCCAGATGCACTATGCACAAGGGTTAAAAAGTTATTTTGGAGAAACAGACACTTAAAGATCTTCAGGCTCATGCCAGTTTTCTGTGAAAACAAGTCCTTTGCTAACTCAATTCAGACACAGGCTTGGTTTAGATCAAACCCTTATCTCATTGTCTCCACAAGTCATCCAAGGCCAAATGGAGATCAGATACTAATATTCAAAACAGAACTGATGAGGGCTATTGGCTGCTTAGTGGACACTATTCAAAATGATATCCCTCTGAAGAAATCCTCACTGATCAAAATTCAAGTCAGAAGACAAAATTCTTCAGTTTCCCCAAGTCACGCTGTGTTTCCAAACAGCCTGCAAGAGCTCTCCTAATGGATTAATCTGAGTTTATGTAAGATCAAATGGAAACCAAAATCTGGTCTTCTGTGTTTTAGCTGCAGTTAAACAAGAAAAATGGAAAGCCATAGACACTGGCTATTACCCTTGCAGTCATAGTCCACGTCTGTCTGGACCAGCTTTTCTACCTTGAGACCAGAATGGTTGGTAAGTTTTTAAATAGCAGAGCAATAGAAAATCTGCAATTATTTCAGCTTTGGGTCTGTCCTTAGACATCCAATATTATCTAAAAACTAATAAAAGCATTCAGAACAAGCACATACTACAAAATTACAATTTGAAATATTTTTCCATAGTCAGCAATAAGAGACTACTTGAATTTGATATATGTAAGCATAAAATTGTGGCAAATACACAGCCTGCAGTGATATTTCTATCCCCTTCCCTATCATCACCTTGAAAAGTATTTTCTGCTTTATTTGGATTCATTCTTAAAACTGGATGTTTATGCCAGTTTTTATTAGCTGGTTTTGCTGCTATTTCTCAGAGCAATTTTACTGTACAACTTGCCACACTGCAGAATCTTTTTTTATTCACGTAGCAAAGATGCTACCAGGGTGAAGCGTTGGTTTGTAGCTTGGTCCTTTTAGTATTAGTCTATTTTTTTGGGATCATCTTATAAATATAAAAGTATTTTATAACAACGATGGTGAAAATGGAAAAAAATAAAAGCTCCCTCTAACCTTGCAAGGACATAGTGGAGTCCTAAAGCAGTGACACCTGAGGTGCATCACATTTTGCCAAACATCCATCCTGTGGCTGCACCGCCCCATGGTTTCCTTCCTCCTCGGGACCCAGGTGTCCCCAGGAACAACCCCCAGCATTAGATGGAATAAGCACGTGAGCACACATGAGCCCATGACCTCTGCTCTTCTAGTGCAATTCATAGAATCATAGAATCACCAGGTTGGAAGAGACCCACCAGATCAAATCTAACCACTGTTATCAAACATTAAACCATGCCCCTCAGCGCCTTGTCCACCGGTGCCTTAAACACCTCCAGGGAAGGTGACTCAACCACCTCCCTGTTTTGCCAGCTCCAAAACAAGCTGTGAGAGGCAGAAAAGAAGGGAAGTCAAGCCAGTGTCCACATTCACACACCCCCCCAGCCCTCCATGCCAGGATTCACATGTGACCTGTTGGTTATACAATCTGCTTTCTGGAGGAACAAACCTCCTCTGGAGCAGGTACATCCCAGATACCTCCAAGTTGGCCACTCTGCTGACAGCCACAGTCCCACCCAGCAGCTCTCACATCCCAATTGCATTCTGTATGGTGCTGGACAGAAGCAGAGTGAGCCGCCAGCCCTGCACTGCAGCACTTTGCAATCTATGTTATGATAAGACAGTAAATCAATAGTGTTGTAACGTCACATTCGAACAGTGACAATGCCCTCTGCCTTCCCCCAGGGCATCTATAAATCACAACCCCTCTTCCAGAAGGCCTGTATCTTTAATTTTACAGATTCAAAAGGTCAAAACTTTACCTGCATTTACTTTAATGCTATTCATACATTATTAAAATCTCTTAGGACTCACCCCTCTGCTCCAGGCCCTCCTCCACCTCCCAGGGCTAGGCAGCAAAGGCATGCTCACTATGGAATTTTTATGTATTCCATGCCAAGGGCAACAACTCAAAGTCAAGCATAAGTGAGAAAGATGCTAAATCAGGTAACATCTTAATATGTCTAATTTAGCTCTAAAATACCTATTTTTATTTAAATTTGTGTGCATCACACAACACTGGACTCTCATTTGAGCACATACTGCCCTTTGTCCAAAAGTACTAAGATGCTCTAGAAACTGTCTCACATGAATTGTAAGGGGTAAGTAAGGAATCAATCTTCTTGCACAAGAAATTCAGCTGTTTCTAATCTATTTATGAGGCTAAAGCACTAAACAGCCTACAGAGAATAATATCTCATTCACCTGAAACTCCAAGAAAAGGTCGATCCCAAATGGCCAGTCCTTCTCCAGCTGCATGTACTGGAGAGCCAACACCTGCCACTGCTTTACAGCCTTTTGCCAGATCAAAGGAATATTGATTTTTGCCCAGAGAAAAGGATAAGAAAAACAGAAACAAACAATTTTTAATAGCATTTCTTAAAGCATTTTTTTAAGCTTCCCCTGGAAGATTAGTAACTAGATCATTCCTGATTAGTTTGAAAGATGAATTCAAAACATGGCACAAGCCAGGGTGGCAAATCAGGTGTTGAGTTTAAACAAAACAAATTTAAAAAAAAAATCAACAAAAAAACCAAACCCAAAAAACCCCCCACAACTCAGATGCCAACTTTTCAGGCAATGTCTTATGCAAAAAGCTTAAATGATTGAGGAGACAAGTACTGCAATCTGACCAAAGGACGCACATATAATAGGCAGAGAATCTTCCTGCTACCTTGTGGCTCCCACATCTTGGAAGACCCTCCTAGCCACTGCAACAATGTCATTCTCTGATGAATGGAAAGCTGTGCTCCACTGAGTTTCCAAAACTTATTCAAGCAGCTGCACACAAAACAAGTCAGGACTGAGCACACAGGAATATTCAGTTTTTGTGACCCCCATTAGAAATTTTGCTTGCATGTAGCCTACTGGTATGATTCATCACTGAAGGCAGCAAACAGCCTCATTTTTAACAATAGAAATTAACCCCAGAAGCCTCATCGTACTGCTAATAACAGCAGGTATTCGAGCTCTGAAGAAGTGAGTTTTCACTTGAAATCTGAGGAACTCTGGAAGACCCAATGTTGATGCTTCCTCCTCCCTCACTCCCGTCAATGGATGCACACTGGTACAGCACCGAGAGCAAGGACCATGAAGCCCTGAAGCAGCTGTTCACAACACTTTATGAAAACAAGTAACATTTGAAGCCAGTTTCATCCATTTGAAATGGATGGGAATGCTGTTCCTTAGTAAGAAAAATCTTTTTGGCAACAATGAGGAACTGGGAAGCATCTGGTCTGCTTTCCTCTATCCCAATCTCATGGGAACAGTAGCTACGACTCAGTAAACTGACCTCTTGACTGGATTGTACTTGAATTATTCTGGTAGGATCACCCTTTCAACTAATTGCTTGCTTTCAGTCCATCTGTATGTATTGCCTATTTCCATAATGTGCTCCTTTAGTGACCTGAGTATAAACAACACTAACTTATGTAAGTCAACATTTTTTTTTCATTTGGTTCATATTTACTTAGCACCTGCATAGTACTTTAAAAATCTCTCACTTCAGACATCCCCGGTCTTAACCTAATGTTATATTTCATTTGCCTTCTATCATTTCTGAGAATGAATCATGAAAGAAAACAGTTACAATGCTGCTTATGTTACTGTGCTTGGAATAAATATACCTGATCATCACAACCCTAACAACCCTCAGGAAATTATGAACTCACCACCCTGCAGTACCTCATCCATTCCTAAGGGTACAAACTGATGTTGAGGTTTCTCCAAAGGCCGAAAACTCCAAATACACTTTATTCCTTAACATCTCTTGAGATGTTGTTGTCCTGGAAACACCTCCTATGAACAGTCTATATCAATACAAAGCCAAACAGGTTCAATTCTGCTTCTTAGAACATTCATTAAAAATATTTACTGTTCTGCTTCCTCTACCTCACAGGATGTTCTGAGTAACACTGTAGTGGACGTATTACCAGTGATGGTTGCTGTCAGAAATGAGAGATGTTTAGACTTTCATACCAAGTACTAATATCAATTATGAATTCTTGTACATTTATAAGATATCATGTTCACTGATCTGTACTTGTAAATCAGTAAATAGATCATTAATTTGGCACCAAGACCACACTCATATCTTTACTGTAAAGAAGGGCAGCACAGCACCTCATGTGAAAGCAGTAAGTCATTCCCCAATGAAACCAAGCAAATAAACACATTTCACAGAAATGATTAGACACACTCACAATCCTCCTCCCTCCCATGATCCAGCCTTACTGATGAATATGAGCTCAAGTTTGAAGTCACTCACCTCTCTCTCCCCTATCCACTTGTCACACAGCATGTATAGCAGATCTCTGCACAGGCACTGACAGCTTTATGATATTGTACACAGCAATGAGCAGTTGAGTTTAAAATACAACCACAAGTATCTATAACAAATAAACCATAATGAAATTCTGGGTCTGTCAGGGTGAGCAGGCAGACTCTCAGGTTGTGGCATGAAGCAAATAAGAAGGTTCAGCATTTTACCTTCTTTCTAACATGTAGAAAACTTAATTTTATCACCTACTCTTGAATAATTAAGATTATTTATAGAATCACAGATGTGCTTAGGTTGGAAAAGACATTTTAGATCATCAAGATTTACTGTGAAGGTGGTGAGGCACAGGAACATGTGTCCAGAGAAGCTGTCGATGCCCCATCCCTGGAGGTGTCCAAGGCCAGGTTGCATGAGGCTTTCAGCAACCTGATCCAGTGCAAGGTACCCCTGCCTACGGCAGAAGGCTTGCAACTGGGTGATCCTTAAGGTCCCTTCCAACCCAACCCATTCTATGCTTTTATGATCAAGGCAAGTGGTGGAGTCTCCATCCCTGAACATGTTCCAAAAGCATGTAGATGTGGCACTCTGGGACATGGTTTAGTAGACACAGAGTGTTGGGATGATTGTTGGATTTGATCTTAGAGGTCTTTTCCAATTTCAGTGATTCCATAATTCTAAAGTTCAACCATAAACCTAACACTGCTCCATGGTGCAGCAACTTAGAACATGATTAAAACTAAATAAACTAAAGTGGAGATTCACTAAGTCTTATTACATCGAGATCTCAGACTTGCAGAAGTGTGAACAGTCATGAACCTCATGTTCTAGGCCCAACCAGTCTCCACTCTAAACTAGCTCTGATGCCAACAACTTCAGTTGAATCATTTAACCTCTCTTCTTAGTTTCCCATCTTTCATCTGGAACATTAATACATACTTCACAGCCCTGATTAAAAAAAATCTATTATTTAAAGTTTACACGGTGCTTTGAAGATGAAAAGGGCTATGTTTTGTCACTAGCACAGCTTAAACAGAGAAAGATGTGGTTTATTTTTGCTCAGGAAATTTCTGTCATTTAGTTCTGTTTGAAGAATGTATTTATCTGGAGAAAAATCTACTTTATATGAATAAAAAGTATTGTATTTAATAATAATAAGTCTGCAAAAAAAAAGAAGTTTAAAAAGAGGAAACACTGCACAACAGGAAAAGATCCTGAACATTAAACATTGGCCAGAGCAGAAAGTTGCATTGTCTCTCCAAAGCACCCTGGCGATTTAGGAGATCCCTGGAGCGATCCTACGTGTTCATGACACAAGCCAGAGCAGGCAATTGTATTACATCAAAACTTTGAGGGTCCTAAGCTTCAAGAAAGGTTTGCCTTTTTCTTAGCTCCCCTCCAATTGATACTTAAAGACAAAAATGCCGTAGACCTTCCACATGAAATCAGAACCACACCTACTGCTGCCAATAGAGATTTTCTCTCTGAGTGAGCACTACTTGCTCCTTAAGTGAGTTCTACTTCATCAAAACCATGTTGGCAAATATTGTGATAATGAAGTGCATGCTGCAGAATGTGACCTAAGGGTACATCTTATATGCTTCCTTGACCTCTTGGCGGTCAGAAGCATAGGATGCTAGGGCCTGAAGCAAGGAGGCTGCACAGATCTATGCTTGCCTGTTGTTTCCACACACTGACTCAATCCTGCTGCACAAACCGCCAACTTTATGCTACTTCCACAAAATATGACATCATGTGGTTCCCCTCCCCCCCCACCTCTTTCTTTCTTTGAAAGAGTGAGGTTGCTTTTGTTTTGTTTAATTTGTTGTAGCTGTTGGCATGTGTGAGGAGACCAGCATCCCAGTTACAATAGTTTTGGAAGCTGGTTCCATTATGTTGTGACGAGTTGCTCAGGGCTCTCTACATTTTTCTGTTTCCTTGGCAGAGCTGCAAGGAGTACAATGTCAGAAGACAAATTACAGAGGCATTTACCCAGTTCTGGGGCTTGTCGTTTGCTATTCAGCCTTGACCAAACTGGCATGATGTACTGAGTGTGCTCCACTGCTCATGGGACGATTTTCTTGGCACTGCAAAGGGACTTGTCATCATATTTTTGGACAAATGCACTGTACTAAAAATACCTAAGTTTTTTAGACTACAACCCTAGTCAAAGTAAACCAGCATAGCTTTAAACAAACCAACACAGCTGTTTACATTCACTGTTGCTAAGGATTTGGTCCTTTAATGTCATATCAGTTTGAGAACAGGGATTTTAAAACATACAGCACTGCAGGATTTGTGTTTGTTTATAACTGCACAAGCTTTAAATAGGCACCACAAAAGCTTCCACAATCATCAAGAAACACCATTCCACACACAAGCAGTATGTGAACTCTGCCAGCTTATAAATAATGAGCATGTATATTATATATGCTGTGACCATGTGTATTTATAAAATGGCCCACAGCTCAGCAATGCTTGAACTCACACCAGTGCATTTACCAGAGAAGCCCACTTCATACTCGTTATTAGGACTTGCTTTCACATCTCACAGCGTGTTAATTCTCCTTCAGTAGTCTTCTTACCCCTAACATTCCTTCCCATTTTCACCAAAAGCATTTTTCCTCTATTACAACAGCCATTTCAGACTCTTACTGCAACTGCATCATCTTGAGAGCTTCTTTTAATGCACCAGTTCCTGGCGGCTAGCTAAGGTACAGGGAGGTAGCTGAGTATTTAATGCATAACCAACCTGGTCACCCTCCCTGCCAGTTCTTGGGTCTCATGTTTTGTCTCAATTTAGAGAGGATTCAGACATGTTAGCTAACATGTTTATATTTGTTCCTGGACTTACAGCTTTGTGGGAAGACCTTTAAAACCAACAGAAATCTATTTTTCTTGTTCAAATGAAATGAGACAGTAGAAACAAAGGCTCAAATTCTTTCACCTTCCACAGATCTCCTCCAGTTTGACCTTTCCTGCACAAGCAAGGTGGTGCTTCATCTCAGGCTGGGACAAGGTACTGAGAATCAGAACAAGAGTTTAACTCGCTCTGAAAGTCAGCAGAGCTATAAAATATTTCTAGGCAGTTACTGTTTTAGGACATTTTCTACTTTCATCCCTAAAACCCTTCAGAAGCAAGGAGAACAGAGCAAGTCACAGCTCTTCTCTCAGGGAAGAGGGGATTCTCCTCTTCTACTGTTTTGGAGTCTCCTCTAACCCAGAAGTGCTGTTTGAGTTGGCTGAGAAAAAAAAAAAAAGCCAAGCAAAATCCCTTCCTCTTCAGAAGAGAAGAGCAAACAAATGTAAGTGAACTTCAGACTAGATGCCAGGGTCCCTTCCAGCACCCAAAAAATGCTTTTGAGAACTAGACATACTTCTAGTACAATCACAAGTTTCCTACTAAGCCCTGAATGCCACTCACAAGAAAAGTTTGGGTAAGAAACAAAATGAAAAGCACATTTCTGGAGATGCGGTGGATCAAATCCACTGTGGCAGGTGCAGTTCTGCAAATTTAAGTTGAGCTATGACACCTTTTAGCAGTCCTCTGTTCGTACCCATGTCAAGAAATCCCATCAGGCATGCAACCCTGATGGAAGGAAAATACATATTCTCAAATCTGCAGTGCACTCTCCATTATTCACTTCAAAGCTTTTCCTAATATGCTCTGAGGTTCTGGAAATTATTCCTTGAACAGGTTAATCCATTAAATGGTTGGAATATTTTCTATTCTTTGCCTACATAAAATGTTAATCATTAAAGCAAAACCACAAGATAATCTGTATGATTATTAAAATATATTTGCATAAGGTATTAAACTGACTTGTAATTGACAATTTAAAGAAAAAATATATTGGCTAAATTTGTTTAAGTTAAACTAGTTTTCTGCACCAAACATGGAAACACAACACAATTTTGTTTCCTTTGACCACCACTCTGATGAACAGTTGTATCATGTGCTAGGGATATTGCAGAGGAGAAACCTTGCATTAGCACAATACAGTGGTGCATAAAGGCTTCAAAAAATAGCTGCACTGCTGAATCTGGAAGTGGAGAGGAAAAGCTGATCTTGGAAGCAAGAGTCATTGCAGGTTATAAGAAGGAACAACCTAGGTGGGGATTCAAAGCAAGGTTAATGGCCTCTGGTTCATCTCCCTGGCTGCCTCCTCTACATGGCAAGGTTCAAACTTAGCAATGTCTGCATGAGCTTAATAGCCCTCTAATACCGATACGGAAATACAGTGATTAGGAAAAGAAGTCAGTGTTAATGCAAGCCCCTCATTTTCTGTTATTTTCTGTGCAACCTCCCACAATGCACACCTGCACAAATTGTTCAGTCCCTGTTCCCTGTCTCACCCCAGTGCAGTCACAGCACTGGGCAAAGACTACATTCACCAGATGCCTGCACATTGCCTACAAAGTCGTAATTGTTCATGACAGATCCCTTGGGGCTGCCACCATAAGAATTAACAGGTATTAATCACCAACAAATCTATCAGGTTCCCAGATCCCAGGTGCGTGGGCACACACATTCATGTCCATCAAAAAGACTGAGAAAAACATTTTCTGATTTTGTTCTCTGCTGAGATAAAGGCATTGGAGACATTTCTGTTCATCTGGGCAGCACCAAGACAAGAGATCAAGTAATGCAAACACGTCAACTCTTCTTAGTTTTAATCCTTTTCCTTTTCTTTCTTCTAACATCTAGTGTCACTTTGAACCTAAGTGAATCCTAGCTATGTCATGGAGTCTCTCTTGCAGAAAATGTTTAAGTCTAAATCACAGAATTTAGGAATGAAGTGCCAAAGATAAAAGACAGAACTGTACTGTTGCCTCAAGAACCCAGAAAAATGGTTCTTGAGACTTCAGCAAGCCCAAGAGGATCTCATCAAAGTAACATTAACAGGGACGCTTTGTGAATTGTTTGAAGGAAAACAATTGGAAACCAGAAGTACAGAGGCACTGAGTCTTTACCTGAACAAGCTTAACACCTGGGGTACCTTCTTAACCCATAAAAGAAGTGTGTGGGGGGAAAGTCCTACTTTCTAGGAAATGATCGCTTGAAACTGTAGTGGGAATTATGCTGTTTTCTGTCTCAAGGGCTTCATTTTCACACAGAACAGTTTGCTTCTACACAAACTCCTTCCTACGCCAGAGATCTCCCAGTCTTTCAGGGACCGTCTTCATTGTCACTGCCACAAGGCAAGGACCATCACTTCTGTGCCATGCACATCCACAGTGAATAATAACTAGAGCCAGCCAGTTTCCCCTCCAGACTGCATACACATATCCCAGGTTGAAAGTCTCACTTTCTTATCATAATCTATTTCCCTTCAGGCTAAATCCTTCACCATCTTTTCTCTGACTCCTGCCATATGCAAATGTCAAAGGGTCATACACAAAACAGCTAGGTGGAAAGGAACGAGGACAGAAATATCTACTAAGCAGAGTGGTGCTGCCTGCAGACTCTCAGTTCTGGACCAGAGGAGTTTTACTCCTTGCTGTCTTTCAGCATAAAGAAATAAGCACTGTGCAAATATACAATGATAAAGGAGATCTTGAGATTTGAATGACTTGGCTTCCATTGGGATCCTGATTATGCTTTGCTTGCTGTGCTTGTCTTGACTGGAATTATGTTGCATCATTTCCCTGATGAAAAGAATACTGTCGATGATCTGGATTTGCTGAATCTCAGAAAATACAGATTGCTCCCTTCCAGTTCAAAAAGAGTGTCAATAGCAAATTTTATAGCAGCTATTTGGGGACTTAAAGGAGCAGTTAAGCTTCCATACTCAAATATATCCCTTTCCCTAAAAAGATTCTGTAGACCCTCATACCATTTGTGTATTTGGAATGGATTTCCATAGTTTTGAAATGAAACAGATGGAGATTAAGTGACACACATAAAGGGCCCAGAAAATTTTTCATTTAGCAATCATTGCTTCAAGAGTTTTGAAGACTAACTGAATAAGTACTACAGGACCCATGACAAGCCCAGCACTGTTCCTGTTTCTACTAGGTCACAACAGAGCCACTGCTGAACATCAGACATCCTCCATGAGATTGAACTTCCCAGTTTCAAAGCTCAGGACCATTTTTCCTCCAGGACTTCCATGGTTCCTTTCCATTTCAGACAAATACATGCTTACACACCAGACATGAGCACATGTGAGAGAGAGAGACTATAAACTAACAGCCATACCTTCTAGAAGCTGGAAAGGACAAAAATATTGATAACTACTCAGACACCGTGGTCTCAGAGGCTGAGAGACAAACTCTTTTCAGTGCATCTTATGCCAGAAGATTTCTCTGCTTAGCTGGGTGGGCCAAATTTGTCAAGATCCCATTTCTGTGGGTCAGATGAGCAACAGCCTGTTTAGCCAGGATAACTTTACATTGTTTCACTGTGATCCTACGAGCTTCAATATTTATATCCAGTCTCTACAAACACCACTTCTGGAGACGTACAGTAACTCTAGAGCTTTCTATTTCAATGCCTCTTCTGCCAACCTTGTAGCTTTGGACGCGCAGGCTTTGTAACAGCAATCTGCATTCACTGTTGTCCCCTCTCTTCAGTGCCAGCTTATATTCCAAGGCCACTCAAACAAAATGTAAAGGCACAAAGGAAGATCCTACACTGCAACAGGGCAGGAGTTTCCCATGTGTGCTGGCCACCATCACCCTAAAAGGATTCATCCTCTTTTTTGAAATAATGGTGGATAAGAAACACAACTTCAGTAAAGGCTGCCTGGGGTTCTATGAAGGGCCTCTGAAAGACATTAAAATATCCTCGTGAAAATTACCCAGCTCCAGCTAAGAGATACAGCAGGTGCTTTGATGCACTAAAATTCACTGTGGATGCTTATGGTTCCTTTGCTGACACTTTAGCCAATGTTCTATCTCACACGTGTGGCAGAGTAATCTACACACTAGGAATCATCCCACAGCACTGACATACAGATGTGCAATGTCAGTAACATGCTTGTGTCCTTGAATCCTCAAAACCTCCAAAAGGAGGTATTTGCATCCTTACAGAGCAACAAGGAAACCTGTTGATCTCCCAGACCTTCATGAGAATCCCAAGCACAGAAAAGCAGCAGCAGTCCCAAGTAGAGGGACGTGGAGGTGGCTGCCTCTCCCAGCTGCCCAGGATGACCTTACCTCCCATGCCACTGGCTCTGAATAACATGACTGGGTCTTTTTGAAAGTCTCCACAACTTAAAGAGCAAGTCAGGCTGAGAGCAGCTGTAGAGAAGAATAGAAGAATGTCTATTTCTCAGGAAGATCAGCCTCCAGTACAGGAAGGACAGGGTGCCCAGTCTGCCAGAGATGTGTTCTTTGCCAAAACGCCAAAAAGAAGCAATAGAAAGCTGTAAGTCAGTCTGCCAGTTCCCCAAGCACAAACTGACTCCAAAGCTAACATTAGATTACAAAGAATTACTTTTCTGTTTGTGTTAAGCATCCCTCTTCAACAACACTGAAAAAAGCCCACTATTTAAGTGGCCAGCGTTGAGACCACTTCACAATTATCAGCAGAGACAACAATAGTTAAAATAAAATCTAAGCATAATTAAGAAGAGGCAAGCACTTTGGTTACAAATTTTGTGTTTCTTTCCCAGAAACAGTATGTTTTCTGCAGAGAAAAACAAGTGTTCTGGCTATAGCATTCATTAAGTAACTGGGGTGGGGGGTTGGGGAATAATCAGAGCATGGAAATCACAAAGAGAGTTAAACAAAAGGAAAGAAATTTCAACATCCTGACAGAAGAGGAAGTATTTAAAAGTTTAATTAGCACTGACCACTGTACATTAGAGCTGCTGTTTCCCAAGGGGTGTGACACTTAGGATGCTGGGAGAACACTGAGAAATATAGCTCCTGGAGAAAGAAGTGTTGTTAAAACCCAAAAACCATTTTGAAATACCGATACTATTTACACAGCATTAAAACAATAGTTGGAACTGTCAGTTTGGGCTCAGTGAGAGCAGAACTAGTCAGAGGAAGCATGCGAACCTGCCAAATGATGTGTTAAGGAGAATTTGCAAAACACTGCCTCACATCCTTGCACCTACAGTTGAGACAACTGACAAATAGAACTGCATCTGCTCCAGGGCACCACTATGAACTGACCCAAGTTTCTCCTCTGCCTTCAGAAAGCCACTTCTGCAATGCAGGTGACCACTCCTGACCAACGCAAACTTAAAATCTCCTGCAAATCCCAGGCACAACTGTTCCTTCAAGCCTCCTTCCGTTAATGTCTACTACAGAGTCACCTCTGCAGGGTAAACAAACCACCCTGCAAGCCACAGCACAGCCACATCTGGTCTACAGGCAGGCAAGGCACACAAAGCTGCTTCTCCAAATTTGGAGCCTTCCAAGGATTTCATTTGGAGAGCAACTGAAACTTTGGGTCATAAAAACCACCCACCTGGTTCCTTGGGAAGGTTTTCTCTAGAAGTGAGTGTACTGCGTTATGTTGTATTTCATCCCAAGTGCTGCACAGCACCTTCTCCCTGCCCTTATCTCTGATCCATGCTGAATGTAGGCACCAATGCCTCCACAGAAGTTCTGCTGACCAAGTCATCCTTTCATTATATTTTTTGCACCATACCAAAAGTTTCCCGTCCTGCCTTTAATGCTCAACTATCAATCTGGTTTCTGGCATCTCCTAATTTCTTGTCCACCCCAATCTGCCAACAAGTTTAAGGACCTCTTGCACTATTTTCTGTTTCCCCATTCCTTTATAATTCCCCCTCACTACAGTTCTTCCATTCAGATCTCTCTGAAACCCTCAACTCTGTCACAGCACTGAAAAGAAATGTGGTAGATACCACTCCAAGCAAGAGTTTTTGCCATGAACACCAACCTACTGACACTGAAGCCAAACTCAGCAACAAGAGATTTGCTTGAGGAACTTCGGATGGTAAGTCATACCACCTTCTGCAATAAACATGGCATCAGTCATGACAAATGGCCTCAGCAACCAGTCTCTGTATTTTCATGTAAATAAAAAGCATGCTTGATCTGCTGGAGGTCAATTCCCGTCACATCATTTTGTATCTGTATAAACTTATATGATAAAAAAATTTCCTTTCCATATCTAGAATCAAAGGCCTTCACAACAAAGACCTCAGTGTCTTTTTGCCACAGAAACAAATAACAGCCCTGAATTTTACTGGTGGAAATACAAAGTCATACGCACAACCACCCAGGAAAATTTTTCAACACCATACAACTCTCCTCTGTCACAGGGGGTCTGGAGGCAGTCATTACTCCTGTCGATCTACAAGATCTGGAGATCAAGAACCTGCTTCATCATTCCACCCTTTAATGAGCTTACATACCATGGTCCCTGGAAGTAATGACGACCATCTGTGTTTGCCTACCATTATTACAGACATGCACTGTATGAATCAGAGATCACTGTGAAGGTTCACTGACCTCAGAGCCTGTGTCAACATACACCAGGTGAGAATTTGACTCTACCTAAAGGAAAGCCAAAAGGACAGAGTTGCTGCTCCAGATCCCATGAGAGTGATTTGTGCATCTAGGCTCTCCTGATATTTCCAGTTGGCTGAACGAGCTGAATTTGTGTTTAAGAACAACTAACTCATCCCTGAAAACCAGCCTGTGTTGCATTTATCATAGCCAAAAGGGTCAAGGTATGAACACACATCTCTGCCCAGTCAGCACCAGTGGCAGTCATAGAACCATATACATCTAACAAACTCAATCTGTAAAGTCACAGGCAAATTTTGTACAAACTTCCAACCCGGGCCAAATGCAGACTCAGAATAAGTGAACAAAATCTGCATGGAAGAGATACTGCCTTGAAACTCAGAATGTTTTCTGAAAGCAGTATAGGTCAGTGTAAACCCTCCCTGCATGTCTGTAATCAAACACACAGATCTCATACATAGAAGAGATGTACGGGGCAGTGTTAATTTTACTGCAGTGTCCCAGAGATTTCCAGATTGCTCAAAGAGCACTAAAAATCACAGGAACTACCACCCTGTGGTGCCTTCCTCTTGCTCATGTGTTACTTAGAAAGGAGGGAAGAAACAAGCTTGTCATAAGCAACAGCAACGAATTAAAGACCTGCCTATTTGGATGTGCAAGTGTACTTTAAAAGGTTAGTTAGAAAGTTCGGTGGTTTTCAGCCCATCTGACTGCCAGTAAGCCTTCATAAGTTAAAATATTCTGAAAGCTTTTCTCCTGGTTACTCTGATATTCTAAAATTATAGATTGGTTTTGGTTAAAAGGGAGCTTTAAAGGTTGTCTACCTCAGCCATCCCTGGGATGTGGGAAAAGAGTGTGCTGCCTGAATAGGTCTCACCTGCCTCTAGAAGAGCCAGCATGGCTTTCTGAGCTCTGGGATAGGCTGTGTCACTGAAAGCTTTCAGGGTGGTATTGGAGCTCCTGACCCCAGGCCACAATCCAGCTTCTAGCCTTCCAGTTTGATCCCAAATTAGTCTTTTTGGTCAAAAAAGAATTTTACCTGTAGTTCCAAAGTGAACTCCTGTCCATCTTATCAATCAAGTCAAGTGATACTTGGTATAAAGAAACCTAGCAAAATCAAATATCTTTCAGCTTTTCAATCACTTGGACCCAAACTAAACTGCAAAGGTGTATTCATCAAAGGGTTAAAACATGCATCCAGCTCTTGTCACTGTAAGCTTACTAGATTATTTCTAGTGTACAGTTTTTGTCATTTTATAAAAACAACCTAAACCAAAAGTAATTGGTTCATAGCTTTTTTATTACTCGTATTGTCAGAAAAATATAAAGGCTTTTTTTTTACTGTCTCAGCATATCAATGCCTTATGATAATCCAATAGATTACATTAAAACCAAGAAAATTAAAAGGCAATAGCAGGCTAGCTTCAAAAGCTAATATAGACATCTGCATGTAGTGAGTGCTGTTACATTTAAGTAGTCTTCATGAGAGGAGCCAAATTTTCATACACAGTACAGCCCTTGTCTACATGTCTGCTCAGAGCAGTGTGATTAACTTGACCAGGTTTGGTAACAGAGCAACACTCTAGCCTGAAGAGTGAGATACGATATAATTACTTTCTCAGGAGAAGGCTAAAGGCAAGCCTCAGAGCTGACCTTCTCAAGACACTCACATACAATTTGTGTCTCGGCATTTAATTAGTCTGATCTGACCTGAAAACATTTGCTATTGCATCACCTCTGTGAAGGAACGCACAGCACAAAGCCAAAGTGGCAGTGACTGAAAAGAAACCCAACCTATAACTGTAAAATAAAATATATTATGTGTGTCAATGATTTTTAAAATCACTAAGCATTGTCAAACATTCATCTCTGAGAAAGACCAGCAGCACTGGGCAGAAGACACAGAACTACCTCTGGGTCCCACCACCTACAGAACTCCTCATTAAAAATGCATCCAAGAAACAATTTTCTCATGCTGCAAGTCAAGTTTTATTTAAACAAACTAAAAGCCAGACAACTGAGAAACTACAGGGAGTCAGGCACCAAATGCATCTCCAAGGCTTTGTGCTCGAGAGCAATCACTCAGCCCTGAATGCCCAGGCTGGACTCTCCATGAGAATACAAAGAACTTTCTACTTCCCCCATGAATCCTTAATTCCTCAATCTGAGAGAATGATGTTTGAAGTTTAAACGATTGGCATTTGAAGCCGAATGCAAGTTATTAAACACAATGAAAACAAAGGTTTCTAATACTTGGTCTCCTATTGTAGTTCATACTTCACTTCCATATTGTTCTGATTTAACCCCAGCCAGCAACTGGGCACACTGCAGCTGGCTCACTCACTCTCCCTAGGTGGGATGGGGGAGATAACTGGAAAGGTAAGAGAGAGGAAAATTTGTGGGTTGAGATAAAGACAGTTTACTAGGCAAAGCAAAATAAAACAAGGAATTCAGTCTTTCATTCCCACTGGCAGACAAGGGTTCAGCCACCTCCAGGAAATCAAGGTTCCATCATGGGTTAGTTACCAGGAAGACAAACACCATCATTCCAAACACTCTTCTTCCTCCAGCTTTATATGCAGAGTGTGATGTCACATGGCGTGGAATATCTCTTTAGTCAGTTGGGGTCAGCTGCCCCAGCTGTGTCTGTTACCAGCTTCTTCTGCACCTCCATCACTTTCTGGTAGAGAAGCAGAAAGGCCTTCACTTTGCATAAGCCCTGCTCAGTAATAAGGAAAACATCCCTGTATGCACTGTTTTCAGCAGAAATCGAACACGCAGCCCCACACCAACTTCTATGAAGAAAAGTAACTCTCTCCCAGTTAAAAAAACCAGCACATATATACTAGCACCTTGTGCAAAGTCCACTATTGGATGGCATGAACCTACAATGTAACATCTCGCCCGGGATATAGAATCATAGAACAACCAGGTTGGAAGAAACCCACCGGATCACCGAGTCCAACCATTCCTATCAAACACTAAACCATGCCCCTCAGCACCTCATCCACCAGTGCCTTGAACACCCCCATGGTAGGTGACCCAACCACCTCCCTGGGCAGCCTGTTCCAATGCCCAATGACCCTTTCTGTGAAATTTTTTTCCCTAATGTCCAGTCTAAAAGAAGAAGAATCGGGTTGCTTTTTGGTTGCTCCTTGTAGATGTCTGTATGTCTAAAACAAAACTCTGATTTTTATTCCTAACTCCCCACAACCTCATTTCTCAGTCAACAACTACCCTCCTATAGTCCAAGCCTCAGTTTTTGACTGATCTCTTTCTATTTTTCCCCATCCAAATAGCACCTCACAAACCCTAGGTTGCTCTCTGCTTACAGTTACAAGTCTTATCTGGAGTCTCACCAGTCCCAGTCTCTGCAGGAACATTTTCTCTGTCCTTGAAGAGATGCAGACTTTTTTTCATCTGTCTAGCTCCAGCCAACTAGTACAAGCAACAAGAAAACCTGACCATCACTTTGGTACATCAGCCCTTTCTGTGCATCCCTCCACTGATGAGCTCACACTCTCGTGTTGTAGAAAGGGACAAACTTCCACATTTTCTCCAGCATATTTTCAAAGTAGTCCCTCCCACATTTACTTATTTTTCACAGGAGCCAGTATAATCATGAAGAGCCACAGTATTACTTTCAAATACTTTCCTGGAGATGCCACTTGCTACATTGCTGAAACAAAACTAAATACAGCTAAGTTTGTAACATCTTTCTAGCAGTTAGTACACTGACCTCCACATAGTAGTATCCCCTTATGCTTCCCCTCGCGTAGGCTTTGGAAATGGTCTTTGTTCTGCAATAACACAACAGCAAATAAAACACAATCCAAACCACACTAATAATAAAAACCCAAATGACATCAATTATGTTACTACAGTCAGACTACTCCTTATATCTCCCGCTCAACTTGTGGGCCTGTTTAACTATTCACCTCTATTACTATTCCAAAATGTCAAGGAATATCCTTTGGACTAGTTAAAATAAATACTCCAATCAGCCCTACTATGTTTGCAGCTACGATAAACTTAAAGAACTTACAAAAGCAACATATGAAGCCAGGACTGACTCAAGTCCCATACAGCAGGTCACGAAACCCCAGGTTAAGTTTAAGCTTTTGCTTTAGCATCCTTGTTTTGGTAGTACGGTCCCTAGAGATGTCTATTCACATGCAATGTAAGGTCTCCCTTTCCCTACCCCGTGCCAAGAATAGTTGTGAACAGATGGTAATGCATTAACAGACATGAACTGCTTCCACAATGATGCTGTGTAAGAGCTGGAAAACTCACGCCAATCTCTGCCCAACACAAACACACGCTGAGACAAAACTGATGAAAACACAACAATGCCACCCCCTTAACCATGCACATCCATCCTCCCTCTCCTGTCACTGGCAGAAAGATGAGAATTAATAGGAATTCTGCTTCCCAAGAGCTTTACTGAACTGAAGAAGCAATAGATCTGTCTCATTCTGTTTTATTATTTATAACACCCCAAATCTCTCTCATAACCAGCCAGTGCAAAGGCAATGACAAGAAGTGAATATGAATGGAAAGCTTCACAAATATACAAGAAATAATGCCAAAAAAACCCACAACAATTTCTTAGAAATGAAAACTCAGAACTTCAAAGTCGAGTCAACCAAAAAGCAACCTGTCAGGGCAGTAACAAAGGAAGTTGGTGCCACATGCACAGCAATTACCTGATCTGCAAATTCTGCTGAAGAGCAGAATCGATGATAAAAAGAATCACAGCCAGCAATGAAGATGCTCTCACTAGTCGAGTGAAAGAAATGCATCCCTCCAAAGACAGCATAAGCCAATAAGAGGAGAAAGCTAAGGGAAGAGGAAAAAAAAAGGAACATCCCCAAATACTTCTTTCAGTACACCTGATTTTGAGTGCATAATTGAGAGCCATCAGAATGTAAAGTCATTATTTCTGCGTGGTCATCATTAGCTCAGAACGCTTCTTGAAGTTACTTGGCTCAGAAAGAAGGAAAAGAAGAAAACATCAAGGACACACGACCTTGTGCTCTTGGCATCAAAATGCTGAAATAGAAGTAATGTATAAGAGAATCTATCTTGATATACACAACACTGCTAGAAGTGGAAACAAAGAATTCTGCCTAGTGTTTGAATTTTCTTATTGATTTTTAAGGCCTATACAAAATAACGACAATTATTTTGACCTGACTCATGCAGAAACATATACTCCAGCATAGGCCTAAACCTGTACTAGTATGACAAAAAAAAAACCCTTTTTTTTTCTAGGATTCAAAAATTCCCCCACAAAATTGCAGGACTATCCAGTGAGATTTCTTGCTCAGGGCACTGATGATCTACCTCTACACCCAGCCCCAAATAAAAAAAAAAAGAAAAAGTAAAAAAAAGACAGAGCTAAAATTATTTGCTATTGTTCCATAAGCAGGATGACACCTGTAATACTTGCAAGGCTGCCAGCTGGTCTCTGCAGGTTCTCCACAACAGATAGAGCACAAGTTCAAGGAGCGACCACCTGACTGTCACTTGAGGGATTAACAGTGATATGGCAGTTTGTTGCCAACCTTACACACGTTTCTCACTGTTCAGATACTGGCTGCCCAAACAAACTCTAGTTCGTTCTTAGCTCTTAAGTTAGTGCTCCTATTCCAGATGGAACTTCCAAATATATCCTTAAAATGGAAGAGAAAGAGCATCACTGCTTAAACTATCACTAGTACCTGTGGGTCACGTCGAAGACAGGCTGGCAAAAGTGTTCCTGAAGAGTAATTGTGATTTAGGCACTGGAACAGGCTGCCCAGGGAGGTAGCTGACTCGCTTTCCCTGGAGGTGTTTAAGGTGCGAGTGGATGAGGTACTGAGGTGCATGGTTTAGAGATTGGTAGGAATGTCTGGACTCGATGATCCGGTGGGTCTCTTCCAACCTGGTGATTCTATGAATCTATGATTCAGGGGGCTGCCTTGCTTTGGATGCCGGAATTTGAAGGTTTTCCCTATTGTGTCCTGTCCTGGAGGATCACTAGCAAACACCAGCCAGTTCACGGAAAAAGTAAGATGCATGGTAACCTGCTTTATTTTAAACAACCTTACGGAGAATTTTCGTAAGACCATCTAACACACAGGGAAGACCAACTGTTTGTTTCTCAGTTGCCACTGCATCTAAATGAAACAAGACTCTTTTCCATATTAAACTGATAAATTCACATCCCTGATGATCCAAGTCAAATCACTCATATTTATTTCAGCCCTCTTCAGGTTTCAGCTTAATACATTCATGCCTCTATCACCATTTTTGCTTAATAAGAATGACTTTGATTAGGAAGCTCACATCTTTTTAGGAAGGCAATGGAGGAGAGATTTCAACTTAATCCTGTGTATATTGAGGCAGAAATTGGTTCTTTTGCTCCATAAAAATGAATCCTTGAAATACTAAAATTGTATTCTTTTTCTTAATTATTCCTGCTGTTGCAAAACTACCAGAACATATGTCACTGGAATAGAAAGATCAGTCTCGTAGGTAATAAGTTTTATTAAGTTCTTGGAACCATATCATCCGTCCACCAGACTTTTTAATTTGCCACATGAATAGTTCACTGTAACACCAGCTCTTGGAGTACTTGAGTAGGATTGAGTTCATGCTGAGTGCTTTCCTGAGCCAAACAGAAGGATGTGTACACAGATTAGAAAACATTTCCCCCCCGCCCTCACCCCACAGCAGTATTTAGACCACTTTTCACCACTTTAGGAGCAGATGACTAATTTATATGTGGGTATTTTCATGCAAACTTTACCTGCATGTTGTTTGACCACACTAAAAACAAAAGGAAAATTTTCTAGGGCTGACATTCCGTAACATGAAGGGATTAAAAAAAATCTTCCATATTGCTAAGTGAGATCAACTCCTGGGGAGTTCACATCACAGCTTTGTATAAACCACACTCCACTTGAAAAGGAGAGTGCTCAGGGCTGAGAGCCAAATCTTGTACTTAGTGAACTCAAATCAAAAAGGAAACGAATCAAAGAGTTAAACTCAGTCAAAATGAAAATAGAGTGAATCTCAGAACCCCACAGTTTGGCAAAGTCCTTGCAAAAGTCTTCAGCAGTTTTTTTACCTGCTTGCAGGAATCACTACTGCATAATCAGGACAACCACCCCCAGGGACTGGCCACAAGAAGTCCTGGGGTTTGACAGTACAGCAGGCAATGATACAAGGGAACAAGAATTAGCAGCAGTTCCAACAAGCTGATGCCTTTGGTGATGTTAAATCCTGGGGACTTGTATATATACCTTGTACCATTAAGAAAAGCCAAGCTTTCTCAGACTCAAGTGACATTTGAGATCCGTATCTGGCTACTGCTTAGCTTTACTTTATCACCCCATGCCTCCCAAAACTGCATCGTGTGAAATATGACCAAACACAAAGGTTGGGGGTGGGGAAGTGTAGTCAACACATCCTTCCCACTCAGTCCACACAAAATACTCTAAGTCTTCAAAGCAGTACCTGCTATTCAAAACCTGAGTAAGAACATCTTTCTTTGCATGACTAAATACCCGTTCCTTCTGCCTCCCATCCCCATGGTTCTTTTTTTTTTTTTTGCACATTTTAAAAGTTTAAATTAATCCAGCACCAATACCTCAGTATAAAACTCAGGGGACAAACTCACTCAACTAGACATTCATAATCTTGATTCTGCAGTATTTTAATTATGTTCAATGAGAAAAATATTTGAACTTCATCAATATAAGTCACATTAACTCAAATTAAGAATATAAAAACAAAATTCTGAAACAACTGGTTAGAGGGATTTAATTGAAGTTGATGCAACTTCTGTCTATGTATAAGGCTGGAGTAAGTAGAATACTTCTGTAGTAAGTAAAATATTTATCTGGAAAAAAGGAATACATTCAGCAGAATTAATCCTGAACAGATGATGGAATAGTAATTGGTTCTGCGGAAGAAAGAAAAAGGCCATTAATTTCAACTTACATTGAACAAGATACATCAGGGTAAAACATTGACAAAGCTGATGATTCTGTTCCCCTATACTGAATGCCAACTGGCACCCAGTTTCAAAATGCCAGTTTAAAAACCAAATTAAAATAATAAGAAAGAAATCAACCATTCAACAGACTACACTGTACGGAAGTGGATCAATATCAAATTACTTTTTTCTTCATGAATAGGAGAGGAGAAAAATTCTACTAACGTTAAGGTAAGCAACAACCTATTTTTCAAAACACATGTGTATAACTATGTGAGTACCTCCACGTGTAGGTACTTCCACTTCATAGCTAAGGCCAGTGGTACCTCAGGGTCTGTGGATCAAAGCCAGAAATCCGGACAATTCATTAATTCTATGTCCAAAAGAAACAACAGCACAATACTACATGGTGCAACACTACTTTTTTTTTTTTTTTGTACTCTGTACTACTATATAGTAATAGAACTCCAAATTAACTACTTGAAGAGCATCACTCCTCACTATCCTTTCACATAAGAGGCTAAGAAAACCTATAGAGGGAAGACAGGGCAGCCTTTAAACAACTCACATAGCTGTAGCTATCCCAGTCAGTCCTACGTATCTGTTGCTGCAGAGCCCTGGAAAATGAACCAGCCAAGTCCTCACTTGCTGTCCAGAGACACTCCTACCAGGGAACTGGAGCCAACTGCTGTGCATACAGATCTCTCTGGGCTCTGTCCAGCTATGTCTGGCCAAAGCTGCAACAGGGGACAGGACAAGAGGGAATGGTCTCAAGCTCCACCAGGGGAGGTTTAGGCTGGACATTAGGAAAAAAAACTTCATGGAAAGGGTCACTGGGCATTGGAACAGGCTGCCCAGGGAGGTGGTTGAGTCACCTTCCCTGGAGGGGTTTAAGGAACAGGTGGGCAAGGCGCTGAGGGGCATGGTTTAGTGATCGATGGGAATGCTTGGAGTTGATGATCCAGTGAGTCTTTTCCAACCTGGTGATTCTATGATAAAAAGTGCCTTAAACTACTCCCCTCATGCGAGTATAGACAATCCAGGCTTCCATATTTTATCCACACAAGATTCTTAAACTTCCTCACTCCCAATGAAGCAGCAGTAGAATCAGCAGCAGCTGACTACGCTAACCACCCAATTGCTGCCACCACCAAAGGTCTACACAGCAAGTCCCTTTCACATTCAGTTTCCACTCCTCTGCCCTACTTACTGCCCACAAGACAGACTTGTAAGAACAACGTTCTCACTGAATAAATCCAGTGCTGAGGTTTCTCGGCTCAGCAGGAACCACGTACGACCATGAAGCACACAAAAGGTCCTCTCAACTGGCAGAGACCCACACGTGTCAGTGCTGGCTTTAGATATACTGACCTCCAGCACAACTCAGGCTTCTCTGTTAGCAAGATCAGCATCTTGTGAGAGCAGTCCTCACAGGAGGGGAATATATCTCACTTCTTGCTCGCAGGTTCCCCCTGAAGCCAGCATATTATATGCTGCTTTACAAAACACACAGTAGTTTAAAAGCTACTGTTCTAGAAGAGCATTAAGTTTATAAAAATCACACATTCAAAGCAAACTGTCAAGCAAGATTTCCTGAACAACCTTAATTGAGCTCCCTTGTGTATTTACAGTGTAATATAGCCAGAGAATATATAAGTCTATTTTCTTTCCCTGCCAGCTGAACCTCATTTAGAGAGCAGGAGTTACTGAACATTTCTCTTCACCATTTTAATTCTATACCTGGTTATTCGATCTTCAGCAAACGTTATCCAGTCTCTCCACTGAATGGAAAGCCTGTAATTCCCTTGTGACATTTTAGAGTGCTCTCCCAACAGCCTCTAACTCATTTTAGCCAAATGTGTATAAGTAGGAAATAAATAATAAAACTCTTGAAAACACACATCAGCTGCACATAGAAAAGGTCAGACCAGAAGGTCACAGTCTGGCAAATGTCAAAACACAGGAAGGCTTGTCATATAAATCAGAAGTGTCAGACAAGCCCTTGTTATAAAATTACTACTATGTGCAATTAAAAAAAATATATCTGTGAGACTTGAGCAATTAATCTCTCGAGGCAGAGACAAGTTCAGCCTTTGCTGCAGTTGACTCCTGGGCACCCTTGCCCAGCTAAGCGGCCGTGCCCTGTGCCCACTGCTGCTACTGAGGGACCCTCATCCTGCCCTCACACCCAAGAGCCTCTCACTGTCACACAACAGCAAAGTCCCAAGCCAAACCAAACCAAATGATGTGTTGTTTCCAGGCAATTCAGTGTCAGCAGTTCCCACAGTCACTTGGGATTTGTTCTTCTCTTACTGCCTGGGCTGCAAATAAATTTCTTTGTGCATTATATTTTCTGAAGTCAGCAGTATAATAATCCTTGGAGAGTTATGAAGCAGCTTGTTAAGGAAGCAGTTAAAAAACCCCTAGTGTTTGGTAAACAACATTCTTGCTATGAATATTTTAAAAAAAACCTAACCAAAATCAGAAAAACTTCTGTAATAAATTCTGATGCAAAACTATGTTTTTGTGAAAATATAATCACATTACTGTGCATACTCTGCTCTAAAATGAGCTGTAAAAGGAAGAAAATTTATTACTGCACCCTTTTTTTTCCTTCTTGGTTTTATGAACCACAAAAACTTTTCTGACACAAAATCCTTTTTTTTCTGCCTTTCTTTTTAAAATTAAACATTAGAATCTCATCTCCCACTGAACATGTCAGAACTGGCAAGCTCATGTTATCATGGGTAGCAACCAAAATGTGATTAGCTGAGATGGAGAGGATTTCTTTTTTAATAGTATTTAAACTGATTACATGGCAACAAGAAACTTCTGTTTCATTAAAAGTACTTGAGAGAAAAAGCTCATTGCTAAGTATTCAGTAGTACTGCTCTGTCAGTAATGCACTGAAAGCTCTTAATCCATACCTATAGATCTCACAAAGGAAATCTCCCACAAAGAAAAGATAACTAGCAACAGCCCTGCTAGTTCAGGTGACATGAGGAGGGAAAGCTGCAAAAAGTCAGACGATGAAAAGAGAAAAACATATAAAATATTCAAAAGGTAGGTGATTTTTTTTTCCTGCCCATCACAAGCAGAAATACACCAATTTCAATTCTCTAATGTGCTTTCCCTTATGGAATGCATTCCAACTTTATCTGTTTTCAACAGAAGGGCTAACAGGCTGTGTACAGAGGGGAAGTGCACATGTAATTTAGATACAATTTAGCAGCTAAATTATCTTTGTGGTAAAGGTCTGTTACTAAATCACTTCACTGGAAAATTAATAATAATGAAATAGTTATTAGCATCCCTTGGACATATATGATACCCTCAGCACGGTTTTGATAATAAAGTGTCCCTTAGCCTTGTGCTCACTTCCTCACTAAACGCATCTTAACTTGCTTCAGAATACAAAGGACACCTTAGAAACCAAAGATGAACTGAAATCTTTGCCTCGCACTTAAAGGGTAGAACATTTTATCTGATGCTCCTTTCATAGTCAAAAATGCAGACAGAGCTTTTCTAAAAAAAAAAGCCCAACTCTATACAAAAGAGCACAAAACCAAAAAGCTAAGCTGAAAGCAACTTGAACACAAGAATATTATAAGTAGTTATCCAGGCAGGAAAATTAAAGACTAAAGAAATTTTCAAATATGATAAAAGTGACAGTAATAATGTAGAAAGCAGTCAAAAATAGCTTCATTCCACAGCAGAAGATAACAAAATGCTTCAATTTTAACAAGTCACACAAGGCTGTTAAACAGCAGTTATTAAATTTAGACTTTCTAAGCCAAGTACCCTGCACTCAAGAGTTTGAGAGCTGGCTGAGGGGAAGCAATAAAAAAACCTCTTTATTTTCATTAAATCTTAGAATAGTCATGTAATTCCAGGAGACTTGAAGAAAGCTAATGTTATGTCAGAACTTAAATACAATGAGTGACTGCTTATTGACTTGTCAACCTAATACCAGTGTTGGCTAACCTGAAGAGATGATGGCGGAGCACTGAACAGGCTCCTCAGGGTAGTAGTCAATATTGCGAAGCCTAACAAAATTCAAGAAGCTTTTGGACAATGCACTTGGACACATGGTTTAACTTTTGTGTTTGTCCTATGCAGGGACAGGAGTTGGACTCGACCCTTGTGGGTCCCTTCCAATTCAGGTAATTCTGTGAAGAAATAAATTACATTCATCTTTAAAATTAAAGACAATCAGTGCAAGTTTATAAAAATGAGATCCTGGCAAATAACCAGATGTTTTCCTCAGCAGACTACAGGCATTACAGAAATAGAGTTTTTGTAGCTTATCAAAGCAGATGTGAAGAGGGTTCATTAGTGACTAGAAGCAACTACCCCTCAAAAAAAAAAAGGGTATCAGAAGGTTCATTTAGCCTAGCATGCAATTCTGCTGTGCTCCAGTGACTTCAGACTGAAGGTAAGCTCAGACTGGAAATACAACATCATTTCTAGAAGCTAATGCATTTCAGATCAGCATTGCAGAGTCCATCGTTGGTTCTGAAGCAATAAGCAATTAAATGAAATTCTGATTTTTGAACAGATGAAAGAAGGGAAGTATCTGTTCATGAAGCAAAGGGCAAATCCCAGGCAATCACACATACAAGTCTGCTTTCACCTGTGTCCAAACCCATTTCAAACCATAAGAACCAATGTTCAAGAAAGATATATACTTCCACATGTGCTTCCTTGGTAGGCTGCTCACACCCTGTCTCAGGGCAAGAACAGGCCCCTGCAGAGAGAAGGGCACACATTTCAATGAGAAACAGATGCTAATGCACCACTAGTGTCACCAGACTACTGGCATTAACCTTCTGGAACAGTTATTAAAGCAATAAAATGAAAACGAATAGTTACGTGGCTACTGCAAAACGATATTATGAAAACGAGTCCTGAAATTATTACAAAATTCTGCGTGCTTCATAACCCATTAAATACTGAGATGTAACAAGGTGGCTATCAAAGTAGTCCAGAAACAATCACTGAAAATACACTACCCACCTGTTAAGCCCATGCCCTGACTACACAAAGCAGCAACCAGCTAGCCTCATCAAGCAAAAGTCACCGTTTATCACATAAACACATCCAAGGAACATAAGCTGGAAAATAAACAGGTGAAAAAGCATCTCCATGAGTATCACATGCAACAGTCATATCCGCAGTACTTCCTATCTAAGATTATCAAACAGCAGCACTGATACACCCTACAATGTTTAGAAAAGCAGAAATGGCTGAGCTGGAGTCATGCAAGGCTGGGCAGAAGACAGAAAGCTCCCACAGCAGACCATAAGCTATAAAAGCAACTACGCAAATCAGTCTTGAGTCTGCATCCTGAGTGAAATGAAGTCTCTGAAGATACTTGTAGGCCAATGCAAAGAGAATGCAAAAGCCAGTGACACACTGGGGAGAGGGGTCCAACACCATTTTGGGAAAACAAGTGAAAGATGCTGTTAAATAAAATATTTAATTGTCAACATCTGACAGTAACTCAAGACATGACACGATCAGCTTAGTCATGCTTTCTAGATTACCCCTAGAGAACAAGTTTCTAAAAGACTGGCTCATTTTTGCTCCTGCTGAAGTCACCAGAGTATTTGCCATCAATCTCATCAAGGCAAAAGGTTCACAGCTGCTATTGGTGACCACTACCTGCCTTTTGTCTACTTACAAAGATGACGGCGAGTCTTTGGGCTGGACATAAACAGAAGGTATCGCCTCTCTACCACCTCTTAGCTGCTCCACTGTCCCTCTTTCAAACTACTTGAATCCCTCCAGAATATTTGTGTATGCACCAAGTATGCTGCAAAATACCCTCAGTCACCAATCCTAGCAGAATTCAGGGTATAGAATCATAGAATCACCAAGTTGGAAAAGACCCATCGGATCATCGTGTCCAACCATTCCCATCAATCACTAAACCATGTCCCTCAGCACCTCGTCCCCATCCCCTAAACCCCTCCAGGGAAGGTGACTCAACCACATCCCTGGGCTGCCTCTGCCAGTGCTCAATGACCCTTTCCATGAAAATATTTTTGGCAGAACCAGTCCATGCGGTTCCAGAATAAAACCCAATACAGCCTTTGACAACTACTAACCAAGTAACTTCAAAGAATTTCTGGGGGAAGATGAAATGAAGCTACCTGCAAATATCAATAGTGCCCAGACATACATCCAACAGCATGTCTGAAGCTTTGCTAGCTTTGGGCTACATTTTGCCTCATCTTTCAATGTGTTTGGAACGTTAAGGCAGTTTCTCTCTAACATATATAAAAACTTGTGAACACAAGTGAGTATCTTAACAGCATCGAGCTATTTTTACTTGAACTTATCTGAAATGGCCTACATAACTTATGGCTAATGGATTAGCTGTTGCAGTTTTCCCAAAGATATGTTGATAAAACCTTGATGTCTAATCACATGCAGTGTTATGTATTGTGGTCTGGACTTGCCATCTTTTACAACTTTTCCAAGCAAATAATTTCAATTTGTGTTCTAAATATTGTCTATAGCACAGGTTGCACAGTCTATTCCCTCACCTCAAAGTGAGACAAGACAAAAGCTTTCCAGTCTGCAAAGTCAGAGCAAGTGTGGCTCTCCTAATTTAAAGTGGTTTTAATTTTACCATTTAACATTCAATTTAAAAA
The DNA here is from genome assembly GCA_013389865.1 of Piaya cayana. Taxonomy (NCBI): domain Eukaryota; kingdom Metazoa; phylum Chordata; class Aves; order Cuculiformes; family Coccyzidae; genus Piaya; species Piaya cayana. The sequence continues at coordinate 62,541 of WAAB01012700.1, forward strand.
AAATGTTTTCTGTGGGTTTACAACTAGTTATGACTGAACAAAAGAAGGAAACCAGATCAACTACTCTCCTTGCAATAGTGAGGAGCTGATTCAGGAGATGTTACAATATAGACAATTAGGGTCACCAGTATTTGCATAACCTAAAAGGGCAGAGTTCAGTGTGCAGTGGTGACTCATGTTCCATTATTCATAAATGCCTCAACTGCATTTCCACAAACACCCAGTAGTTAATGAATCCTGAAAGCTTTTAGTTCAAACAATTATTCCTCATGAAAATGGGTACCAAAGCATATTATTTGTTACTCTATTTGTTTCTCCTCATTTACATTTCAATTGCTGAGCAGGAGGCAGAAACAAAATTTACACTGTTGGGTGACAGCCACAATGGAACAAATTATGAAAGTGAAGGAGCTGATGAGCATACACTAAATAAAAAACAAGCCCTTCAAAGTATACACTATGAACACCACTATAAAATAAGGGTCAGTTTATGAATTATTTACAAGCCAAAAGGAGGGTATGATTGATTAATATTATTTATTATTTTCTGCTCAAAACAGCTACAATTAACTGTTCAGGTAACAGCAAAGGCAAAGTTAATCTACAAAGTACTGACACTAGGGAAACAACTTAGTGATGCCCAATTCCAACTGATAACCATGGGAATTGAATTACAAGAGTCACTTTCAACAGCATTTTTAACTCTGCCTCCTAGATGAAACGCATGTTTTCTGGGATCACTGCAGCTCAGGGCTAGCAGCAGTCATGTAACCTCACAGCCCTCCAACGCTGCACTGGCCAGCAGCGAAGATGTTCTGGAACGCTGAAGGCAGATGCTCTGCATCCTCCCAACCGCTCACACAGAGGGGAGGGCAAGTCACAGCTTGATAAGAAACATGTTTTATGCACAGAACTTGGATTGAAAGCAGAGTGAAGAGGGGCAAGTCAGTCCAACTGCCTTTGAAGTCCAACCTGCCTGATAAAGCAGTTTCTACCACGCTGAAAAACGGGCTGTGCTCCCTCAGGAGATAGGCCAATCTTCAAGCATCACAAGGGAGAAAAATCTGGTAGTAGTGGTTGCAGTCCTCTCCTCACCACGGGTGAAAGGTGCATCGGGAGATGTTACAATCTGTTTCCAGCTGAATTACTTGAACTGATAAGCATTTTCGAGCGCCTGAGTTTCGCCTCCCAGGGAGGCCGGATCTGGGAGCCACCCCATTATATCTGCATGCTCTCTCACACACATACATCCTCCCTCTACGGATGAAACATTTGTTGTAAACATATGGATAGGCTCTGCTGGAGGCCAACATTTAATGCTCTAGTTAATAACATTTTTGAAGGGAAAAAATAGGGGTGTAGAAAGAGAGAAAAAAAAGAATAAATTCAGTGGGATGTAAACACAAATAGTAGGTACAGTGGCTCTCAGGTGTAACAGCATTTGCCAAGGCTTAGGCAAGCAAGCATAAAGACATCCTAGGGCTCTAATAAATTGCACTGACATTGCCCCCACACAATACATGAAATAATTGGCTGCCTATACACACATACACACACAGAAAGTAAAGGGTGAAACCCCTTTTGCCTGTCTGTGGTCATTTTGAGGCGTGCTGACAGCGATTTGCATTGGGCTAGGGTTTCTTAACAACATTCTCAAATACAACAGAACAGTTGTTCTTAAATGTCAGACAACATTTAAGCTGACTTGCCTTGCGTGGTCCCCCTCTTCTGCACAGGGAATAGCAGCCGTCTGGCTGATGCTCTGGGTTGTTTTCCTCCTGGCTGGATTTCTTCATTTAGCTGCCAGCATTTTTGTTCTTTGATGACTGGTTTTTTAAGCTGGTACCCACTGCTAATGATAATGGCTAGTCAGGTCTATTACAGCGCAGTGTAACACTGGCAGCCTACATCCCACAATAGGGAAAAAAAAAGATGGTTGGATCACAGAGAGGCAGAATGCACAAGTATGGATTTCGCTCCAGGATCAGCTGTGCCTTCCTTGACTAATTAATCTGTGAGATTTGAACAGTCGGTAAAATAGAAAAAATGGGTCAAGCTGGCAGCATGGGACTTAAATAAAAATGAGGCATTAGCTTACATTTACACCATACGTGTGCTTTGTCCAGGTTTGAAAACAACACAATATAAAACACAGCCTTAGAAAATGAGAGGAACTGATGACAAATTAGATGAGGGTGCACTCTGTGAGGCAACTCACTCTACACACAGGAAAGAGAATATCAGTATTGCTACAAAAGACCAGACCACGGCAGGGTTAGGATGCAGAGATGGACAATGCATACTTAGTATATGAAAATGAAGCAAACTTCTCACAGAAAAAGGTAACACCTGGAAAATAAAGGCAGATGTAATCCGTATAGCTACAGTTTTACTTTACATTAAAATTCATATTGTATGTGTGTTTCTTTTCCAAAGTCCACAAATAAAAGAAGCCAGACATGTATATGCCAAAAATGAACATATACAAGCCTTGTTTTTACAGGAAAATTAGGTTAGGTAACTGAACACACCTCATGACAAACTGGAGTTAATTCTAACCAGATTCATAACGGAGAGATCACTCCTCCCACAAAGGGAGGCTGTAGTATACATTGAGTCAGAGGACACCAGTCATGCTCATGTCTGGGCACTAACTCCTGTCACTTCTCTCCAGCACAGCACTGAGTTAATCTAAGAAGGTTTACAGAAAATAACTTGTTCTTGCCTTTTCTCAGAAAGCCTCTTTCCCACTCACCTCTGCCCACTCCCTTCCTATCCTTGGAGCATAAGCAGACTTGATCTCTTACCAGCTCTCATTTGGAGAAATCTTGCCTTGTACAAGATACAAGGTACCAAAGAGTAAGAGGGCTCAAGAATGTTTTAAAAGGATCACTGAGCAGGACAACATTGTAAGACAAATTATGGCTCCCAGACCTTCACACAGACAACTGAGCCACCTGCCAACAATTGAAGCAAATGAGCAAAACAGACTTATTTGTTAATTTACTGACCGAGTTCCCTCCTCCTCCACAAAGGGAACACTGCTCCACCCCTGCCCTCTTTGGGCAGCTCACTCCCATCCTCTGCCCAGGATTTTATTTTGGTCTTGTAACTGTTGTCTGGTACAGAAGTTGCTTACAGCTACAGAAGACAAACGGCAGGCAAAAGCACCTCGGAATCACTGAATTTGTTGAAAAGCATTACATGGTATATATTTCATTCTGTAACTTAACCAGGCAGCCACAATAAAAGCCCCAAACTTCTCTCCTTGTCCAGAAGCAATTCTGGCCTTAGGGAATGAACATGGATAGTGGCTAATGTGGGTGATGCCATCTCTAATGCAACAAGGTCAAAACAGATAATTAGCATTTTTCTCTCAGGGTTTCTTTCTCTTGCTGTAGTTTTCACTCAACTTGCTTTCCCTGCTGGGGGTCATTCCCACTTCCTGCAGGGTAAATGAAGAACAAGCTCCAGTGAAAATAGCAACATCCCAGCAAAAGAGAAATCCAGCTCTGAGTTTCTAATGGTATTAACATCCACTAGTGCCTCAAATATTACAATGAAAACTCAACTCATCCATCCAAGAGGCTGGTCTTCCCTTCATACTGGATATTACCAGGTCAAAATTTACAGCAAGGGAAAAAAAAAGCAAACCTTGATCCACATTAAAGCAAAACCTGTGAGCAGAGAACATAAACTGGATGAAGGGGTGCTCATGAGAGTGATTGGCATACCTAGAACACAGCAATGAACTTTTACTGGGATCTTAAAGACAGTAAAATAGTAAGGAGTTACCATGACAATGAAAGAGAAAAAGGTATTATGAGGCAGTGCTTCACCAGCATGGGTGTAGGGTACCTGCCGCTGCTTCTATGGGACAATAATCGTATTCACCTCCATGGCTAAAAACACTGCCCTCCCTTCTGCACGCAGCATTAGTAATAGCTACTCATTTCTTTATTTCACAGGCATCGAGGAAGGAGAGATTCCAAATGGAAGGTGCTGGGGATGCAACCCATGCTTTATGACATAGCCTAGATTTGCTCTTCACAGGGAGGCCCATCTTTAGCAGACTCAGGTCCTCCTCTCCCAGTATGTATGTTGCTGTGCTGCCCTTTCCCCCCACTGACACGTGTACCTGCTGCACCCCCTTCAGCAGGGTCAGCCTGCTGGGTACATTTTGCTGTCACTTCCATGGCAGGAAAGGGGCAGCTGAGAGGACATATGGGTAACTGCCCATGGCACAAGAGCCTGTGGTGCATTAACACAAATATTCCATGTTGCTGCCTGAAGCAAAGAGGGTATCTTTAATTTTGTCTCATTGTAACCTGTGATATCTCCTTGATTCATGTCTCTCCTGTTTCCCTCCTTGGCAGCTTTCTGCTCTTTTTCCTCTGCCTGTAACTCATGGCAGACTTGAAATCTGTCAAAAGGTTCCCTTTTGTATCCAGGAATCTCAGTATTAATAATACATTTTTACCCCATTATTTCTACTTTCAGTGAAACTTCACAGCAAGCTGACATTTTCTACTTTATAAACACTCCAATGACATTTTCACAGAGTCTTGATGCCACATAAAGCTGCAATGGGAACTGCAATTCAACCACACCAGCCTCTGCTTTGAGAGGAGATGCTCACATCCTTCACATAGCAGCTGCTCGTTGTCAGCAAGTTACCTAAAGTTGTATGAAAGGTGCACTCTTTAAAGCCCAGCAACTGTGGAAAGGCAAGTCCAGCTGTCTTCTGCTGTGAGATGAGGAATTGAAAGCAGAAGTCAACAGCTTTATTCTCCGTATAACCAAAAGGGCAACAAAGCAGGATAATAGCGTCTCAAGAGCCAAGAAAATCATGCTCCCTTTCTTTCCAACCCTATAGCAAGAGTGCAAAGCAGCAAAACCAAGAAGCAGCAGTCGAACCTGCAGGACATACCAGCACTGGAGACCTTCTTAAGTACATGGCTAATGAGGTGACTGATCAGGCTACAGTCCAGACTGCTGAGGCCCCGCAGTGGGCACAGGGACCAGCTTTCCATGACACAACACAAAACCTGGTTGTTTCTGAGGAACAGAGGATTGATTATATTCAGTCTAAAGCCAAGGGATCATAAAAGCAAGCCTTACAGTCTGGAAGGTTGGTTTCAGATTAAATTCCATGTTCAAAAGATTACCATTCCCTTTCAAGTTTTTTTCCTTCCTGCTCCTTCACAAAGCCCCTCAATCCCCACAAACTACACCTCTGCCTTCCTGCAAATCACACTCATCCCATTTTGCTCCATGTCTCCATCTTTCTTATTGCTCCACCTCAGCTCTTTAGCCCTCAACATTCCTGCTGGAATGAGACACGAAAAAATCTTAAACTCTTCTCTCCTCCTCACCTACCAAAGCCACTATCTTTGACAATGCTAAACTAGGGTTATGCAACCTGTATTCACTCCATTTGTTTCTAGCAACATTTCCTTGGCTGATCCTGCACAGAGTTGCTCACTTCCACTTGCATAAACTGTATTTTCCTCTCCTTGAGTTCACCCGAGTCCTTCCCGTACCACACAATTCCAGCAGCTCAAATGCACACCAGCCCCACAGCCATGTGATCAATGACTCACAATTCAAGTCAGCACTTAAGCTGCTTTCCCAAACCCAAATCCAAATCATGTGACCAAGTATGCTGCAGAGTACAAACAGTCCACCTTAAAAATCAAGTTCTGTGACCAGGCATCATTTGCTGAAGGAAATTTCTCCCTTGCTACTTCAGAATACAGCAGAATTTCTAGACAATTCCAGTGCTATAAAAATACCTCTCTAGTCCAACTGTTTCAGCTCTACTGTCATGGAAATGCTTCTCTGAGCAAGATTTATTACTTCTAGTATCCCAAGTGAAATTAAATACAGTGTAGAACAAATTAATAATAATAACAGTAGATAAGATATACAAATAAACTTGTTACTGACACCAGAAGCAAAGAAGACAAAGCCAATTGTTGCTGGCAGCCAGATTTGACATTTAAGCATGCATCACGCACAGCTAGAGCCACTCTTTTAACACGCACGCAGATGACAAATCCTTATCATGGGATAGACAAGTTCAGCAGCTCTGGAGGCAGATGCAACTATGAACAGGATTTTGGTGTGGTCCTATCCAATAGTACAGCAATGAAAAGGTATGCACAGAAACACATGCGAAAGCAACGGGAATACCTGAACAATTGGAACAGGGATAGTTGTGAGGATACCAGCAGAGGTGAAAAGCTATATTCTGGAATCATTATTTCATCAGTAAACACAGGGGGCCTAATTTTGTTCTCAACTACAGTGATATAAAAAGTTACAGTATAATCAGAGTAATCACACTGCAAGAAAAAAAGTGTTAATAACAGAATCGGGTTTGTGCTACCTGTGAATTGATGGGCAACAGCACTTTCTGTGCTCCTCTATCTTATTTTCCTTCAAGATTTGTGGCAGTCCCTATACTTAGGACAGGAGGTACAGCAAAAAATCGCTTCTGCAGGTAGTAAATGATACCCTCAAGCAGGTGCCACAGAAAATCTTATAAATAGCTGTCTCTGTGCTTCTCAAAAAGAAAACTGATATTGTACTTCAAAACAACAACAAAAAAAGGACAAGAAAACCAAATAACACAACAGTCTTGTTTAGTCATATCCTCCATGAAGAATTACCAGTCAAAATTATACAAAGGTGATGTTCAATGGTGTTCTCTACATGAGGTTTTAGATAACATCATCTACTATTAAAAAAATCAAAAACGTCTGCTGAATTGCTAAAGTTTCTTTACAACTTGGACCCAGTCACAAGTTTCTGGACTCTAAGCTTAAGCTCATTATCAGGCCAGAAGTGTGAGCCGCTTTGCTTGTTCCCAACATGCACTACCACAAGCTTGAGATGCGTTTCCTTTTACAGTGCAGTTTAAGTTAACATCACCAAAAATTTCTACTGTCTTCCCCAGCCCCCAGCCCCAACCCTCCCCCCCTACACCTTAAATCATCTATCATACTTTCTCTATTCTAGCAAAGTACAATTCCTTTTAAGGAGCCAGAAACTGTGGAAGTCTTTCTACAGGTTCAGATCGCACTTGAGAAATTTTACATGCAGACAAAGAGTTAGATTAAAATAGTATTAGAGATTGCAATATACAGTTTAAAATCAGGTATTGTCAGAATTGACAGTATAATGTGCTTGACTATGCCTTCAATGCTCTTTTAATAGAAATTCGTGAAGATTATTCTCAGATTTGAAAAGAAAAAAAAATTAAAAGATGTTACAGCTCCAGAATGGAAGTTAAACATACACCTACAGAGATGCACACAAAGGTTCATACCCACCTGAATTTTAACAGGTCTATTAAAAGCAAATCCTCAACACAAAAGCAAAGCCATGCCAGATTTCAAGCCCTTAAAGTCTCAAGTTCTTCAGCGAGGACCCAACACACACAAACACAAACATGAGCGAGACTGTTTTCCTTAAGTATCTCTGACAAATAGCTCATTTTTTGCTTTGTCAACAAAACCTGTCTGAAACAGATACAGAGTATATTTGGCTCTAGACAGCTGAACTAGGACAACTGAAAGCAGGGTTTTAAAAAGAGGGGTTTTGAAAAGACAAGTTTTGAAAAGTATTCATCACAACCAATGCTACTTCTAGATCCATCTTACTCCAACAGAGATCCTGGGCCTACGATATAAATTCTTCAAGCCAAACCCTACAAAAGGGAAGGAAAATACATGTCTTTGTTAAACAATCTATGAGAAAAGAAAGAGTAAACTGAAAGGTAAACAGTTCTTATACCTTTCGTGAGTGACAGCTGCAAAATGCTGTGAGTAAGAGCGCAGTACCTTGCTACTTCCATTACACACGCACTCTCCCCATTGCCTTCCTGCAAGCTCATGCAGTGGAGGGGTGTACAGACTGCAACCTCAAACTTTTACAGGCAGTTGTGTATTTCATGAGCTCCCATAAATATCTAGGATAACTCAACAGATGGCACCTCCGTGTATAGTGTACATCACCTAGGAAAAGTCACTGCCCTTGAGGAGACAGACGTATCAACACAGTAAACACCTGTACTCCTTTTTCTCAGACTGCAAACTGACTCCTAGATACTACCTCTCCTCTTACCTTAACCCATTACAATGAAGTTCTTTGCAGTACTGGATGATTACTTCATTTACACAACCTGCAGTCCAAATACTGTTATCAGGGATCTCACACAAACTCATGCAGTGAAGGGTATGGTCTGGCATTACATCTCCAGTGGTTTCTTTATAAAGCAAAGAAAGAAAACCCCACAAAATTAAGAACACGGTCACCATGACAATCCAGTTACAACACTGCCCCAGAGTAAGTGCAGAGGCCAAAGGGAGGGTGCTGTGGATCCAGGTGTGGGGTTAGCACAGTGGGTGGGATCCTGGGAGGACAGAAACTTCTGATGACAATTTTTTTCCACCTGTGAAAACAAAATGACATTTAATTTCCCCATAAATCAATTAGTATCCAGCATATTTCACACAGAGACTATCCATCACCTCAAGTCATAAACAACACCTCCCAAAACATGGGAAATGAACCCCCATGACCACATCTAAACCAACCAAATCTGAAAGCCACTAGAGCCATGTCTTTCCACCCTCCCCCTTTCCAATTTATTTAGTGTCAAAAGACTTGTGAGTAATCAGGAAAATTCTTGTCAGGCTTATCTCTCAGTCCAGTGGGATCTCTAAATCCTTTATTGGCATTCACTATGAAAAACTAGAGATAATGCTCATACTTGTTTAGCTCAAATTACGACATACTCCGATATGCATTTGCTGAGTGACTAGAATTTATATCTTGCAGGAACAATTTCCCTTCCTGCAACCTCACTACAGTGAACATTGTGTCTGAGCATCCAAAGGAGCAAGAGTATCTCTCATTTTTCAGTGAATTTCAGTGACTTTTTATAAACTGCATTTCCACCTCTGGTGTATGACCCCACTCACCCACACTTCAAGATAAATGTATTATTGGTCTATAACTTGAGACAAACAACGAGGGCCACAGGGGTTTTATAGTATCTTTATTCTGAAAAAAAAAAACCAACAAACCAACCAAAAAACCAAAAACCCATGCCACTTAAACTCATGTAAGACTGTAGCTTTTGTGGGTGTCGCTGATGAGATATCAGAAACTATTGCAGAAGCGACACTCCATCATCGACAACAGCTGCATCTGTACCAAAGGTTGCCCCAGCTCAGCTGATGAGACATTCTGACTCTGCAGAGCTCTAGTCTGAGGCTCCCAGATGGCCACAGATTAAAATTTGTTACGCAGACTGGTATTCACATGCTCAGTGACCTCTGCAAATAAAATTAAGAACTCTTGACTCTCAGTAAGGGAATTTATCATTATTGCTACCACCAACATAGCTGAACAAGCATAGGCTTCCATACAGCTGGGAACAGACTTGGAGAAAAATCAAAATTCAGTGGGCTGGGATTTTCCAACATCATGTGGCAATGGCAGCCTCACATCTGCCTTCCTGTACAACATGAAAGCAGAACAGCCCCATCACTGACCATGCACATGGTGGAACATCTGCATGAATACTGCCACCAGGAAGAATGCTTTGCTGTCTTCATCCTCACCTGCACAAACTGAGAGACCACACAACATATCCCATGCAAACCAAACCACAATTTTGATTCACCATTTTATGCATCTCTAGATCAGAACTGTAAAATTAGCTCCCAGCCTGGAAGCCTGCTACTTAGTCACCTATTGAACGACTTTCCACTAGACACAAGAAAGCACTGAAAGATCTGGAGAAACCACAAACTTCAGGAAACTCTGCAGAGACCATATCTCCTGTTATAGCCATAGGAAAAAATAAAACAGCTAATTCGTCTTACATACTTGCCAAAACCAACCAAACAAACAAACAAAAAAGAAAACCAGAACAAAAAAATGCAACTGGGTACCCTGAGCCACAGCAGAGTAAAAGGGTTCACAGAGGAAGAATTACTCTTCTGGACACAAACTGACTTCAATAAAGAAAAAGAGGAAATTGTTCTGAAACAGGCTGCGCATATTACTCTGAGGGCAAAAAGAAATACATTATGCAGTCCAGCACTGGCTACTGCTGGAGGCAAGAGGTCAGCCACAAAGGGCCAAAAGACTGATCCCATATGACAGTCCTATATTTCTGTAAATTTAAACATATAATTATAACCTCTTGCTGCTGCTACACATACTACTTAGAGGGACAGCATTTATTTCAGCAGTCCGCAACCTGCTGACTGACAGCACAACAGCACTAGGTGACTGCAGCACCAGTCAAACACTGTTTGGAAACGTCAGCACTGGCTCATCAGTCTTACCTGGGTAAGGCTGGACAGAGAGCTAACACGCATCACCACTGGGCTGCCTAAGTATCCTTAAAATCACTAAAGACTAATGCTGTCTGCAATCATCTCACAAAGAATCAGTGAGACAAAGCAGTATACTGAGGAACATTCAATAAGACCTCAGCAAAGGATGCTGAGCATTAAGTCTGAGAAGTAGTAACACAGGACTTCAGCTGACCATAGCTTCACATACCTGTTTCCAGTCACAGAAGTGTCCACTTCTGATCATTTCTTGAGACAGTGCCATTAGCAGTTTAGTGATATGGCCTAAAGCAGGTCAATCAATGCAAACAAAAACCCTGGAGGTGTTTAAGGCACAGGTGGATGAGGGACATGGTTTAGCGTTTGATAGGAATGGTTAGACTCGATGACCCGGTGGGTCTCTTGCAACCTGGTGATTCTATGAAAACTCACACTGAGGTAAGAACATAACTTAAGCTTTACCTACCTCCTCCAACAACAGCCTCTGACAGCACAGGTAACCTGTCTGCAACCAAATGGGGAAAATAATTCAATCTTGCTTCCAGGTGCACCTGCAAGCACAGCCCCCCACTAACACAAACTCAGCACCAAGTGCAAGATCCTCCTGCACACCTTCAGCTGGTCTTTAAACCTCTATTGGCCACTGATATTTATAATTAACCATCCTAGTTCCCAAGACAAGTCAAAACACATTTCCACATATGAAATGGCAGCCACAAAAGAGCAGCATTCTCTGGGTTGCAAAACCACAAGCATCAAAGGCTTAGGAAAACTTCACCACACTTGCATGCATAAAAGCTCACAAGGCAGTACACAGCCGGAATAAAATCTTACAATGACCACACACATTTACAACACATCTTGTGGTGTTACCACAATTGCTTTCTGTATGCATCAATTATTTTTCCTTTGAATTCATTTCAGATCTCAACCAACCACAGCAACACACAGGTCATCATGAACCCTGTGGACTCAGGCCAGACCTGCTGTGGCTGCTTGGGAGTTAAGTCGGCTCCATGCTGCAGTACAACCTTTGGCATCAGCTGAGTAGAGTTACCTCACTCCTGTTAATCCCTGCCACTCGCTACCTTCAGGAAATGAATGGTTGCAATCATCACACTGTCTTTTAAATGAAAAGGCAGCATTAGATTTAATCAGCCATTTCACTGTCACACTGCATTGTCTGCAAAGCATAATGAGCCCAAAGGCTTTGCCACTCCAAACACTTTAGTTGGATAGCAAACATATTATTTCATGGCACACAATGACAGACAACTGTCCTGGAATATGGGGAGAGCCTGCAGACACTTCCAGAGACAAGGCACACCTGCGTCTGCTCATGTATTTTATTCTTGTGGATCTGTATCAAGGTTTGAGCTTGAGTTTACCCAATTCTCATAGAAGAAACTTCCAGCCATCATGAAAACAAAGACATAGCACCATTCTTTAAGAATTTCTCTGGTTAAATAAATAAAAAAGGAGGATTCCTTGAGGAAAAAAAAAATTCTTTGCTGTGTTTAGGAGGAACTCCTGGGTATCTGTAAGGAAAGTGATTTTATGTTGTAACTTACCCGACCACAACTTTTGTTTTTTACTACTTTTTGATCCATCCTGGATATTACAAATTGTGTTGTTTATATTCTACACATTTTCACATTATCAAGACATGCTAATAGCTAGGTTATGAGCACTGTAGGGAAATGCTGACTGAATTTTTCCAGCACCTCCCTTCACCTTCCACTTACCACTAACAAATACCTTTTCCAGCAGAGTTCAGCAAACGTGCATTTCTGACCAAAGGCCCCACACTGAGTCACAATGAGTTTAGGTACAAACAGTTCCAAAGAGGAACAAACAAGCAATCAAAACAAACAACATCAACTCAGATGCTCATGTAAAGCTACAAACTGTTGATCTAAAAAGTTGGTGCTGACTAGGGAGCAAATGAAGTCAAACCATTTTTGATTTGTGAAATACTTATTGGTAAGGGATACCAAATTAAGCTATAAACAATGCAAACAAGCTAGGGCTAGAGCTCAGTGATACTGGGATAAATTCAGACTAAATTTACAGTGGCATCACTAGGAAAGCTCTGCCCTCCCAAATCTATCCAACAGTAGACAGAAAGAAATTTAGTTGCAGAGAACACAGGACAAAGAGGACCCATCCATCCTGTACCACACCTGCCTGCTTTGTCTGGATGTTATTTAACTGGATAATATAATTTGCATACTGCAACCACCCCCCTTTTTGCACAACATAATATTACAATTATTTAATCCTACATTATGTCATCTTGAGCTCCCTGCCTACACATGGCTTCTATTACAGAAAGAAAGTTATATGTAAACCATACAGCAACTATTAGTCCAAACATTATGTAAGTAATAATCCAGAGAGAGAGGGGAAAAAAAGAACAAATCCATAACACTGGTAGATGGCCAAGTGCCCTGTTTCCAAATAAACGAACGTCAGCTTGCTTGTTACCTGAACAGCACAGGGATTACAGATTTCACCTATGCTGACAGATGGCATTTTACTGTTTTGATCCATGACACTTTTACAAGAACACATTCGTAAAGCAAAGCACATGAGAAGGAGTAGAGGACCTGAAACAGGAAAAAATGGACTCTAGTAAGCATACAAGATTCAAGCATGCAAGGTTTCACTCTGCTGTCATGCCAGGATTGATCCCATTAACTTCCATGAGGGTGGGCCTGATGTACTCAACTGTAAACAACCCAAACCAAGGCGTGTGGATCGAGTCCAACGGAGCACTACAGTCTAAGCACGGCAGGCTCCATGGGCTCTGACAGAGCCATCCCCCCCACTTACGGCCAGGTGCACACTGTAGAGATTTGCTAGAGTGAGCTGTGATGTGCTCGAAGAGACCACTGGCACCACAGTAGAGCTCCCATATCAGCCAGGGTAATCCTGTTTTCACTTTATCAAATGCTTTATTAGCACTATTCTAAGATGAATAAGATAACTTTACTTATGATGTGGGCGCAATTAACCAGCACTAGGTCTAAACTGTCCAGCTGGTTAAAGAAATACAAACCCCATGAATATCAGCACAAATATAACACTGTTCTCTAGGCAGTCAAATATCATCCTGAGAGTTGTGTCTATCCAGAGGAGGGTGTCCAAAGGGCAGACAAAAAATACAATATCATTAAGGACACAGTAAAAAACATGAATTAAGTGTACTACTGAACATCACCTCTTTACATGACAAGGAAAATTTACAAGGTTAATATTTGAAATCCAAACAGAACACACCCTTATTTGCACTTAATTTCACTCTCTCTTTCCTCTATATTCTCAGTGTAAGCACCAAAACTGCTCAGTAGAAGCTCTCTGCTCTTATGCCTATATTTCACTTACTAGGTTTCACAATAGTTTGAATTTTGTCAATTTAATTAGTTTTACACAAGCCACAGTGATCAATCATGAGGTGAAGGATATTAAGTAAAAATGCAATAAACATTATTGCTTGGTGACCTCTGAGAGACTGGCTGACTGCACCGCTCCATTACCTAACAGAAAAGCAGCTACCTTCAGACTAACGTTAACTGGCAACCTTAGCAGCAGCACGAGCAAAGAGGCCAAGGACCAAATGGGCTACAGAGATGCAGCAAATCACTTCTCCCTCAGCCAAGGGGGAGGCAGCCAGGCAGCCTGCAACAGAGAAAATTCTTTGTGCCCTGACAGGTCTCTGCAGAGGGTGACAGATGATTTCATAGACAATGAAGCTTTAAACAAAACAAATAACAATCGTATAAAAGACAGAGAGCAGATTGCCTTTGATGTGACCAGAGACATCCTTTGAGGATGCTAATGGAGTAGAGAATTGATTTTAAAGCTTGCCTTTTTGCACCAAACACCAGCAAGAACAAGAGCTTGAATCAAACATGAGCATGAATAAAGATCCCCTTCCCTGGAAGACAGTTTCAGACTGAAACTTTGGCAATAAGATGTGCAAAACCACTAAAATATTTATGAAGAAATGTTGGGCCAAAGACCCAGGCACAGACACTGCACTATTTTGACACGGGTCCCTTGTGGCAGGTCAGGGAGCTCTTGGTTCATCTGGAAAGATCAGCTCCTCATAGACAGAGCTCTTTTTATTAAACTAAAACTATAGATTTTACTTGTCTTTGCTGACAGAATTCAATATAAATGTAGCTGTTAGGAAGTGAAAAACATTGGTGACTTCTCCTTCCCTGTTTATTTGGAATTATGAGCAGATTTGGTTTCTTAGAAAACTCTGGCAACTTGTTCTCTGGACAGCATGTAGCAGGGCAAAGTGTGGTTTTGTGCATCAACACCTGGGTATCACATAGGATTTCTCGGAACTTTGGATCTTCTCATGCAAAAACCTGCCACCCTCCCCAATACGCACATAATGGCCTTATTATTTACATCAACTTGATAAAACAAAGTTTCAGACATCCTTAAACTCTCCAGGTCACAAGAAAACTAGATCACAGCATTTCCCAGCTCCCAAGGTATCAGCATTCAAATGCTCCTGGCAGGAGCCTGCTTGCGCCTGCTGCTTTCCCCTCTCCCCTCCATCCCCTCAGCATCCCAGAGGAAAGTGCTGGATTGAGCACTGTGACACAGAAGCAAAAAGCACCTTTTCCTTGGAGCCAGTGCTGTATCACCACTGGGGATGAATGGGAAAAGCTGTTGCTGATATCGTCACTGACTGGGCTGGCATCTCAAATTAAGCTGGAGCAATGAATTCAGACTTATGACTAACCACAGTTTAAACTGAACATTTTCACATGACAAGTTCCCTGCAGAGGCCACAGAGCACAGGCAAAGGTGACACAGTGGGCATCTGCTCTCCTTCCCACCTTCCTGCAGTCGGCTCGCTACCAACGCAGACAACAAACACAGAAACAGGGCAGCACAAAAGTAAAGTGCTGAACCCAGACCAAGTTTATCAGAAGTGTTGCCACTGATTCACAGGACACTCAGATGGTCCCATGATATTTTCAGTCTGTTAATGGAGAATCATAGAATCGCGAGGTTGGAAAAGACCTCTTGGATCATGGAATCCAACCAGTCCGTCTGTCACTAAACCCTGAGCACCTCATCTACACATCTTCAAAACACCTCCAGGGATGGTGACTCAACAACCTCCCTGGGCAGCCTCTGCCAGTGCCCAATGACCCTTTCCGTGAAAAATTTCTTTCTGATATCTAGTCAGACCCTCCCCTGACACAGCTTGAGGCCACTGCCCCTTGTCCTGTCCCCTGTCACTTGAGAGAATAGGCCAGCTCCCTCCTCTCCACAACCACCTTTCAGGTAGTTGTAGAGAGCAATAACATCTCCCTACAGCCTCCTCTTCTCCAGGCTAAACAACCCCAGCTCCCTCAGCCACTCCCTCTTAAGACTTGTTCTCCAGCCCCTAATATGGGATATGTTAAAAGAGTCTGGGGCTCAATGAAGGCAAGATGCATTAACCAGCTGCTTCTAAGCATAATAAATGGTCTTGGGGAAAGGCCTCAGCAGCCCTCTCAAGCAGCACCATCTCAGCCCACCACCTCAGTGTGTCCTGGTCTTGCTGGGAAAGAAAACCCACTACATGGGTACAAAGCTGCAACACAAGCAACTGCCAAGGCACACAACACAGATGTAGCTTATGACCAATATAAAAGTGAACCTCATTACCTAACAACTCAGGTTCCATCTGTCAAGTCAATTTAAAAAAAAAAAGATGCTGGCAAAGAATCACTCTCTAAGAACCACTTCACATGCAAGCATGTATTAGGATCCAACTTATTTAGGAGGAGTACACCTTGCAAAGAAACCACTCCCATGGATAATAATGCTTGTATTAAGAGATCAGCAGGGGATGTGGGGGAAGGAAAGGGGTTAGGGAGCGCTGCCAGACTGCAGTTCAAAGAAGCAGCTTTAATCTAAAACAGAAAGAAAAAAACTACCAAGAATCCTTTAGACTATATCAGCATGGTTTATTTATCAAGCTGGAACCTATTATGACTGTACTGATTGCTTTTATGTTCCCTGGCCTATGTCAATTGTTTATTTATGATTCCATAATTGAGTTATGGCAGCAGTGCCAGCCTGGGAATTAGAGTGCTTCCTAAAGGACAATGAACATGAGCATGTTTTAATTCCACACTGCTTCAATGCGTGCTGTCAGCATGCACAGGTTTCTGTTCCAAACGGGGCTCCTCTTCCCTGAGGGCTCAAAGATGTTGAGTGCTTTACAAGAATGACACTAATAACTTGATTGAGAGAGGAAAAGACTGCGACTGTAAAAACCGGCATCTGTCAGACCGCGCAAAATCAGGAATGCCCATTTCACCCATGAATCAGGAACATACGGAGGCTGCTGCCACTGGTCAAGGGTGGGAACTGAGCCCTACCAGAATCATGATACCAAGCAGCAGCATTTGGAAGTGAAATATTTATGTATTTAAGAAAAAAAAACCCTGAACTTGCCTATTCTCCCTTCCTACTCCAGCCACACAAAACTAAACAAACAAAACCCCAACCTACAAAAAAAAACCCCAAACTTGCACTCAACCCCCTGCAAAACTCATCTAAACTGCAACCAGTTTCTAAAATGAGGAACCAGGGCTCAAGGTACTGGATTGGTGTCTCATACACAGGAAGGAGCCCAGTTCTGCAGTCTGAAAAGAATGTTTAAAGCACACGAAAATTTTCTTTCAAGCACTTTGTCTTCAATAACAATACATTATATATATGTGTGTGTGTGTATGACATTCTAACTAACACCACAACATTCAGTAATTTTAACGAGTTTCCTCCTTCAGTAGATTTTTTTCTACTCCACCAGAGTCTTATTTCCAAGGTACAACATGATCAGGGCATTCAGTCACTGGGTATCACACTACTGAGGGTAGCTGAACATGGTAAACGCAGCTCTTAATTTTGTCACATTCAGTGTTCAAAGTCCACATCAGCTGCCAAATGCAATTTCTTCTGGGCTTTGAAGTACTTATAGCCTAACTACAAAAATATCCCTGCCACAATCCCTCATTGTCAAATCATGGCTCTCCAGCAACAAATGCCATTACCCTTGCACTCCCTTCTCTTCTCCAGGTGGCATGGTTTAACACCATCCTTGGTTTTAACTATGCCCACTAAAATCTCATATTGCAGATTTTAAAGTATTTCCATTTCTTATCATTCCTTCTTTTTTCCATATAGCTTCCATTACCATACAACATTTAAGGACATCAACACTTAACTAATTCATTCTTCATTAAAAAATAATTCCATCCTCAGCCTATCTCTCTGTACAGGAGAAAGCTGCCAGAATTTAACAGTGCACTCTGCTCTCAGCCAGTTTTAAGAGTATATTTGATGAGAACTGGCATGTCTACACTCAGCATAATGCTCTGAGCTTGAGACATTCAGCATATTCTAGACAGTAACCTTGAGTCCCACAACCCTGAGCATCCTAAACTTCATGTTTTCTGCGCTACAGCTGGGTTTCCAGTATTCATCACCTCCTTTCATTTATCTTTGGCATTACAAACATGTCTGAGAAAACTGCTTTTTTCTTAACCATCTGGATGACATCCCATTGTTTATTTCCACAAGCAATCAAGGGAAGTCCCACTCAACCATCTCTCTCTTTCCCAGACTCATGAGTGGCTCTGTGCCGCATCTGAACGCTGAGCACACGATTGGCTCCTCTGTTTGCAACACGGAGCACTCAGATGCGGCTCTGCTCTCTGGGGCAGTCTTGCAGAGTAGAAATAGCGATGAAATAGAATTCAATTATGTAATGAGAAATTGCTTTAATTAGCCAGTTAATTGACTCCTCAATTGCAATAAGTAAAATCACTTGTTTTTACGAGGCACAATACTTTTTTTTCTTAAGGGCTCCCAGGAATCGGCTCTGCATCTCGCCTCCCCCCCTACGTAGACTAAGGATCCAAGAGTGCTGACATGCTACCACAGCATCACCAATTTGATGAGTAGTTCAGAGTAGTCCAGAAAAAAAAAAAACCCACAGGAGGTGGGCAGAGGCTCAGAGACTTGCTCTATGGTAATGAATCAGTTCTACTCTGATGGAAAAAAAAATCTCAAGTTTAAGGCAGGATGAAATGCAAATGAACTGAGCTACCTCAATATTGCCATCTTTTACTTGTGTACCAAGTGCCCTACTAGGTGTTCAGGGCCAGTTAAGCAATGATGCAATTCCAGATGTCTCAAAGTTGAGCAGAAGAGGCAATTTAGGCCACTTCTGCAGCACAATGAACCCAATGCTTAGTCTGAGATTACTATGCTGCAAGTCAAGACCCAACATTGGTTATTGAATTTAGCCAAAAAAAGCCAGCTTCAGTTTTTTGCAGGTCTAGATTTGCCAACTCATTTAACGAGGATGTAAAATTCTACTCTGAAACAGAGAAAAAGAGACTATGACTTGCAAGTTAAACAGTGTATTAGCACAAGGGAATTCCCTGATCTGGAATGGCAGGTATTGCTACTGCAATTAGTCACT
Organism: Piaya cayana; assembly: GCA_013389865.1. Lineage (NCBI taxonomy): Eukaryota > Metazoa > Chordata > Aves > Cuculiformes > Coccyzidae > Piaya > Piaya cayana. Next base: position 81,429 of record WAAB01012700.1, read on the forward strand.
GGACTTCACAACAATGACAACCAAGAAGACATCGAGGGTCAGATTGGAATGAACCATCAATCTGTTTGGCCCAGGACTCTTTACTGAGTAGAATCCCAAGTAGGATCAAGAGTGATACAAAATTCAGGTGCAGTGGAAGAGATTGCAACAGAAAACAGGGTCATGAGCTGAGAAATTTGAGAACCAATTTTATATATGCCTGCCACTGATAAAAACAAAAGTCACAGCTCAATTTAAGAGAGCTAAATCCTCTAGCTTTTGAAACTTAGTTTACTGCAAAAAGCCTGGAGAATAGGCTACCCAACAAAGCACTGGATTTTAAACAAACCAGCCAGCCAAGGAAAGAACACGCTGAAATGGATGGCACACCAAACCATATACTTCAAGACCAGTGTAGACAGAAGGAATGGACCCTAGATACAGAATTGTCCAGAATCTGCTCAGTTCCTTCTTATACCACTGTCTAGGATTCTCTAACACACCTAGCTAGCACCAAAGAACAACCACCACTTTCCTCCTGGGAAACTGTCACCAAGTGCCCAAAATACATAATACTGCGCTGAGTAGATCAGGCTTATTTACGAATTTCTATTCAAATATGTGGCACATCTTAGATATTTTTCCTTTTTGCCTGATGACATTCCTTTGTTTGACAACAGGAACACAGAATTTCCATTACAGAATTACAGTTTTCCTTCAACTGAGCATATACTGTCAGGACCAATTCTGCATTGTCAGTCCTTTGACCTTTGGAATACAAGGTACTCAAGGATTGACCATGGCAGCCTTTAAAAACAGTGCAGGCACTAACAAAGAGAAGTAAAATACTGGAAGAAATGTCATGTCTGAGGTGGCTCAACAAAAATTTAAAATAGGCAAAATTACCCATGAGAAATCCAGCCTGAAACTCTGACCTGAATTTGGTCAGAAAATTTGCTTTGTCTAACTCACTCAAATCAGGAGCCACACATTCAGTGCAAGAGCAAAAGGTATGACAGTTAAGAGGATACAGACAACAAAGCATGCAGAGTAAAATACAGAAAGCACTGTGCCAGAATGCTAAAATCTAGCACAGGATCTCTGCAAGGGAAGGGTGTTTCTAAGAACCTCTGGGACAACCCAGAAGACCAAAGCATCCAAAACAATCAAGATTCACCAGGTGATCATAAACAAAACATCTGCAATTTAACAGAAGTAATAAAGAATGGAAAAATATTCTCGAGATTCTCAAACATGGTCAGATTTCTTCAGTGATAAATCTACACAGGTACAAAACCAAGCCATAACCTACAGCAGACCAGCACTTTCACTGAGCAAGAGAAAACTTATTTGATGATATGTGCCTGACTTCATAGCTCTGTGGTATCACCAGCACGTATATCAGGCCAGTCCTCACCACACTGTTTAGTAATCTAGAGATCAACCAGCTCTCAGATAAGCCACGGTGCTTCATTCTCCCTCTGCATAACCCTACCTGCTATTTTGTCTAGAGCACACAATCTCTTCTCACGTGCACACTGCTCTACTTCAGGCAGCCATGATGCACTGGGGCAGCTCCTTGGGTCATCCATCCTGCCCCTGGCATCAGGGCACAAATAGGCAGCAGCAGAGGAACAAAGCACCACGGAAGGACTGAGTATGTGTCCAGTTTCCAGCGAGCTTTTCTAAAGGAGTAAAGATGCTGGGTGCACAGACGGTGCTTTACAGTTCACAGCAAAACCCTCATCTGGGAGAGGAGAGCTGACAGACGGCATTGTGTGTACTGCAAGGGGCCACATTCACAGAAACAACGAAGAGAAGCAAGTGACCCCTCCAGAGCCAGCAGAGCCGTCTGTTCATTTCCCTGTTTGTTTGCTCTTTCAGACTTAAACGCTTGAGCAGATTTACACAAGTAAGTGCACTCAAGAAGTGGGCAAACTGAATATGAACACTAGGCCAACTGGCTGCAGTGTCCAAAGAACAGAAAGTGGTATTAATCCTCTGAATTGGATACCAAAGCACCGCCTGCGCCCTGTGGAGCTTCCCAGTGGGATCCCCTGCCTGTCCTTGTGCGGGGCTGCACAGCAGGGATGCTGAGGGCTCTGCAGCCAGGCAGGCTGGCTGGGGTACCTACCAGCTCTGTGCACTGTCCAATGCTACTGCAAATCTGATGTTGTTTGAAATGCGAATAGCACAATTTTAGACTTCTAAATCTAAGCTGGAAACTAGTTTTCAGTGGAGACACTGCCTTCATGGGTATCTGTGCATGCGCACACAAAAGAAGACTATGAGTCCAGAAATGAAAATGAGATTTCAAAAATGCTGAAATCCTGCAGCTTGCATGTCCTCCCCTGTCTGTCAAACACAGTTTCTTAGGAATATATTTACAATTCCTAGACAACCGCTCATCAAATCCAGAAAGCGTATTTGCAATTTTTGACAGTTAAAAGAGCGTGTATTTGTTCAAGTTTATTTTTATAGTGCTCAATGCTATATAGCAAAGGCTCAGTAGTATGGAAATCAACAGTATTTTCTTCTACCCAGCTGTAACTTTTACCCTGCCTCAAGCCTGCACAGGAGGTTGGAGAAAATGATACCTATGCACATCTTCACATCCTTCTGCTCTCTTCACGCAGTTTTCACACCAACATAAAGAATATAGAACTTCTGTCCAACCAGAGAACACTAGTGAAAGATGAGCTGTTCTCTAAAAGTGAACCATTACAGCTTTCTCTTAGATCAATGAAATTACACAATAGATTCTCATCACTGACAGAAGCAGTTGCTTGAGGTTAGTTGTTAATTTATGTAAAACTGTACTGAACTAGAAGATAACGCGTCTGTGCCTGGTTACCCACCTGTAACCACAGGCTTCCTCATAATCCATTCTTCCAGATCTATCAGTTGCAGTGAAGAATTTGTCCATTTTGTAATACCCGGCAAGGATGCAGTAACCTTTTCCCTTTGTACATGACTACTTTCAACTGCCAATTTCATTGGCTATCAGGATCTACCCCTCTCTTGTCCCTATCATTCTCAGCTCTCTGTGCCAATGAGACTTACCCTGAAGTATAACAGATGTGACTATCTTCTACTTTTGCATACTACAACGTGCAAATTCTTATAACTCTTCCTGCTTTCATTGCTCCAGGCATACTCTTGAAATATTACTGTTGCCATAAATAGTACACACTGCATTATCTAGACAAACTATTTTTTAAAATACTTGCATTGCAGAGTCCAGCACACAAGAGTTGTACAGTCTTAGCTCTGCCCTCTTATGTGTCCAATACATTCACCATTGAACACAGGAATTTTATGGGGCAGATCATGATGCACCATATAACTGAAGAACGTAATCCCAGAATAGGAAAACATGTAATTGCAAGCAGTATTCACAAGCACACAGGCATTCTTGCATATGTTTTTATTCCTTTGGCAGTAACACAGGCCATCATTTTAGAAACAACCCGCTAGTCTTGCAAAACAACCTGACAAAAAGAAAATACAATTTTTATCTCAACAAAACCTGGGAAGAATTTTATAGTTGAACTTTCTTAGTCTGCAGGCTTTTTTTCTTCGGTAGATTTCAAATGTCTACCACAAACAGAGGAAAACAGAAAGGTCATTAGCACCCTTCCCACAAACCATGGAAATCCTTTAAATTGATTTGGAAAGCATTAGGCATTCTGAACGGAGGAACTACTGCTGGTTTTCCCCACAGCAGGCTTGCAGTGTTCTGTAGCTTTTCATTGCCCAGCTGCCACAACAGTTTCTCCTTCTCTGCTCTTACAGTTCCGTACCAGAGACTTCTCTGTAGGCCACAGCCCGAGACATGCTACACCAGGCAATCCAAAATCATCAGGTGATTCACATTATCACTGCTACTGCTTTCACCTGTCTGGATTTTCCTGGAATGAACTCTTTCCAGTAAATTCTAAGGCTGGGGCTGTGATCTAACAGTAAACAATAACTCAGTCACAGAAATTTAACAGCAAGCCGGTTCCCTTTGGCCTTTAATAGCTAACTTGGTATAGTATATATATATACACAGTATCTCAAATGCAATTTTACTGATTTTCAAGGAAGTTCATAAGAAGGTGGATCAAGATGTGTAACTACAGCTGCAGGCACCATAGTGCTCTACCAATGCGAAACACCCTCTGCCCTTTCCCCAGCTCCTGCCTTGCTGTGTCTTTCTTCCGATTTCTTTCCGGTTGCCAAAAACAGTCTCCTAACACAGCCAGCTTCCATTCTCTCCATCTGTCACCAACGTGATGGACTCCACTAACAGAAACCAAGGCTGCCTCTTAACTTTTTACTGAGCTGCACTTTATATTCTCTCATGCTGCTCTTCCAAAACCACCATTATCCCATTTCCAGTCAACTATGTTCAGCCAGAACAGTCAAACCCCAGGTTGCACCCTAGGGATGCCCTGAAAGCTGCTGCTATCTCCAGAAGCAGAAGTCTGTGAACAAGGACATATAATTCCCTCAGTATTTCTCATGGCTTTGGTTATCATGACAGCTGTATGTTTGCCATCCCTGAAGGGTCAACAGAGAAAGACAGCCTAGGGAAAGAATACCTAATAGTGACTAGCAAGCTTGCAACCATACTATAAATATAAGCGTGAAACACAGGCTATAAAACTCCACCCATCCTAAAGCAACATTTCAATGAGTTACACCAACTTACTCCAGCATGGGGTGAAGATAAGAACACTTGGGCTGTAAGACAATCCCATAACTTGAACACCCACATTTCTCTGCAGCTGCGAACACAGCTGCTTGCACAGGAATAAGGCTTTCACCCCCTTCAGGCAAGTACAAGCAGGATTTGAAACTCCATAGCTTTGTTTTTCCTCAACAAACAACTCTTGGCTTCACTAGTCTCTGAAATACACATCAAAAATGACCCAACCTTCCCTGGAGGTGTTTAAGGCATGAATAGACGAGGTCCTGAGGGACATGGTTTAGTGTTTGATAGGAATGGTTGGACTTGATGATCCAATGGGTCTCTTCCAACCTGGTGATTCTATGAAACATATTTCAGAGGAGAATAGGACATACAATGTAGGCATGAAGGCCTGGCCAGAGAAGATATGATAGAAAAAAAGGAAGAAAATAAAATTAAAACAACAAAATCAAGCACCTCTTAATAATTCATCTGAAGCCAAACTCAGTAGCTACTGACATGTTTTGAAGCATTCACTTATAAAAGACAATGAGATCCCAAAGCAGAGGACACTGCTTCCAAGACCTCCACAGCCTCTAAATTCTTAAGAGTAAATAGTTACATACATGTTTGAGGTTGAGCAAAGGGAGCCTGAAACTGAAAAGTCATTCCTCTGAATATGCAATATCTGAGAAGCAGTATAAATGTCTAGTAGGAGTCCACTCTTACTAGTAAAATGAAAAGCTTTTAGTGGTTTTCCACATTAAAAGGTTTTTTAGAACAGGAGAGTGATTTGCAGTGTCTGCAGAGAGCAATGCATCACACAGTACATTCTTGGAACTTGAGCAAAAAGTTTTCTGCCTAATGGACAGCCAGGAAACAACCTAGTTGCTAAAAGTTGTCCTTTTGGTTAACAGAGCTAAGCAGCACACAGGAAAGACAAACCATAGGACACATTGGGCATTGAAGCCCAAGAAAGGATGCTCCTCCCAGGATCTCGAGTCACTGGAGATTTCGCACAAGTTATTTTTCCAGCTCTGCTGGTTGCCTGCCAGGTACAGACTGAGAGGCACCTTTGCCCTCTCATGATTCAGAGCAGGCTTTCCTAAAAGCATCAATAATTTACAGAAAAGAAAAACTACAAACTGTTTTGGGAGCTCAAGACTCATTGGAGATGCCTGCAGTGTCCAACTCACACAGCATTCTTCTGGTAAGGTATAAACTCATTCTGCCATGTTAATGAGCAACATCATTATATGTCTGCATTGTAGGACTCAAGTATTTTTACCAACAAAGCAAAAAAAGCCCAACTCAACAACAAAAAACAACTTTAAGCATACTGAGCCTAGAGGCACTGTAAGAAGAACCCTAGATACAGTGTCTGCCCCAAGACAGCTGCTGAAAACCATCCCTTGATATACTTTGCTTTTATTGTTGCAATAAAGAAAGGGGGGGGAGGGAGCACAATTAACTGAGACCATCTAAGATGAACTAAGAAGAACAGTCTTTTCAATATAATGACCCATCAGAAAAGGCTAGTGACTGTTCCTGACTCACTCACTTGCAACAAAGATGCAGATCAGCAAGGTCCTTCTCATCAATTATCAAAATTGTGGATTTAAAGTAAGGATTTGATTTTCTACGTATCAACAGTAAAAGTCTCAGTTTCACCTACAAAGAAGCCAATCACAGTTTGATCCCAGAAAGGCACAGAACATTGAAGGGCTATACAATTGAGAGCCATCTGTTCCTACTCCTTCTTCCTCTTGCACATAACCAAGGAGAAGACACCCCCTTATATTTTCACTTAGATTTTCTAACCCTCTCTAGCTTACCTAACTTCATGACTTTTCAGGCTCCATCGTGAGCCTCCTGTGCCTGGGGGCTTTTTTATCCTCTCTCCACCTTCTCCCACTGATCCATCTTATTAAACACACCTGTCTGTCCCTCCATCCAACTGTTATTTCCTTTTGTAATCCTACAAATACCCAGGCACACAAGCTGCTACTTAAAGCTAACTGTATAATACCACCACTGGTAGATGCACCTGTCAAACTGGTGAGCAGGAAAGAAAACAGCATTAGCAAGCTGGTATAAAGCTTTGCCAGCCAAGGACTTCAAAAGCAAGGCATCAGCTCTGCATTCAGAAGACACCTTTGGGAATCTGGGTTACCCTGTCACCGCATGCTGAAAGCAGAGCCTCAAACGAGACAGAAGAAAAATGGGATTCAACTCCTCACCACCACAGAGCTGAAGGCTGCCTGAAATGGAGCAAGAAAGAGGCATAAATTATAAAGGCAACTGAATAGTGATGCATCCACAGAAGTTATTCTTTCCTAGATGTTTTCAAATGAGAATACGTTCTCTGTATGACACATTGACAGCTTATGCCCTAAGGTAAAGAAATCCGAGTATGACACAGAAACGGGCGAGATGCTTGTTCAGAGATTTTACAGATCCTCCCATCTTCTCTCTTCCACAAAGTACACAATAAAATCCTACCTAAAGAGCAAATTATTCTACAACATGTATTTGCCTTTGCTTCCCATTATTTTAAAAGGCACTTTCCTTCATGGCTCAGCACAAACAACTGTTCAAAATTCCATATGAAAAACGTTGAGAGACTTCATGTACCAGTTCCCTCTTAGCATTTTAAGCATCAAGCACAAGATTAATAAGCAGCATAATACAAACAATGGGTACATCAATATTCCCAGTTTCAGGAGAAACTGATGGAGATGAACTAGTCTTAAAAGTCTGGAAAAATCTACAAAACATAACCCACAAACGTTTGTTTTGTCTTTCTCCTCTTTTTAACAAGAATCCAAATATCAGTGTGCTGCAGCCATGCTCTTCATAACCACTCTTAGGAATATCAAAATAATGAAAATCGGAGTAAAGATGAATATCTAGAAGAAAAACTAAATAAAAGCATAACAACAAAAAGCACATGTTCAAAATCAGACTGAAAGCAGACTGATCAGGTAATTAGTATACGTGTCTGTGTATGTGTGTGTATATATTTGTATGGATAGTCTTCTCCCTTATAGGGGGAGAATAGTTTAACATCAGTATTTGAAGTATGTGAAACAACCTTTTAATTTCGGTGAAACACAGAAAGTATAGGTATATTAAGCTTAAATGGAAATTTACACCATAAATAATTAAAAAAAAATCTTAAATACTTTTTCCTTGCAAGGCAAGATGGTTAATAGATGACATGCTTCATGGTAAAATTGGAAGGGCTTGGTTTTCCCGTGAGCAAGATTAATCAAGTGTATACATAAAGCTTGCCTCCCTAAAACAATGAATTGTGCCTTGTTGCATTAAAAAAAAAACAAAAACAAAAAAACCCAAAACCCAAAAGACAAAAATTGCACTTCTCTGCAGCTTTGATGCAGCCATCTAATAAAAGATGATACACAAAGTTGTGATCTGCCTCAAAGGAAACTGAGAGGCCTGCTTGGGCAGGTTTCTTATAAGAAGCGCACTTGCAGGTATTGTGCTTTACTTCATCCAACAAAGCAGCAGCATTCAGCTTAAAAACAGCAAGTGCCAGGGGTGTATAACACTATGGCTATACTACATCCAATAAGTGTGTGTGAAGACTGAAAATTAAACTAAATATAAGGTCTTGGAAAATTTTGTTGAGTTCCCTCAAACAGGTGTTTTGTTATATTCAAGGTTTAAGCTTTAATTTGTTAAATACATTCACTTTTTGAACTTCTGTAGTTTTAAGTTAATTCTTTTCTTTAAAGTATTTTCTTGAAACTCAGGCAGTATGTTTGCAACATATGCATCAACTTCATACAATTTTTCCAAAGATGTTTGTAGACTTTTTTAGTAATTGATGCGCAGCAATTCAAATACGTATTACTGGCTTGAAGGATTAAGAGTGTTTATTCCCATTACATTTTTAATGGTATAATTCACTGCAGAATCCATGGAGGATTTCAAAACTCTGCTTTGAAGAATGTGAAGTCTCCAGCACTGGCAAGTACTGCTGTTGTGAGAGGCCTTGGAGACACTGAGCATTGACCAGCTGCCCTCTGTGCACCTAAAAGCTCTTTATCCTAAACCCGAGTCCCCTCTCATACCTTCCACTGTAGCAGGCCATGTACAGGATAGTGATAGATACCTGCACATCCAGGTGGGAATCATCTGCCTGTAAAGAATGAATCCAACAACTTCACAGGGGTGGAGAGGTAGAGTTGAGAAGGGATATCTATGAAGTGCCACAACATCCTTGGCTAAATTAAATTAACTGTGCTACTACCAGGCAACCACCCCGGCTTTGTTCTGCCTTCAGTCAAATTACTCACCTTTCATTTAGTATGTAATCCTTGTTAAACTTAAATAACAAAAGAAGTCTTCAAAGTGTTTAACATATTGTCAACAGGCTATAAATCAAATATATTGCTTATGATAAAAATGCCATCATATGTGAAATTTATTTTCTCTCTTTTGGCATATTTTGTTCATTTCTTTCCGTTCTGCAGTAAAGACATCTGCACATTCTGAATGTACAACACTGACTGCATGCAGCTCTTTGTCCTCAAATTCCCATGTTATGTTACAAGTGAGAGGGACACTTGCCAGTCAAAACAGATGCTCAATTTGTACACCGGGGAATACAGCACAAATACAAGATTTGCTTTAATGTACTCACAGTGCATCCAGCCCCAACTACATCTTAGACTTTTCAGTATAAGTTGCAGCAGAAAATGGCATAGAAATCATGTTCCCATTTGTAAGTCTGAATATAACAAGGTACTTTGCAAGCAAAAATATGTCCACTTAAACACAAATCACGTCCTGCAGTAAAATATCTAGGTAGGAAAACAGATCTTCATAGTGACAGTTTTCTCTGCCATACTTTACAAATTAAACTAGAATGAGTCACAGAAAACAAGCATTAAATCTCAAAAATAGTCATGTCCAAGCACAGCTCAATGACTTTCAGGCTGATGTATACTACAGCAATGGCTGCAGGGTCCCCTCAGGAGTAAGGGATCAGTTGGGGGAGGAAAGACCAAGTACAGCACAGATGTGCAAGCATGACATTAACACTACTGTGACCACTGCCCAGTGGACTGACTTTTCTACATGGCACAGAGCAAAGCAGCCCTCTCTTAGAGGGATGGCAGAAGCCAGCCAGGCTCTTGAGCCACCTGAGGATCTGTGTAATATAAAGGCTAAACACTCCCTTCCCAGAGCCTGAACACAAGTGCTCTAAATTGAATCCAGCTTCTAGAGCAAGCTGTGCTGGAGGCTCTAAGCAGAACACAGAGAGGTGAGAATTAAAATCTAAATTCCATGATAATTTCTACTATCTTTTGCTCATACATGAGCTATGTCAGCCCAAGCTAAATTATTTTGAAGTCTGTATTTCTAGAATAAAGGATTGTTATCCTTTCCAAACAAGATTATTTTCCTCAGAATTTATGCACATTCTCTAGATTGTAACTAAGGTTAATAATTGTTATATTTACCATCTGTGTTTTGTGTTCAAGCCAATGAATACACTATAAAATCTTGTACTATACAAATACTATTATCCCCAGGGGTGAGTGGAGAGATTGTTCTTTTGGACGGCACTAAACACCAGGATTACCCCTTTTCCAGTCATGTTCACAGCTTCGGGATGTGAACCTTTGCTTTGTCTCCAAGCACAACTTTACAACAAGCTTTATTTTACAAGGCACAGCAGCCAGCACCTAACTGACACTTTATGGAAAACAGTGATTAATATTTGAGAGCTGTACTAACAATACAAACTAAGCCATAAGAAAAAAAACCAAAACAAAACAAAAATCTTCTGATTCTAGCAAAAAAATTGAAATGAAAAATGAACACTTGATTCACAAGGGCTATAGCTGGAGAGTCAAGAACTAATCTACCATAGTAATTGGATTGAAAGATTCAGAGTTTGTGCAATTTAATGGCTGTATTAAAAAGCGGCTCCTCTTCAAGGCAAACAGCCAACATAATGAAGAAAAGACAGAAAACTAGCTTGGGAGTGCCATCCAAGGTTAAACGTAGACCCTGCTATCTTCAAAATGGAAGGGCAGCCTATTTCCATTAGACTGAGTTTCTCTGTTGTTTGCAATCTAAGGTTATTTTTTGATTACCAAAATCAGCAGCTGGAAAATACATTTACCAGAGCATTATTCCCATCATTATAATAGCAAAAGGGTCAATTAAAACTCACCTAAGTGGTAAATCTGCTGTGTAGCAGACTGACACTGAAAGAGAACTGAGGTTCCTTCCATGAAAAACTAATATTGAGCATGGCAGTGGTTACTTTTCCACATTTTGAATCTCTGCTGCTTAGGAAAGTCAAATCCATTTTAGTATCCTTGTATCTCCTCCTGGAATGACCAAGCAATTCTGAACCATTCAAGAGTGGTACAAGTTTCCAGAAATAACTGGTTTTCCAAATAATTAAGCAGAACTTAAAAATGCCGTTTCTTATTTACAGCAGAAAATAACTAAACTTGTATCTGGTTCTCAAAAAAGAAGAAATAAGACAGATTTAATGAATTGGCGTTCATATTATATCCATTAAACAGGAATCAACTGTTCTAAGAATGTACTGCATGGGAAAAATATTAGCACACAGATTACATTATAATATGCTACCCATTGCCGCAATGCACAAAGAAGTCCTGAATTCATGCTCCATCTGAGCTGTATTTGGAGCTCAGCCTTGTACACTCAACTTTGCACACCAATAAGCTTTGTACACCCAATTGCCTAAATGAAATCAAATGGAAATTTTGTGCATTACTTAGGACTCGTACTTTTATCTGCTCCAACACAACACAACTTTCATAGCTAAGGTCTATGCATATATTTTTCAGCATATCTTTCTTTCATTTTCTACTAAAAAGGATGAGAGAACAAGCTTTGCAGGGTTAGAGAAGGCTGATCACATCTTAGCTCCTTACAAGACAGGATAACGACACAGCAAGTATTAAGAACAGTGACAGAAATACTTGTCTTGATCACTTTGACTAAAAGGCTAACAATCATGTATTTCAAATCTTTCCATCAAGCAACTGATTTAAAATTTTCACCAGGAAGAGTCTGCAATACCATTTACACTCTAGACTTCCCTTGTAGGAAGAAAAATTTCCTTTATTTCATCACTTTTCTTCTCTGTCTCAACACTGGAACTGTTCATTGGCCAAAACCCAAGAGCTCAATACTGCCAGTTTCAGCAGGACTTAAAATATACACACAAAACACCCTCTCAACCCAGGCCCACATTCTGCAATGTGGGTCCACTTTTAATTAAAAGCAGAAGTTCAGATTATCCCACCCAACCATTAGGCAGTGCAACAAGTTTTCTCTATGCCAATTTAATAGCCTTTTTTAAGAAGCTTTTAATTTTGTGTTCAGCTTCAAAACACCAAATGCTGCCAGCACCGTCTGATCTCAGCATGACAGGGAAAAGTACCACTAGGTCTCTGCTCCAGTAGCTCCAAACATGGCTGAAGAAAATTATTTGCCTGGATTATGAGGCTAACAAGTATTCCCCAAATTAATGATTAATTGCATTCGCTTTATTTTTCACTCTTGCTGGTAAGAAACCACCAAAGCTTTCTTCTAAAAACTCTGCTTCAACCACAGCAGGGACAACTAATTAGAAGCACCCTGTCTGGGGAAGAAAGGAAAAAAAAGAAATAGTTTGTCTAAGCTTATGGAAATGTGGCTGTGTGCTTCACTTTCTGCCTTTTCTTCTTGTCAAGCAAACAAAGCAGAAGGGCGGGAGGGGGAATGGCAACACAAGTAATGAAACAGACTCGGAAATTCAAAGCTGAAAAAGTGTTCCAGATGATGAAGGGCAATGAGAGGAGGCTGCTCAGTTCTTACTCTGCTGCACCAGATAAGAGACCTTAAGACAGACAAAATCTGTTCCCTAAGCATGGTTCATTAGGGCGTATCAAGGCTTCAGAAATGTTATTGCATTTTTAATAATTCAGGAATCTGTCTGTGTCCCTCTTGATTAACGTCTATGTAGCAATTGTCCAAGCTTCACTGACGTTGTCATATTGCTGTCTGGAAATATCTGTAATTGCTTTTACCAGCTAAAATGGTTATTTCAGCTTTTCAGTGTCTTTTAAAGTTGGCATCTTAACAACGGGGCAAATTTTTTGACAGTAGATGCCGAAAAATGTGCCTTAAAAAAATTAAAAATCAGTAAAGGAGAAAGAGTGAGAAAAAAATTTTTAAAAATTGTGTATACATGGAAATGCACACGGTACAGAAGGCTTTGAGAGTATATACTTAGAATCATAGAATCATAGAATCACCAGGTTGGAAGAGACTCACTGGATCATCCCATCAATCACTAAACCATGTCCCTCAGCACCTTGTCAACCCGCACCTTAAACACCTCCAGGAAAGGTGAATCAACCACCTCCCTGGGCAGCCTGTTCCAGTGCCCAATGACCCTTTCTGTGAAATTTTTTTTCCTAATGTCCAGCCTGAACCTCCCCTAGCGGAGCTTGAGGTCATTCCCTCTTGTCCTGTCCCCTGTCACTTGGAAGAAGAGGCCAGCTTCCTCCTCTCCACAGCCTCCCCTCAGGTAGTTTATAGAGAGCAATGAGGTCTCCCCTCAGCCTCCTCTTCTCCAGGCTAAACAACCCCAGCTCTCTCAGCCGTTCCTCATAAGGCCTGTTCTCCAGCCCCTTCACCAGCTTCGTTGCTCTTCTCTGGACTCGCTCCTTAGACCTGTAATCACCTCTTTGCAAGATTGCACAACTGTTTTGGCTACTTGAGCAGTAACCAGCATCTGCATGTGCAGCTTCCACTACAACCACAGGAGAGGGAATGAATGTCATGAAGCCAAGACATGTTCCAGGTGTTTTAATGGCTGTAAACAAGTGGAAAAAATCATTATATACCCATTCATTGTTCTAATAAAATCTGCCAGTCTAAGCCATACCTACTTTAGTGCCTTCAGATCTGTTTCTGAAATTATGTGTCTAAATACGGCACAATGCCTTTTGACACACTGCAGTTCAATGCTGAACTATTTAGCCTTGAACCAACATCTTCAGCTAACTAAGGTCTCCTAAGTGAACTGATTAGCAGTCTAAGTCCAGAACAATAAGCTTAAGCCCATTTCTGAACACCTTTTATAAAAAAAAAAATCCCTCCCCTTAATAGATTTTATATTCAGAGCAGATGATCACATTCTTTTGCTCACTGCATCAAAACTATTAGTTTATGCTTAGGTGAGACTATAGAGAAACTTTGTTACTCTAAATAATGTATTTTCCTCACCTGAAAGGTAATCAGCACTTCTCCAATGGCAGTCCAGAAAAGCCAAGGCTTGGAGCCATGAAGATGTTGTCACATATGCAGAGAAGGTTGGTTAGACAGCCTCCAGACCAGGAAGAAGGACAGACACCATCTATCTTTAGCAGTCTGAAAAAAACCCCCAACCCATATATTCTTTTGCACTGGCTAGAGAACTTTAATCTGCCCTGCATCACAAGTGATGTGACAAGATCCCTGCATTCTTACCAAGAGGCCTGGGAGTTCTTGGTGTCTCCCAGGAAAAGAGGATTTGCGTTCAGTTGAAAACTGCACAACGAGAACAACAGGAGCAAGACATGTGGTAAGCAAGTTCCCCATGACACCAGTCCTCTGTATTCTCCCGAATCCTTGTGATTACTAAGGGGGAGACCATGACAACAGCAGAAAAGCCATTCACTGCTGACACTTGGAGACACAAGGGCCAAACAGTACTTTGGGTGAAATAAATCACCCACTAGCTGTTTTATTAATGATCCAGCTAGAAAGCTCATACTTCACTGCAGAAGATGAAAGTGACAAGCAAACTAAGTTGCTAGTTGACAGGAATGCATTAATATTCTTTTAGCTTCTTACAGACTGACGGTCAGACCAGGAGGAGACCCAGGCATTGCTCCTATGTACACGGTTAGCAGGTTTTAGGTCTTGATTATATATTGAACTCTCATTTAAATTCAAGATAAGAAAGTGAAGCCAGAAAGACTGACACCAAAACCGTATACATACCAGACAGACTGATGGCTATCTCCTAATTAACACAACAATAGGAGTCAACACAGAGGCATCCTGAAACTCTGTCTGTTCTTGAATGGAAGCAAGTAAGGGAAAGCTGATGCTTCTAAAAGGAAGCCCTACCATCCACAAGTAGGAAGGCACTTCAATAAGCTTTTATCTAGGAAGCAAACTTCTGGAGGGAGATAGCCCAGTCCACATCCTCGCCTGTATCTGTACACACTCATGAGATTTTGTCTTCTCTGAGAATTTATTTCTGCAGCTGTTTTATCCATAACCAAACTCTCTTTTCACTTCTTCTGACTGCAAAACTGAGGATACAGAAGAAAAATAAAGCAAAAAATGACATGACGACATTATTTTTTCCCTCTTGTGCTTTTCTAGCAATGCTTCCACAGGTACTCTATCAGCAGTCCACAAACACTACTTTTCTCCTCCAAAGTAAAAGTAAATGAATTCAGCATCAGAAATTCACTGGAGATGAAATTAAAACATTATCATGATGACTTAACATAGTATCAAACCTATCATGTTACCTATCATGTTACCTACCACGTTATTCCAGGACTTAGAAAATATCAATGGCTCAAACATCACCAAGTCTGTCAATGCTGAAAAAAAGGTATTGCAGTGACACAAACTTAATTACCTGTCATACAAAGGTACACACCCCCTAGTACTGTTCTTTACTTTGGATTGTTTACTTTTTTTACTATTTATATGCTTAAAGTAAACTCATCACCTTTAAATTCAAGCTCTTCAGATCAGAAGCTTCCTAGAAAGTCAGTGAGCTTTGCACTGGACAAGGTTACATGTGCAGATTTGCAAGTCATGATTACAATTCAATGCTACTGGGGTATAGGTTTATTCCACTCCTACTAGGAGGCTATTCCTGTTTAAAAAACAAACATCAAACGTTCGTGCAATGTTCTGCATGCTCAAAACAGCCTCACCTGGCTTTGAGGTTTTCTTTAAGACATAAGATACTGACTCACAACAGATTTTTTCTGAAAAATAACATACAAGAATTAATATGTTCAAAAAATTCCACATAAAGAGGCAAAATCATGTTTCAAGAGAATGCATTACTCATGAAATGTACTAGAATAATGGCTCTGAAAATTTAAGTTCATGGGCTAAGAACACTGCAGACAACAGCAATTCATTTATCTTCTCATTTCCTCCAGCAAGGCTAAACTGTTTAATGTGGAGAGAAGTGAAAGGAAAGAAAGCATGGGGAAGTATTTTAATGAAGTAAATGGCAGAGGGGAAAAAAAGTTAGTAACTCTACAGGCTTTTACAATGGATGGATGATGGCAGACTGGGAACCCAAAGAGCCACGAATAAATCTGTGAAAGATTTTAAACATCACATGGATTTCCAGTAGAAAACATGGCCACATTTTCCCATGATTTGGGGTGAGCAGAAGGAGGTTTCTGCATAAAGGAAGAACACAAGAGAGACAATTATTTTGATCATAAGTGCATTCATAGGTTGTTGTTTGGCTGGGTTTTTTTAATGGGAATTCTAGTTTTAATGGGATGTAATGTCTTCAGTTTCAGAGACTAAGATAATCACTGAAGGAGATTAGGTAGCAGCTTTCACTGATGGTTTTCTAACTGGCTTCTGGCACCATCTCTTTAAGCCCACCATACCAGGTTCTTTACAGGATCAAATATTGAGTATGTGGCAGTGAGTCTGATGCAGATCCTGCATGCCATGCACCACCTCTAGCATTAGCTCCTGAAGGCTAATTTCTAAGAGCACAACTTTGCCACTAATAAGAAAAAAATAATAAAAATAATTAGAAAACAAGATTTACAAGAACACATTAAATTTCAAACACTGGTATGTTTTGGTTTCAGTTTAAAAAATACTTCTGGCACTGGAAAGTAAAAAATATTGCTGCAAAAGAGGCCCATTTGATTTGTCTTCCATGGAGTTCTCATCACTATTTAAAACCATTCATCCAAACACAAGGTATTCTCAGAGGCATGACTGATAAAAGACTGCACAGAAACCAAGCACCGCAAGCAGCTATTTTTAATTATCCAAACTGTGCACTGAAAACATGCACAGCTTCACAAGCGAACTTAAGGCCAGAGAGGGAAGCTCGGGTCAAAAATAAATAAATAAATAAAAATCACAGCAACAAGCTGCATGCTAAGAAAAATCTCCCTATGGAACCTCTGTGTCTGGCCTAGGATTGTATATCAGTCCAGGTGAAACATTTTGGGCTATTGTAAATGAAGATAAAACATGTTGGCATCTGCGTGACAGACACGGCCACAAATAAATCAAGCAATAAGCAGCACAGCATGCTATTTCTGGCTTTATGCCTCCTTTTTGTCACATTAGGGTAAAAAGTTGCATTCAAAGACCTCAACTGCCTCTTGAAACAAGAAGCCTCCCTACACCCCCCACTATCTAGGCAGAAAAGCAGACAAATTCAAGTGTCTGAAGGGATTATGGGATAACAGGGAAGCCTGCTAACAAAAGCAGACAGCCGCTGTGGCTTAAGGAATCAAAATGAACACCCCAGTATCTTCCTCCTAGCTTAGTGTAAGGGTTTTGTGATGACAGTGCTTGGCTTAAGACAATAACACTGGCTACAGATTCTTTCCTGCCCTGACCCTTCCTTGTCATTCTTCGAGTCCTAGGCAAATCTCAATATGTTTCTGAGGGACAATGTCAGACAGTCTTTGCCAATCACAAGCTAGCTTGAGTCACACCACATCTGCCACACAAAGATCAGCAGTGAGAAAACACAGCTCCACCAGTACATCCAAGAGGCTTGAAGAAGAAATAGCAAAGGCTCACACAGACAAGGAGCTGTACTAATCATCAAAGGAATTTGTTCTGGCTTTATTGTACCCTCCTCCTACAAGACATTATCTTTGCACTTCTTCTCATTTCTCAGCTATCAGCCTCTAGCAAAGAATTAAAAACCTCAGAGCCGGGTTTTTGTTATGCATTTGCAGAATCCCCAGCACCATGGTTCCTCGTGTAGAACTGCCAAGAGGTACCATACAAGCCAGTCTTCTTAGATGTGGTGCCCTGATTAGTGCTCGCTATTTCCACCACTGGCCTCTGATTTCCATGGGCAGTTTTGGCTGAGAACCATAGGTCACGCGTTTTTCCAGTGTAACTGTGCCCCAGAACAACCCTGCAAGATCACTCCAAAATAGTGACCATCTGATATGGGAGGAGGTGCCTGAACAGCAAGCGAGCAACCATTTCATATTAAGGGCCTTTTTCCCAGTAAAGGCAGCTAAAAGCTAGTTAGATATTACACTTACTATTATTATAATGAAAATGCACAGGAAGAGTTTGCTTAAAAATAGGAGGCTAAAGACAAAGATCCAGGGAACTAAACAAAGCAGAAGATGGATTATCTGGGAGTATGACTGTATTTTCTCTTCCTCTGCCTATCCAGGTTTGCTCATGACGGCTACGGTTGTTAGTGTCTATGCCATCACCTTTCTAAACAATTTTTGCAAGTGCAGAGCTCAGGGATTCCATTAGAGAAAGGGAAGTTCTGCACTACATCAAGCTTCAAATACTAAATAAACCCTACTTAAGATACGTTTCTAACTCAATCTCAAGAATTTATAGGTAAGCTTTGTTTGGAGCTATCTTGACTCAGGCAAACAGAGTAGTTCCCCCAACTTTTGCTGCTTTGCAAGTAAATAAGATAGAATACATTGTAATTGATTCTTACTCTTTATACAGCAATTTTTATCCATTAATCCAGTGATAGCTCACAACAGTTGGCAAGACTATTGACATTTCCATTTTAAGCAACAATGCCCAGAGAGGTTAAGCGATTTGTCCAATGTCACATAAAAATACAGCTGAAGCCAAAGACAGACCAATTTCTGAAAAGCAGCGAAGCACAGATACTTTGCCTCAATCCACCAAAAGCTCTGCCATCACATCACAGCCATTCCCAGCTGGAGTCCCACTTCTAAAACTAGTAAATAAATCATTTGCAATGCTTGCACACACCTATGTCTCACTGTACACATTGTTACCTTTCCCTGGTGTGCAGACCTGTAACAAGACAGTGAGTTATACAACCATTAATCCTACTCTCTTGTCTACATAACACCAAGTCCTGTTTATTTTTCTCATTGATTACATGGACTCATCACAATTTTGTGAACATAGACCAGTCCGGCAGCGCTTCAACTGCCTGATAGCTCAGACCAACCCACAGGTTACTACAGGCTGCATATCTTAAATCCCATTGTGGGATTTACCTGAAGAAGCCATATGCAGAACAACGGTACAGTGCCACACCGACCTAAACCCTAACTGTATTTACAGGAGAGGTTGCACTGTGGGTGATTTTGTGAACGAGTTGAAGATTCAGGCTAAGAGAACATGTAAGAGACTGGACAGAGTCACATATTGGATTGGTTCACCAGAAGCTCATGAACAGATTTATTTCCTCTAAGGCCACAGACTGGCTGCAAACTACTCGGAAGCCAGTTGTAGTCAGCTATTTTTAGGGCTACGTGTCCAGATTTTCTTTAGGAAATACATGCCAATCTTGAGGAAAAAAAGTCAGTAAAAAGAACTAGTCTTTGTAAAATAACCAGACGGTGACAACCCTGCACGTGGATGTCTGACACCAGCACCATCTCCTTTAATGAACACATTTTAGCATTGACACACACCAGAAAATCCCAGCATGAAGTTAGCAGCCCCCTTACACAGAGCCTAGCAGCAGGCAGGCACAGCCCCAGACCCAAGCTACCAAACACCACTACCAATCTGGCCTTTTTTCAAAACTCAGTTAGGGCCAACAGTCTTTAAATGCCAGGGGCTCTGTCTTGGATTCAAATACAACTGTATTTTGTGCTCAATGAGTAGATCAGACTTCTACATTCTTACTGCTTTTTGTCTTCCAGCAGCAAAATCAGTCTCATGCACACTTAGTTTCTGAGGCTACTGCAATTTTACCATCCTTGCATTTTTCTGCCCTTTGCCTTCCTGAGCAGGTATCCCTAATGCATTTGTATCACAGAATCCAAGCGTTAAAATACCCCATATCCCTGAATCTCCTACTTTTAACACAGGTGACAGACCCATCTTGCAGAATCCTGGAGAAGGCTCCTGAGAGATCCCATTGTGGCTTTTCAATATATAAAGAGAGCTTATAAAAAAGACAGAGAGAGACATTTTATCAGGGCCTGTAATAATAGGACATTGGTTTTAATATAGAAGAGGGTATATACAGATTAGATATAAGGAAGAAATTTTTAATATGATGGTGCTGAAACACTGGAACAGCTCACCCAGAGAAGTTTTGGATGCCTCATCTCTGGAAGCCTTTAAGATCAACTTGAACAGGGCTTTGAGCAGCCTGATCTAGTGAGTGATGTCCCTCCTTCACAGCACAGAGGTCAGATTAGATGACCTCTCAAGGTCCCTTTCAAGTCAAACCATTCTGTGATTCCATGATTATATTCACACAGCTGGGATCTCTGAAGCTTGAAAAGAGAAAAATATCCCATATTTATTGCACCACTTAATTCAGTGTTTTTTTAAACTGAAACAGAGCAGCAATAAAAGCCAGTTGAAAGCAGTGTGTATTTTATGGATATCTAAGACTTGGTGTATTTTTCTGTGTGCTGATCTTACAAATTGCAAAACTCATTGAAACAGACAGAACAATTGCTGCACCTGAAGAAAGGCTGCACTTACCATAAGCAAGCAAGTCTACTACGCAGGTGCCACAGAATAACTGCAACTTCCAAAGAATAACAAGTATAATTATTTCAGGAAAGCATCATCTTCCCACACTGAGTTGACCAGTTTTCTGACTGCTTTTTATATAAATAATTACTCAACCAAGAACAAAGTCATTCACCTCCTCTAAATTTGGGCCAAAAGAGGAAGAAGCAGGAAAATCAGGCAGCCACACCTTCCTTCTCAGTGAAGGAAAATACATGAAGTAGGACAGCAGGGATCTTGAAATGTCCTCCACATTGTACTCTTATTCCCAGGTTAGAATCCAGTCTCCCTGGGCCACTCTTGATAGAAGTTTGTTCTTAAAAAAAAATCCAGTGACAGACATAGATAGTTCCTCTAAACATTTTATACCACAGCTTCATTGTTGCAGGAGGGGTTTACAGGCAAAGAAAACAAACCACATTTTTAACTCTGGTGTTGGTACTGCCGAAACAAGTCTGCAGAGAAGATTTTGTCACCACTCTTTGCAGACATAAAGGAAAAGATGGTACAAAGGTCAGATAAACCTAAACATAAAAATTCAGCAGGGAACAGAATACAGTTGTCTTTCTGGGGGCCACGCGTTATCTTTTCTGGTATGTCTACACCTGTAACCACCAGCACAAATCACACTGGGCCATCTGACCGGAATCCTGAGTAGGTGCGTAAGGCTGTTATCTGGCTGAGTCACCACCAGACCAGAGGGTAAGAAATGAGTCCTCCTTCTGTTCCTTCTAAAAAGTATGAAAAGCATTTAAAAAAAAAAAAGCAACTCACGTCAGACATTTAACAAAACCACCAAGCAGTACCCACCATGATGAAACAGAAAAACTAAATTTAAAATGCCCCATGAGTATAGGAAAGTCATGAGCCCAAGAGCAATTCCCTTGATCGGAATGCAGTATGATGCCAACAACCTTCGGGAGAGAGAAGGGTGTGAGCATTTGTCACATGTTAATGGAAAAACTAATGTCCTTACAGCTCCTGCATAAACCCACACCAGATGATCCCACAGAAGTAGCAGTGCTGACTTTAAAATACGAAAGCTGCAGAAGTTCAAATTCTGACTGAGGATTAAATCAGACTTCTTATACCGACCAATAACACATTGACACCACAACAAACACTGTGTGGAGGGTCCAGAGGTTAAACCAAGGTCTTGCCTGCTCTGAAGATTAATAATCTTGTATCTGGAAATGTCCCAGTTCCTCCAAAATCACTGTGTTAGTCTCAGACACCTTTGACTGCACCAGATCAGCAGCTGAGTTTCCAAATTTTAAGAGCCTTACAGCTTGGTGAGACTTTTCTGCCTCAGAGATAAAAAGAAAATAAACTGTCCCAGCAGGTACTAAAATATTAGTGCCCCTTACAAGATCCTCCTGCTGTTGCTAGCAGAAGGGAACAGTGCGCTGCTCCCTCTCCACCTTGCAGCAGCTGCTGTTGCATACGGGAAGCACTATAGCACTTTGGTTTTTGACAGTTCATCCAGCATCCTTGGAGCACAGCCCTGACAAGATATTAGAACATTTTGGAGGGCTTCTTTGGAAAGAACCAAGGGAAAATTGAAACAGACTGAACTTTGCTGGCAATAGAAATTGTATATTCATAGCCACTCTCTGACACGTTTATTGCTTCCCCTCTCTCTCTCTCTCTCAGCAGCTGATAGATCACTGCATAAACTACTGAAAATAATTGAGAGGAAGGAATTGAACCTTCCTGTGCATCAGGCAAAAGGCAGATTCAGCCTATACTGAGGATGAGAGGAAAGTCACTCAGATGACTCGATTGTCAGGACGTGTTCTTAATTATTGCAGTATTTGAAGAGGAGAAACGTGTAGCTCTCAAATGTGATTCTGCCAAAAGGGATATGAAAATTGAAATCCTCAGAACACAAGTGCCATGACAATGCCACCCCTGGAGAAAAAAAAAATTCTCAGACCAGGATTGTTCAGAGGCTGAGACTTCAGGTGATTCTTAAATTGTGACTACTGTTGCAAGATCACCATTTACTGTGAAAATTACCTACCTCTCCTGTGATTTTATTCTATACATGCCAAGAAAAGACCAAAACATTGTTTGAGAGATGCAAATTTTATTTACATAAGGATCTGATTGCCACGTTCATTCTTATGCAAATCAGAGAGCAAAAGCTCTTTCGGCAGGCATTGTAAAATATCAGATCTAAAAATAACGTTATACTTTAGCTTTACTTGTAAAATTCCTGAGAGTGCACACCCATGTTTCTTTTTCCCGTTGTTTGTATGAAATGCAAAAACTAGATAGTGGAAATCCCTGCAATTCCCAGTAACTTCAAACTGGAGATGAGTTTGCTGTGCATTGCAGTGTTAACTGACCCCCAACTCAGTAGCGATAAGATGGAAACAAGAAACTAATATCCATTTGTGATTCTTAGTTGAAAGCATACAGGAGAGCTTCAGGGGTATCACTTTGGATGTATGGTATTTTTTTCCCTCATACGTGTACTCCTGTGAGGCTTTGGGGTTTTTTTTAGTGCTGTGACTCCAGGTCTTCCCTTGAATCTTTTGCTGTTTCTTGTACCAAACCTTTTGAATTTGTAAAAATTAACGTGTGCTGCATTGGGCTAATTCCAGAAGGAATGACCTAGCAAAATCGTTTTTGAAAGAGATGTGTCCCCTCTGGAATGGGCTAAGTGGTGGCCTTTGAAAGGTAGAACACTGGCTGCCCAAGCCCTTGCCTAAGAAAACCAGGCATACCTGACTAAATGATGAGGGAAAGCACACCTGCATACAATATTATCCATTCAGCACAAAGTCATATGTAACTCTGATTAAAAAAGGATACCTCCATTTAATAGCTTTTTTCATTTAACGCTTTGCAAAAGCAGAATGTTGCCTTTTTCTTAACAGCTACACTGGGAGAAGGATGCAACCTCGTGCAATGTGATAAAACTGAGTAAAACCACATCTCCAGACCAACAAGTGCCATGGAGAACATTTTGTAGTTTATAAAGCTAGTCCTACGTCACTCTTAGCATACATCCATATTTACAATTCATATCCTTGTTCCTATCTGGCTACTTATACAATCCCATTTCTTCCTCCAACAGCCAGTGCAGCACAAGGTAGTACACAACCGAATGCATTATGGGATAATGGCATAATTCTGCCTTCCCTGGGGTCTTTTTATTTTTTTTAAATTGTTATGCCTCAGGAGAACATAGTGAAAAATCTCACCATCATTACTTCTTTGCAAACACTTCTGCTCATTTTGAAAACGCCACAACACATTTCAATGCAGAGTAAAAACTCAGTCCTAAGCACTGAAAAATTCTTTGGAGCAAAACTTTTGCTTTTAAAACTCTTACTGGAGCTTTTACTGATTAAATCTGGTGTGAGATCTCAAAGTACTTACTGGATATGGAAGACTGGGAATTTGCTGTTCTCCTACATAAAAAGAAAACAAGTGCACCCAGGAGTAAATCTTTGTAGCCAGAAACAGTCAGGCTTACTGCAGTGCAGGCTTCTAGAACATCTGCTCTACAAACCTAATTATCGCTCATGCACAGATGCAAAAGCCATCTGAAATGCTAGCACCTGAGACATAGAGATGATTTTTAAGTCTCTTTAAAGTAGACAAAAAAAAAAAGAGCCACACAGAAATATTTCTGTAAGCTGACACACATTTTGTAAGCCAGCAAGAACTGGTCCCAGCTCATTCTAATCTCAGATACACACAGCTGTCCCATAACTGATACTTACCCTTACTGTTCTTTAGACTCAGTTCTCAGTGGGATGATTCAAAATGGTGGTACTACACTACCACCAGTTTTCCAGGGATCTGGCAGCTCCTTTTGAGGCCAAAGTGTAATAACTTCATTTAGTCTTAACCTACAGTAGAAACACCCAAGTCCTAGAATCTAGATAAGAACATCATTTCCAGAGGGAAATTTTAAATTAAGCTCACTTTCTAATAGCTACAAGGGCACTCGTCCAGCTACTGGTGGCCCTTTTATTTGCAGATTCCTTCCTGAGAACAAAATACAAGTGAAATTTGAGAGAAGTTTTGAGTGGGTTTATTTATACAAATGTGGCAGAGTAATTTATATAAATAAGGCTGAGAAACACGGCTGTACAAAAGCAGGCAGCTTAAATCATTTAAGAAACAGTATCCACAAATCTCTTTCCTCACGTGAAGACATCTCTCTTTGTCTTTCAGGAACTCTATTTCATGTCTTTGCTCTCGAATTTTCACTAACAGTCAAGTGGCAAGCTGCCAAATAACTCAGTTGGCTGTAAGCATGGTCACCTACAAGCTAATTGATGCCACAAAACTTCCCTCCAGGATGCCATCTGGGTTGCATTCAATACTCTTACTGGATTCAGAAGCCCGTCCCTCTAAACTTGAAAGCTGCTTCTCTTGACAAAATGCCAATTTGCTGATTTTGTTTGCAAGCACATACATTTAACTAAACAGCAATACCAAGTTCCTACTCCACTTTTTTGACTGATTTACAAAATTAAAGATCAACTATTTCCTCATGTCACAAGTAGGTAAATTGGGAAAATTAGAGCTGAAGGGACTCATCAGTCCAAACTTAGAAAGGCACTAATATAAAGTAAAAAGGTATTTTATACCAAGTCCCTGACCCTGCATGAATAAATAGCTCGCATATTAAAAGAGCTGGGTACCCAGCATCTCTTGATGGCTGTTATGAGACACCTAGTTTTCAGTTTAAAAACCAGGGCATTTACTGAATAACCTCAATATTACTTTTGGGTCCTGTCTGCCCCACTAATAGTCAAATGGGTAAGGTAGGCATTTTTATTTTCCTGTTGCTACTTCACACAGAAGAAAAACACCTTAACTGCTATGCAGTTGAACCCTTCTGTTCCTCTGCATTGACACCAATAGACTTTCGTACACAAAACTAGTTCCATGGTAAGCAGCAACAATAAATCAATGCAGAGGCCTCCTGTTTTTCTGTTGTGCATCAGCCACTTTACAAGTTTCAGTAACACGGGTCTCATTCTTAACCCTGGTGGCATTTTCTCTGTATGCTTCCTTGTCTTGCAGTTTCAAAGCCCAGTCAGGCCAGCTTACACTACAACCTCTCTGCGCAGGGAGGCAGTTTCCCAGCAGAGAGCTGCAAATACAACAGTCAAAAGCAAGCAAATCACCCATCAGCAGGCTCTCTTGCCTGTTCCCCCAGAACACTGCCCCTGAACACCAGCTTCATGAAGCCCTTGAGAGCAACATCCTCTGATACAAGGATCCTTGCAAGAGCAGCACAATTTTACTCTATAGATACCTTGACAGAAAAATTTTGTAATACTACTCTACTCTCTGTTCCTGCCCATGGCAGAGGTGCTGGATCTCAGTGATTTTAAGGTCCCTTCCAACTCAAACGTTTCTATGATTTAACAGGACTGAACCATGGTTACCTGCGCTTCACCTGGAGGAGAGAAAGCATCCTGGGAACAAAGTCATTTTATTTGACTTGCTTATTCAGACAAAGTTGTTTGAACAGCTTTTGGGTTTGTTTTTGTTTTGCTGGACAAACAAAGCTGGCAAAAGCTCATCAAAACACATCTCCATTAGATTCATACGCTTATAAACAACTGTACATCAGGGATAGAAACACAGAGTGCTGACTCACATTTTGCAATTCTGCCTGGCCATTTTCTGCTCTCAGACTTGAAATCTGATACTCTGGAAGCAGTTTAGCATCTAGGTATTACAGGAAAATGCTATTAATATTAGATGAGGAAACAGTTCTGGAAAAGCACACTGTAAGTTACAATAGTGACGTAAGAGAATTAAAGAGATTTACAGTGACTCACTAAATACTCACACAGCAACAATAAACTCACTTTGAACTCACCAAGAGTTCTGCTGTGCCATCCAATAGCCTGAAGCTTAGCAGGAAAAAGAACCTCTCCAAATGGTTCAGGGGTTGAGGGGGTTTGTTTGCTTGTTTTGTCAGTTGAACATATTGCATAATATCTAAAACAGAACATGAACTTAAAAGGTTTTTTTCATAAGCAAGTGGATTAAAGCAATAATACTGAGGCTTTCCAAGCCATATTCACACCAGGATACAAGACTATAAGGAAGGACAAGGTGCTCTGACCATAGCCACTCAACCTAGGGGATGGCAGGAGCATAGTCTGCACACCCCTCTGTAGGACTGAAGAACACTGCTCATTTCCCTCAAGTCCATCCCTGCTGTAACAGACAAGGCTGCAAACTATGGGGCAAGCCTGGAGAAGCCCGTGCTGCTATGTGCATTGTCTAGGGAAGGGTGAGGCACTGGCAAGTCAAAGCAACCATGAGGATTTTACTGCCATGAGTGGGATCTCGGTACAATTTAAACGTGATGCCAACCCTTGTGATTTCCTGCGTTAAAGTTCAGACCTATGAACTACACCTACACCACACTAAGAAATCTGGGTCTTTCTGATCCAAAAAGCAGAGAGACCTGATGTTTAGCACATAAAGAACCTGCTTTAGCTGTAGGAATAACACACCATCTGTGGGAGTGATCTTGGCCCCTTCCACAAAAGAGCAGAGCTGTAAATGCTGACTAAGCCGCCTACCAGCAGGTGAGGGGGCAGTTTTATAATCTCCAAATTGAAAATAAGATCATTCTTCAACTAGGGATATCACAAACTAAAACATGCCTGTGATTAATCTTCCCTCCAGCAGGGCACTGGAAACACTGGCAAAAGAAGCACTGGATACTGACTGAAGGAAAAGTCAATAAAATATGGATGGTTTCTATTTTCATGGCTTGCCCATGGCAAGTCCTCATACGACAATGTAGCTGGGTAACGCACAACATCAGGAACAGAATTAAACAGTACTTTATTTTCCAAGACAGAATTACAGAATCACTTAGCCAGTAGGTTGGAAAAGACCTCCAGGATCATTGAGTCCAACCATCCTTATCAACCACTAAACCATGTCCCTGAGCACCTCATCCACCTGTTTTTTAAATATCTCCAGGGATGGTGACTCAACTACCTCCCTGGGCAGCCTGTTACAGAGGAATTAATCCTCATTTGGAACAGAAAAAAGTGGTTCAAGCCCATAAACTGTTGCTCCCTTTGTCGAGTCTACTATGCACACAACTAAGTGGGAACTGAAAACGTGATCATCATCAAGGATTAGTCATCAAACATGGTATCTCCCCAGCAAGCCTCCTCTTCTTCCTGCACACCATTAATCCTGTCTGCAGTACTGCAGAAACCATTTCAATCTGCACCTCTACAAAGCACGCATCACAGACCACGACCGAACCTTGATGTTTTCATAGGTCCAGAATGATGTTCAATAAACCTCTGAAGCCTAGAAGAAAACACGGCAATACCCTAGGGAAAACTGCTGCAGAAAATAGTTTTGTGAACAAACAGGACCAAAACCATTGACTCTGAGTTTGCAAAGGTTCATATTGTCAGCCCTGACTGTTTATAACTGTGGAGGCCAAAAGATCCCTAGAAATGTCACTTAAAAATGTCACGTTTTAATCAGCATATTTCCCAGACAACACTGCTCCCCCCACAGTTATTTCAAAAGGCTCACCCTAGAAGCTAAAACATACCTGAGGTGAAACTATGCCTGCATGTCCAACCAGGGGTCTTCTCTCAACAGAACCTCACAGACCGTGCAAACCCATCTTCTTTCAGCCTTTCAGGGATGGCAACAGTTTTTCCAGCTAAAAGGTGTCAATCTCAAGAGCTACACCAGCAGGGAGGAGGTCAGGGCTGTGCTATGAAGCTACAGGGCCAAGTCGCTACTCAGCAATCTGAAATAACAGATCAGCACTTCCTCAGAGACTTGTGCAGCAGCAAGATCAGGCTGCACCATCACACAGACAAGATGTTCTCCTTCTTCAAATTTCAACATCAAGGAACAGCGCTGTCCATAGATTAAGGTAATAACAAAATCCCACCAAAAGCTGCAATTAATTAGAGCAGAATGTACAGCAAGTATCTTCCCCAAATCCCAAGATACTCATCCTTTAATATTTTGATTTCTAACACTTCAGAATTAAATAAGAGCCTCGACCTTCCAATTCATATCCAATGAGAAATACAATTGTTTGTCTCATACACACAGATCACTAACAGGTATGAATCTTTTCCTTCCTACATACTGAAGGGAATTTATTTGATGTAAGACAGTGAAATCTGCATCACGTCTATATATCAAACTGCTGTAAAAATCTCTTGGAAAAACAGAGATGAAATCCCAAACACAGTAACAGATGATTCCAACTGATTAGTGTAGAAAAATGACATTTATGCATTCCCTTTTTCTATGTTAAAGGTCAACCTGATGCACCAAAAAGCTTCATCTGCAGGAAATTCACCCCCAACCAGCTCACAGAGATATAACACCAGCTTTCAGGTGTACCAGAGTCACAGAAAATG
Source organism: Piaya cayana (assembly GCA_013389865.1). NCBI lineage: Eukaryota > Metazoa > Chordata > Aves > Cuculiformes > Coccyzidae > Piaya > Piaya cayana. The sequence goes on from WAAB01012700.1 coordinate 110,295, forward strand.
GCCATCAGTTTTACAGAAAAGCCTTATGGAATTTTGGTTTCTTATTTTAGGTCTTCAACAGGCATGTTCTTTCCCTCCAGAAATCTAATCCACAAGACTTCGGTAAAAACAAGTAGCAGGGAGAAAACCCCATTCAGAAATGATACAGCAAGATTCTGCCCTAAACCAGTCACTGAATATGTCTCCAATGCCACATTAAAAACTCCCACTCCCCTAACGAAAGAAAAAAAATTCTTGTGGGAAAGGGGCAAATTAGGTCCTGTACTTGTCTGCCTCCCTCCCCCTCTGTGGTTTTCACTGCCAGAGAAGCATCTTTTTTGCACTCTAAAATTAACTCTGTGATATGATAATGAAGCCTGCACAACATGGTACAGAAAAGGAACCTGTTAGTAACAAAGATCACCGCTCAACCCTTACTATAATGGACAACACAATGACAGTTATCCAGCTTGTCTGAAGAAAGAAGGAAAGAAAACAGTTTCCTAAAAGGATATATTGTTTTCAGGTATTCTTGAAACACTCCTAACAGCGTGCTAAGCGGGCAGAGATGAAGCTGCCAGGACAACAGCCCTGTAAGCCTAGGACCCTGGTAAACCCCAGTACAACCCTGACTCTTGCTGTAGGAATGCAACATTTCCTACGGTGCTGAATATCTGAGTCCTGACCTCATCCTGGACCATCAGAACTGCTCAGTGACAGGTGATGGCTTTTGTTCTGTGACTACACATCTTCTGTGTCATTATCTGCCAGTATACTTCACAGTCTGCTCAACAATTCAGTGTCCACTGCCCTGAACCAAATTGGAGTCACCAGTAGTCGGGTGTGAAGCTCCATGTCAGCTCTGGTCTCATCAGCACTGTCACCCTTGCAGCCTCAACCTGGATGTCAGTCACAGACTTTAATGAACTAAACACATCTGGGCAGGGTGAACATAGCAGCTTCTAGCCAGCTAAGTACAGCATTTGTGCAGGAGCTATTAATCCTTTCTACAAGTATTTGTACAAAAATAAGGCTGGCAGCATTCACGTGATTGTGTGCATAATCAAATGTGAAGACATGCCTGCTGCTCTCAGCCAAGCTTTGCAGTCTCCTTCAATTTCTGAGCGAGAGAAGGTGGTAACAAAGGCTTTGTGCGTTGCTGTTGAGGACAGACTCTGCAAAACAGGGCCATGAGAATTAATGGCTAAACTCATGCAGAAGGACTGGAAGGAAAAGGATCCTAGCAAGGCAATTAGATGCTGTGTGCAAGCCTGGGAAAGGATCCACATTGCTCAGGCATTTCCTCATCCACAACCATAAAGCAAAATTAACTATGTTATTTATCATTTCCTTCTAGCATGTGATGCCTCAGGCCCCAGGATTTCTCCCCTGCTTCACACTCACACTCTTTGAAGTGCCATGCCATGATCAGAGTCCCTCCAGTCAAGAACTGGACGGATGTGATTCTTCTCAACACCTGTCAACGCAGCTCCTTAATCCTTATTTAACTTCGGGGATCAACATGCACTGGCACCTTGGGCAAACATACAAAACACATTATTTTATGAAAAATAGGACAAATTTCTGTTTTAAAGAGCTCTTGTGTAAATGGGAATAGAAATCATCCAGCAAAAAGCAATTCCTGGAAGTAAAGCGTGCAGCTTCAATACACCAATGTGATTCTGGCGGAGATTGTTCCAGAGCTTCCTTTGAAACTCTATTTATCATCCACCAAAGAATTGTTCCCATATAGGTCACCCTTTCTACATAGTGTAATAAGCCCAGTGGGATCACCCAGGAGTACCCAGCTAATTTAAACATTACCTGTTATTGCCACCAAGGTGAGGATGCAGCCCTACTTACCAAGCTAGCAGAAATGAATATGTTGCACAAGCCTCAGGAGTTGTGCAATCAAAATTGTATCTTTATTGTTTTTCACATGAAAGGAAGAAGGAAAAGAGGCAGCAATAAAATATATAGTAGCAAATTAAACTTCCGTAGCCGTCTTAGCTCTTGCCCGTCAAGATACGTTACAAATAATTTATCAAAGGCAAGGGTGTGCTGGTGATCAATTACTTCCATATCTGGTACTCAGATAACAGCAAGGTGTGGGCATGGAGGTAAAGAAAGTCTGGAGAGACAGTGTCTCTACGTGAAATGGAAAAAGCCTCTTTAGCAATGAAAAATCTGTCACGTGCAGTCTCAAAACCAGAACTTTTGGCCAGCTGAAGGGGTGGCTACAGTGATGACTGCCTGTGTACATGTTGTACTCTATTATTCTTTAGGATATGTTACAATGTGCAAAAGAACAAAGTCCATTTTGAAAAGCAAAAGAAACATGCTTTCCCCTCAAACGCCTGTATTTTGTGTCTGAGCTACTAAGTACAAGAAGTGATCCACTTGAAGTATTTCTTGCACTTGACTCAACACTAAAATTTTGAAACAGTGAGTTATCTCAATGCTGAGATTGTTCTGAATATTTTACAAACTATCTATGACAAAGGCAAAGGCTAAGCCCTTGAGCAGTCATTTAATCCAAGGAACATGATTATCTGCGTAAACCAATGTGATAATGGACCAGAAAACAAGAAATTAGGAACATTCTTCATGAGTCACTAATGTTCACAATGAGTTGCTGAATCACTCTATAGCCTTGGGCAAAGGATAACTTCTCTAAGCATCAGTTTTCACATCCATAAGATAATATTTAGTCCACTTGAGGATTTATAGAAACCTAAACTGTTAACAAGCCACTGGATGACAAATGTGTAATCAGAGTAATACAACTACACTAGCAAGAACAAAATCACTTAGTTAGACAGGAGGTGTATTTCTTGGCCTACATCAGTCAGCGCTGACATTTGTTATCAAAGAAACTGGGGCATTTCTGTTTACAAGTAGCTGCATAGATGCAATTGTGATTCAGGATTAGAAAACTACAGGAACAGTTTTAAGTTTACATCTGAAATAGCCATCATCTGTCACCTACTCTCATTCTCAGTGCAAGTGTACTCACTGCTCCTGCTATTGCTGATTTTTCCTCTTAACTGCTCTCCAGATCAGTATCACATCTGGGCAGAACAGGTCCAGTAAATCCAGCAAGCATTACTGATACACAACCACTGCTAAATCAGCAAGCCAAGTAGCTGGTATCGTAGGTGACCCATGCAACACATCTGGAAATATATCTACAACCTTACTTATCTAGATCAAGAAAAACAGAGAAAGACTGAAAAGCTACTAAAGAAATTAATGGCATTAACTTTATACATGGAAAGCAAAGATAGACAGAAAACCCTGTTGGCTGATGTACAGCTAAACAAAGACTTGTGATCAAAAGAAAATTTTAATTCACCCTTTGAAATGAAATAAAATGTCACCTCAACGTACACAACACTACACATCATGTCTCTAGAAAGTAAGCATAAAAAATTATGAAACAAAGCCAGTTAAAATACAAAACAAAGTTAAGACCTGGAATCAGAGCAGTTATCTAAAAGAAGAAAAAAGTACAGCTAGAGCTTACTGTTAGTTGTACACACTAGCCTCTTCAAAAAACTTTTTTAAAAAAATTGATACAACTGTGCTACATGGAAAAAGAAAGAAGTCTAAAACAACATTTCAAATTTAACGAAAATCGAGATGAAATTTCAATCTATTTCAATGGATTTTAAACATATACTAATTTTTCCTCTTTCAGTGTTTTGCAAGTAAAAGATATCACACCCACAGAAGCTACAGAAATTGAGCTAGAACTCCAGAAAAGATAAAGAAACTTACAGTAGGCAAAATTTTCAAGCAGGATGGACAAGATTCTCCAGCACTAATGAAATAGATTTTAAATTATATGTCTGTCTGTAAAAAGAAAAAGTAATCACATCCCAGAGAGCAGTTGCCAAAAGGAGCCCTTCTGGTTCTGCAAATACAGGACTGTGCTCCTGCTGCCATGGAAACTGAGTCCCCGACTGTTCTGGTCCTGATACAGTGCCACACATGCTCTCAAGCATTTAATAAATATTAATAATGCAAAAATAATACTGAAGCATAAGTAAGAGATCATCTAAAAAAAAATTGGCAATAAAGCTCACTTTGCATGGCTGCAGACCAAAGGCTACCGGCTGTACTCTAAGCCAACTATAAAGGCTGTTCTCTCCTAGTTTTGAACACTTGCTCTTGGCATTAACTGTATGGTTAAAGTGATCATCATGCCTTAGCTTAGACTGAAAAAGGCCAAGAAATCTGGAAGAAAAATTGAAATACTACCACTTACTATGGTAAGTAATATGGTTGAGCGTATTGAGCAGTGGACTGGTAGGTTGGCGACCTCCTTTCCTTTCTTGGCTTTACTGCTACTTGTACAAGCACAAGTCCCTCAGGGCCAGCTTCCACCTGCAAAAAAGCTGTAACATCATTTATTCACCTCTTCACGAGCAGCAAGCCAGATCTGTCCAAGCTCGGGGTAAAAAGTCACATCCTTGCCAGGAACAGAACCACAGCCTATCAGGGCGTCATAGTCAGGGCAAGACACAGAGTATATTTCACCCTCAGACACTATCAGAGACAGAGTTCAGTCCCCCAACTTTAAAATTCTTCTGGCTTTTTAAAATATTTCAGTTCAGATGTGTTTAGTTTTATTTTTCGACTCTCAGCATTATTATAACTTTTAAAGTCTAATCAGCTTGCTACCTCTTGTATTTCAGCCAGAATTTTTCACAAAGCAAAAAAATTTGCATTATTTTTATCCCAGGGCTCTTTACCCCCTTCCCTGTGGCTACCTAAATATTAATAATTTTAACAGGATATAGTTATTAAAACTACACTTGGCATTTTCAACATTTCTGGCACATGCACCATAAAATGACACAGGCTTCCCTTTGGCTAGAACCAGCTGTCTGCTCTCCTACCATGGACATGCCACTGCATAAGAAAGCAAGCAGAAACACATAATCTTCATCCCCTTCACTCAAACTCCACTTACTGATTTGTTTTCCTAGGCAAAGCAAAGAAAAAAAAAATGACATCTGATGGCAATTTATAGGGCATGCAAGGAGTGACAGATAACAGCACAACTGAGCAGTAACGTGCTTTGGCAATATCTTTGGAATTGCCACGGAAAAGCTGCAGGTAAATGGAAAGTTGTAGAGAGAAAAAGGCCACAAGAGAAGCAACAGTATAAGAATTTCATACCAAATCAAGTCCACTGCAAAGACATCTCTAATACAGCATCAGTGTCTCTCAGGCACAAAGACATGGTAGATTTGCTGGTGAATTAAAAAACCCTGATACCATAAAAAAGGTAGCAGAAGCACAAGCTGGGTGTCAGTTCTATTAGAAACAGCTAAGAGACGTCAGACATTTTCAGGCCTTAAAGTATGTTTGATGGTCCTTTAGGTGGACAATGGAGACAAGAAAACTCATTGTTTCTAGCACTGGCAACCTCCAGATTGTGTCAGATTAGTGTGTTCACCAACACATTACACTTGGTTCTTCCAGTCTCATAATTGTAATTTATTCATGTAAATTCACTTCTAAACATGTTCCGATTAATATTAAATTAAATAAATATTAAATTCAATTGTAAGTATCCTCCACTCTAACATCAACCAATCAATATCAACCAACAAAACACATCTCAAACTCGTGCTAATCCTGGGTCTGTTACACCACAAAGAGAACTGGCCTCCATTTTATTTTTATGGACATGAAATGCTCTGGATGAAGCTCACCTACCCTGGCTCAAAATCTAGAATATTGTTATATTCCTGAAATGGGATCTCTGAGCTCTTTGATAAACAAACCAAGTCACTGTCAGTTTTAACTGCACTTACATAATTTTCTTCTTGAACTTAATTATTATTTTCAATCTCCCTATTCTCCTTGACCTCAGGAAAGCTTTCCAGATCACAGCTCATTCCTGTAACTGTATCTAGAGCAACCCATGTGCCAGGATGCCCCTGGTGGCTATCCCCACGCACCTGAGTTCCCTCTTCTGTCTTTTCAGTGGTCCTGTTCCAGTTCTCACTCTCTTTCTTTCCCAAACGATAAGCAAGGGTGATAGAAAAACACCACTTCTTATGAAGTAGTTTGTATCTTGGGATAATAAAGCTCCTCACGCAAATGTGCCGGGAAATGGGGAAATGGAGAAGGGTGTGTTTCCCACGTGCACTTAATGCTTGATTTTCTACATACAGGCTGCAGCACAGGGAAACCAACCTCTCTGCACCACTCTTCCCAGTGCTTCCAGTTTTTGATGAGTGTGCAAGCTGGCCACATAACTCAGTTAAACCATCACTGACATAATCAAGAGCATATGAACGTGAATGTGTGAAGGAAACCTAAAACTCTTTACATAGTGATTTTTACATTTCAAAGACATGCGGGTATCTCTGGAGGAACACACAGTTCTCACTCTGCACAATGAATACTGTCTCAACGTTGAACATGAAGAAGAACTGGAGTAATAGAAAATGGAGTACAACAAAGTTACAGTATATATGCAGCAGTTATGACAGCTTGCTCTCTCACTTTGTCACGTCCCATAATCTGCCAGCATGGCACACTATTGCACTCTTGTGTTTCAAAGCCACTCGAGCCATATTTGACTCTTCACAGGATCCAGATTTTCATTCTCAAATAGACTTTAGATATATTTTTATTCCCAAATTCCAGCTCCAGTGACATTTAAACTGAAAAGCAAGGAGACTGGGCTTTTGCAGAGGCAGCAGGAGTCAAGCTCTTTGCAGATCCTCTACGCACAAAGCCAGCAGGAGAGTAGGAGCCTTCCTCCCGTCAGCACAGGAAGGTTGTCTCAGCTATATACTCACACAGTGCAGTCCCAAGGGAGGGCAAGGGCTGACATTGGGGGAATATTGACATGCCAGTATTTATTCTGGACACAGAGAAACAGTCTTTGAAACAGTAAACTCCCTTCAGACTGCATCTCGTACATGAGGCAGCTTCAATCCTGTGTTATTTAAAATATCCCCATGTAGACTGTTCTCCAGAAAGCACCATCACAGAAAGGATCCCAATACAAATACAGAAAACAGAGCTTTAAAAGAGAAACAGTAATTCTGCATTTGGCTGTGTCCCCCTGCAGGCAGATATTACAAAGCTGAAGTGGCCTTGTAGCTTGTGTTTCATTTTAGGAAACTGCTTAAGCTATTACTTGCTTTTAGCAGCTATATTATCTGCTACATTTAAGGATTAATCAACAGTGGAACATTTAAGCAGTGGTCTTCAATTACCTTTTACCCACTCCCAGATTAGAGTCAAGATAATGTAAGCACTACTCACACCAGAAAAATAAAACCTTCTCAAACAACTGCCAAACTGAGAGCTTTTACTTTGTGTCATACACATGGTGTCTGGCTGAAATTTGCAAGTTCTTCCTTGTTTTCTGCTGGTTGCAATGCCAAGCAAGAAGAAACTTGCAGAACTGGGCAAAAAGTCTTCAAATGCCACTCCCCCATCAACACAGCTCTCTAGGATTTTCCCTTCTGGGGGAGGTGTTACACAGCAGTTGGCATCCTAGGCACACAGCTTGCAGGCCCCCCAGCATCCACCTGTCCTGAGGGAGAGACAGAACAAAATTAGTATGCCACATTCTGAGCATCTCAACAAAGACTGAGCCTTTGCCAGAACACTGCACCTCAGAAAACAGTCATTTTCCCTACTATAAAAATAGCCTTGATGTTTTATAATTTTGTTCCTATACCATTAAGGAAAAGTCTCAATTACTGTGTACCTGCAAACATTCTCCACAATAGGTTATAAAATTCAGGTTTGACTTTCCAGGGTTTCCTGAGAGGAAAAAGCATCACTTGCCTGTACACGGAAGTGAAATGCATCTAAAAAATCATGCCCTGGAGCCCTGTCCTCATTGTGTGGATCACATATAGCACAGATCATGACAGTGCAAGCTGTAAATTGGACTGGGATTTTGTCGTCAGACCTATGCAGGCTAGATTGCGCTCAAGCATATGATTTTGCATAGAGTGCAGTCAATAGCCTTACACAGATTTAAACTCTGTAGCAGCTACCCAAAATATCTAATTCCAGAATTTAAGACTCGATTTTCCCATCTCTCCAAACACTGTAACTTTCACTATTTTTCTCTTAAGAGTTTAGTTTCCTTTTAGTAGATGCACAGGAACATTTTAAGGAATTCCTCTACTCCCTTTTTCTTTCCTTTCCCATAAAAATGCTGTAACTTTCTGAAAACATGATAGGAAAAAAGGCATCTTCATAATTAAGCAATCTTTACACAGCTTGGTGCAGTTCCACCATGCACACAAATTAGGATCTCCTATTTGTTTCTTGTTAACACTTTCAAGCCAAGTGTCTACAGACAAATGAGCACCTTTGTTTCTGGAAGCCTCCTTTGCTATACTTCTTTGCTACCAGGATTTGTTTCCCTTTTACTTTCTGTAAAGCAGTAACAAATGAATATTTATTTGCTACCTACATCTATTTGTTTAGGGTTTTTTTCATATTCCCAACAGGTAAGCTACTTCCTGCAATATCTATTTTTCCTGCTATTCTCTACATCCTCAGCACTTTATCTTCATACTGTCAGAGTCCTCTACTTTTTTATAGTGGCCCTTTGATTGTTTTAAATCATCAACATTACTAAAAAGACTTGATAACATTGAAATATGCACCATATGCAGAACTGACACTGCTGAAATGAGGAAGACCAGAGGCATGAAGCGTCAACTCTAAAGATGTTTCTTGGGAGCATGCTAGAATTGTAAAGATAATCAAATTGAACCAAGGTGAAACATCAAGTCTAGTCTTTATTGCAATGGATACCTTACAAAAACAATCACTGCAGGATAATCCAAACAGTGTGAGCAACAAATCCCACTTCTCTAACATGCAGCCAGTCTCTACTGTCTGCTATTAAAAGTGAAACATGTGGCCAGAGCCCTTAAATTCTAACTTTATCAGCAACATCAGTTAAAGTTAAGAAAATGTGTTAAACAGTGTTTTTTGGTTTTTCTTCTTTTCTTAAAGAAGGAAAGCAAATTGGATTCCTTTCATTTGATTCCTTTTCCACAAGTAAAATCTCTCAAGTCAGCTGCCACATACCAAGTAAGAATTTGGCCCCAAGATGTACAAGATGATTATTGAGTAACCTTCGATAAACTTAACATATCTTACAAATCAGTTCTAAGTAACCAGATTTGTGTAAGAGTTGAGATCATTACTTTCTCATGTCTCTGTTCCTGTGTTTTCCATATAAACTTACACTTCAACTCTAAGGCAGATAACTTGAACTACCAACCCCAGAAGAAAAGAATTACTAAACAGAAAGCAAATTCCAAGGGGACAATACAGGATGGTTACCAAGACATTCTCCTTAAGAGTCTAAAACTACTAGAAGTTATCTTTGTGTAGAGACTGATGTTGGGTTTGGGGGGGTTTCATAGATCAGAAAAGCCAATGTTATACCAGCAAAGCTCTGGGCAGGGGGAATTTAAAAATAAATAAATAAATAAATAAAAAACCCCAACAAGGCCAGTCTCTATGAAAGAAGGCTTTCAGTAGGAAGCACAACGAGTACTGCCAGGTTGTCAAGTCCCTGTTTTGCACAAACAAAATAAAAATTATCTCCTACCAGAACTGTTTAAGATACTCTTGGTTACAGAATCTTCCAGTGTATATAGACAGTCTGCCACAAGGACAACTGGTTTCATAAACCAGTTCTTAACACAGATGGAAACCATGCTGTCTCTTCAGCACTGAGGACATATACAAGTAGCAATCAGCTATTACAGATATGTTATCAACTCTGGAAAAAGTATCAGCAAGTTATTACAAGGTTTATCAAGGTTCATACTAGTACTCATTACAAGCAGCCACCTGCATGTTCTCTATCACTCCTCTAGCATCTTAAGACTTCTAGAACCTTTATCCAGTGCATGTATTTACAAAATACTCCTAAGTATCTGTTTATTACAGCAGTAATAACAGAGGTGATAACTAGAAGAAAAAACATGGAACAGATACTTTCACCCAGTGAGCATAACTCCAAACACTACATATGCTGAAAAGCAGTATGCATTTTTAAAGAAAAAAAACAAATAACAATGAAAGTGAGAAAAACGTGTGTGAAAAGTGCAGTTTAAGTGTCTTTTCGGACTGCTTGGAGAAACAACTGCAAAGTCAATATAGATACGAACTAAATCAACAGTCCACGAGTAATTTCTGTATTACACTTCCCTGATCAGTAATAAATGTCACGTTTAGATTAAAGCAAAGAATTGTTCCTGATGACTCCACATCCAAAAATTCTTTCCTAGTATCTCAAAAGTCACCATACTACCACAATCTAGCGATCATATTTTTACCAACCCCAAGCACTGTAAGACCTCTCTGAAATAAAACTAAATCGGAGGTAATTATCCATCTAGCCTTTCCAACACAGCACAATTCATACAGAGTTGATATTCAACAGGATGTTGTTTTATACTCTCTTCTCCGACACAGTGCTTAGAGGGTGGATCACGAGGAATATGGAAAGACAGACACCCACTCACTCATGCTAGACAGGTAGCTCAGGCCACAAACCTACTCTTCTGGAGTGTGGGGTACAGAATCTGTTTCTCAAGTTGCTACTCCAGCCACAGTCCCAACCCCTGAAACAGCAGTTCCCAAAGCACATCCTATAGGTCACCTGCAGCTCACTGAGCCTTTGTACAACAGCACATAGAGGGACTTCTAAATAGAATCCTTCAGTCTGCTCAGAGATTGCCAGCATTTCCATGGATTAGTGTCTCTCTGGAAACAGAATCACTAGATTGGAGAAGACCCACTGGATCAATGAGTCGAACCATTCCTATCAATAATCCCCATACATTTCAGAGAAAACTTGTCCAGTTATAGCTACACTAAGTTCAAGCCAGTTCTCAGTTAGCCATGGCTTCCCACAGCCTTTTGGAGTTTGAAACCTCTACGTAGCACCAACATAATTCCCACATAAACCATTTCTGTATCTGAATTAAGTAAGGCTGCTAACATTCTGTATCATAAATCTAGGTGTACATAAAGCCTATCAAGTCCTCCAAATACAAAAGCACCAGAAATAAATGCTTTGTTTTATGTTACAACACAACGACATTTCCTATGAACAGGCATTTAGGAACTCCCGCTCTCTTTGAACTAATCTACTTAGACTTCACTCCAAGTATCACCTGACACAGATTTATTGGTGAAGCCGTTAACAGGACAGTCAGACACTGCAAAACACATATCCAGTGACTCTTTCTGATATACTCCCCTGGTCTATGAACTTTCACAAGTTCATACAGTGAAACGTAACCTGACGCACATTCAATGTTTATTATCCTACAGAGATAACTTTAGAGACATGTGGTACCTGCTGCAAGATTAGCAACTTAAAACTCCGAATTAAAAATACTTCTCTTTAAGACACAGGCTCTGTAACTTCTTTTACAGATGCTCCTTACACTCCACAGTTGAGACAAATTCTCCTAGGCTGTCAGACACTCCATGGTTGAGAGAAATTCTCCTAGGCTGTCAGAAGCTGCAAGTGAAGCGAGAGAAGTAATAACAGTCCAACCCTACAGACTATCCAGAGTTTATCAGGTGCAACTCACGTGAACCATCGTGGGGGAAGGTGAGACTGACACCTTCCCAGGACTGAAAACTACAGAGCTCCATGCTCTCTCTCCCCTAACGCTACCAGGGAGGGAATCGTGGCTGATGCTGCCAAGCAGAGTGAGGAGAAGGTAGATGAATGAGTAACAGTGACCGCAAACGCATATTTAAACACAAACTCGCAGCAGCCTCACGCTTTGGGGCGATGCTTGAAGGTAGGCAGCGCTTTCCTCGTGCCGGTGGTTTCAAGCACGGGCTCCCTGGGGATCAAACACCTCTCCGACTGCCCCGAGGACACGGAGCGCACCTTCCCGAGCACAAGAGGCCGCGGCAGGTGAGCGCGTCCCCGCGGGGCCCCCGGAGGCGCGGAGCCGCCACCCCGCGTCACGGATCTGCCGCTCCCGGCAGCCAATCGCCGCCCGGGCCGGCCGCGGCGCCACTTCATTCATTCATTCATAAAAAAAAAAAAAAAAAGGAAGAAGAAGAAGAAGAAAAAAATGGACGCAGCTTAGCCGGGCAGCTCGCCCTCCCCGGCCCCGTCTCCCCGGGCACTCACGGCAATCCGCCTCGTCGCTGTTATCCGAGCAGTCGTCGTCCTCGTCGCATCTCCAGATGGCGGGGATGCACCGCTCGTTCCGGCACTGGAACTGGTCCTCCTCGCACTCCTTGCCGGCGCCTGCGAGACACGGGGCCGCGCCCGGGTCAGCGGGGACGCGCCGAGAGACCCGACCCCCTCCGGGAAGGGACCGGCCCCGTGCTCCACCGCCTCGGATTAACGGCACCGGGGGGAAAGGGCCCGGGAAGAGAGGGCGGAGAAGCCCGAAACGCAAAAGACAAAGAAAAAACACGACGCGCGCTGATGGTGGCACCTCCTGCGTGCCCCTGGCCGGGGGATGCGGGGGGACAGGCACCGGGGAACCGACCCGGCACCGGGGAACCGAGCCGGTAGGAGCAGCGGGCGGGCTGGACGGAGCAAATCTGCTTTGCAGACCCGCAGCGGCGCCGCTTCCGCGAGACACAAATCTCCTCTGAAAGGGATTAAAGGTGGCAGCTCCTGTCACCAGAGGCCGGGCTGCGTTCGCCGGTCCCCGGGTCCCTATCCCCGAGCGAGACCGGTCCCCGGTAAGGGTCCCCAGCCCAGAGCGCTCCCTGTTCCCATCCCCGAGCTCTCCCGGTTCCCACCCCCGAGCTCTCCCGGTCCTCGCTGCGGCTCCCTATCCCTGAGCTCTCCCGGTCCCCAGCCCCGAGCATTCCCGGTCCCCAGCCCCAAGCTCTCCCGGTCCCCGGTAAGGGTCCCCATTCTCGCGAGCGCCCGGTCCCCGCTGCAGGTCCCCAGCCCCGAGCTCCCCCGGTCCCCAGCCCCCAGCATTCCCGGTCCTCGGTGC
>WAAB01012700.1:123333-177050 GCA_013389865.1 Piaya cayana
GGCGCCGCCCCCGCCCCCGCCGTGACGCGCCCCGCTGGGCGGGCCCCGCGCCGCCGGGAGGAGCCGCCACCGGGACACCTGCGGGGCCTGGGCCACCCTCCCCTCCGCCCTGAGGGAGCCCCGGGGGAGGGGCTGAGCCCAGCGGGTGGGGAGCGCTGCCTGGGGAAGAGGAGGCTGAGGGGAGACCTCATCGCTCTCTACAACTACCTGAAAGGAGGTTGTGGAGAGGAGGGAGCTGGGCTCTCCTCCCAAGTGACAGGGAACAGGACAAGAGGGAATTGCCGTAAGCTCCACCAGGGGAGGTTTAGGCTGGACATTAGGAAAAAGATCTTCACAGAAAGGGTCATCGGGCACTGGAACAGGCTGCCCAGGGAGGTGGTTGAGTCACCTTCCCTGGAGGTGTTTGAGGGACGGGTGGATGAGGTGCTGAGGGGCATGGCTTAGTGACTGATGGGAATGGTTGGACTCGATGATCCTGTGGGTCTTTTCCAAGCTGGTGATTCTATGTTTCTGTGGTTCTAAGGCCATTTAGAAGAATCATAGAATCACTGAGGCTGGAAAACACCTCTAAGATCATCAAGTCCAACAGCCAGCTGAACATGTCCATGGACTTAATTGACTTATCATAGAATCATCTAATCACCAGGTTGGAAAAGATGTCTTAGATCATTGACTCCTATCTGCCACTAAACCGTGTCCTTGAGTATCTCATCTACCAGTCTGTTAAATCCCTCCAGGGATGGTGACTCAACAGTCACTGGCAGNGGAGTGGGCTCACCAGTGCTGAGTACAGAGGGAGAAGAACCTCCCTGGCCCTGCTGGTCACACGGTTTCTGATCCAAGCCAAGATGCCATTGGCCTTCTTGACCACCTGGGCACACTGCTGGCTCATGTTCAGTCGGCTGTCAACCAGCACCCCCAGGTCTTTCTCCTCCAGGCAGCTCTCTAGCCAGGCTTCTCCTAGTCACAAATGGTGTGCTCTCCTCATTCCTTCAGTTCTTCAACTGAGAGATCCCATTATGGCCATGTCAATGTGGTCATCTCCACTTAATTGTGTTCAAAATAGTGCAACAAGTACACAGCCTGCCAAAGATGCAGGTTCCCTTCGCCCTTGCTGCTGCTTAAGCACATGATTTGCTTAGTGACTACAAAGGACACATTTTTTTACAAGCCATCAGGCCTGTGTTTGTCACCCATGTGTACTGTGCTTGTGGGAAAGCTGTCTTAATTAACACTGCAGTGTTGTTCGTATGCTTAGGCTTAAGTATTTTGGTAACCCTATTATGAGAAAAAATATTTCAGAAGTGACTTGAATCCAACATCACCACAGGATTAATGTGATTGTTTCATGAGTGCTATTTTTAAAAAAACTTAGTCATTAATTTTACATAAACCAACATGATAGAACGTTTCCATTTCAAACCCTGAAATGCCTTCAGAACTGCTCTGCCATACAAATGTGCACCTGTGCCTTTAACGATTCTGCAAGTCATTAGCCAATGGTGTCACTAATGCCTGTGAATCATGTGAAGAGAAGAGCTAATCATTGAGCTATTTCACTTGCAGCTTATAGGGTATTAACAATTTATTCAAGCCTTTTTGAACAATTTTTTAGCATGCAAAATGTACTGCATGTTTGTGTTGGCTGGATCAATGTGATAGATGACAATAATTGCTTAAGGCAAATGAGGTATTTATAATACATTAGGTCAATTTTCTCTTTTTTTAATGTGCCAAATTACAGATTCATAAAGCTTCTGTGATTCCCAGCCTCATTCTTCACTTTCCTAAATTAGTTTAAATTTGTAGTGGCTCCAGAGACAATAATGAAGCTATCGGGTATGAAACAGGTGTGAGTGTACAGAGCATCAGTCACAGCAATGATTTGCTCTGAATTCTACCAGAAATCTGTTTCATTAAAAATCCAAGCAGATATTTTGGCCTGAGTGCCTCTCATGGAAAACAACATTAATAAGGTTTTTTGAGTAAATTGCTCTGATGACACCTGGCCAATAGCAATTCCAATAGCCTTCACTGACCAGCCATTGTAGGGGCTACTTGTAGCCTAGTACCATCTTGTGGACGTATGTGTCTCCAAGGAACTACAGAGGAAAGAAGAAAACTAGAGGAAGTAAATTGGGCACGGGAAACCATTTGGAATGTAAGAGAAGTTAAATCTAATTTTATCCATTATGTTCTAATAGTTAATTAAGACTGTTAATTTACCTCCCAAGGTGCATCTCTTCCAGGAGCTCACCTCTTGAGTCAGAAACTAGAACAGGAACTCTCACTTCTTTTATCCAGACTGTATGGAAATCTGTAAGCAACAGCACAGACATATTTGGCCAAAGAGTAAGTCTCCAACAGCTAATATGCAATATTTTGTAACAATCACATAGCAAAATACATTCTAATATACTGCATTTCCTAGTTGACAATGGAGTTTACTTACAGATTAGACACACAGAAACCAGTGCATCTCCTGTCAGGATTGGTTATGGTAGGTGAGACAACAGATCTCTCTAGCTCATCATGACCTACACTGGAGCTTATCACAGATGACTGAAAGTAAAATGTAAAACTAAAACCAGCATACAGCAATATTTATCCAGAACAGTTTGCCATCTTCCAGCCATTAGTGGCTTGGGACTTCCTGTGACAATGATAGTGTCTTTGTATTCAAGTAGTCCTGAAATGGTTTTCCTGAGTATCATTTCCTTTTAAAACAGAATGTAAGTAAAAACTTTAGTAGGGGGTCACATCCTGAAGCAAGCAGTCCCTCAGCTCAGCATGTTTTGTGAAGTATCTCTGCTTCACATTGCTCTGCCCCTGCCTGGTCCCTTCTGGTGCACAGAATGTGTGTTCCTGCCATGCATGGAAGTATTTCAGCTTAAAACTCACTTAAGTACATTCAGGAACACAGTGCCATTCTAAAGGTTTTTAGAAGACCAGCACAGAGTTGAACTACATGATCCTTATTTTTGGTTGATCTGTAGCATAAGGGTGTCCAGCTTTATTCAACACTTCTCAAGCTAGTACAGGGCTCCTGCTCTAGCAGACTGCTTGAAATCTGGTGGCTGTTATGTATAGTTTTTATTAGGAATTAGGCTCAGGCTGCTGTGTTGACTCTTTTTTCTCTCCATATGAGTGACTAGTATGTTCTACCTCTGTCTACTAACTAAAACATTCCAACTCATCCTAAAAACTCAGGCAGACGCAACCTGCCATGGTGCAACTTCAGCCCCAGGGCACAAAGATGATGAGGGCAGGAGTCTCTCAGACTATATCAAAGTCCTGTGAAGGAAGGGATGCTTCAATGACCTTCTGTATGTGTAATTGGCTGATTTGCTTCTACTTCTGGTCATGTACCACTGCATATTAAACAAGACAAACACAAATCAGCTGCCACTAACAGCGCAAGGAGGTACATCAAAGCAGTGAAATGCTATTTCTATAGAGTTCCATCTAGAAGCAGCTTCCTATCAGCCAGCACTGTCTCTTTCATCACCCATATAATTCCTTTGATCTCTTTTACAAACTGATTTTTATAGCTAGATAACTTTCTTTTTCCCCTAACACAGAACCTAGGTCTTTTTTCCACGTATTTTGCAATGATTGGTCACTTAGATCCATGCGTATCTCGTGATAGCTACAGTTCATACATCAGAGAAGTCTCTCCAGTGCCATGATGGTATTCTAGTATTCTGCACAGTGGATTTTCTGCAAACTTGTATTGGTATCCAGGTTCTTCTGTTGGTTACTCGCACCAGTGTGCATATATACACCATCCCAACCACTTGATTTGGAAAAGGTGCTTCCTTCTTTCTTGCCAATAAAAATCTTTGCTAAGTGTAAAAGGAAAAAAGGACTGACTGTCAGGGAGGAGAAAGAATAAGGTCAGTGTACACACACTTCCACTGAGAAGTCTCAAGTCTATCTGAATAAACTTCAACCTCTTTGCCAAAGTTTCTTAAGCTATTTATACTAACATCCTTGCTCCCCTTCACACACACACACACCCCACCTCATTTTCCCCTAAACAACTTAATGCCCTGTAATCTTTTTCTATTTTCTTTCAAATGGACATTTAAAAAAACTGTCTTCCTCTGTATAATGACCTTTGATAATATCCCCTGTCCATTAGGCTGACTTTCTAAGCCTTGTCTTTCAACTAGGTAATCTAATGCATTGAATCCCCTCATGGATTTTAGATACACTAATGTAATATGTGTTGCAAATAGATATTTAAATTAAACATTTTAATTAAAGTTAATTGAACCAATGCACTAGCAGCCACATCCCTTAAAGTGCCAAATGGTGTAAGTCACAGCAATATTGTTTGCATTTTTAAATAAAATTCTCTTGCCAAAACAACTGTGAGTTTTGAGCTATACATAGCATTTTATATTACATTTAAATCTAAAATTCATTTTCTGCTGCTTCTATTAAGTGAGACACAAAACAAGCCACAAACCCAGTGGAGTACAAATACAGGTTCACTTCTGATCACGATTTGTCCCTAAGACTCTTACATAGCTCCTGATTTTTACTTACTGTCCTCAAAACAGCTAACACTTTTCACAAGTTTCTTTCCTACCTTTCCGATGACCAAATCCAGTTTTGTTTGCACTTCATTTAATACTCTCTTTTAAAGTGTTCTACTTACTTACTGTTCAGGTACTTCAGTCTTTCACTTTTGATGAATTTCTTCAAAATCAGCCCAGAAAAGTTTCTTCTACTTCCTCTTTTAATAGTTTTCCCTAAACTCATTTCCAAGAGCTCACAATTAAAATTTCCCCCCTACCAACTTCCTTAAATACTTCCACTCTTGTTTACATTTCTTATTTAGATCCATGCCCTGTACTACTTTGTCTCTTGGATCCATCTTCCTCTTGCATGTTCTAGGGACCTTTCGCAACCACTGGGACATTCCTTTGGCTTGTTTCATACCTAAAATGTCAGTTTAACCCCCTTAGCACACTCCTCTGGTGTCTTCTAGTGACATCCATCCTTATTTTTAGCCAGCTGATGGCCTAGTAAAGAAAGGAGGACATCAAACTCCATCAGTGTATCATCCAAGAATTCTCTCTCCTACAAGCCAGAATGTCTCGCTTCCGTAGCCATAAATCAACTTTCTCCTAATACTGTCTCTCAGTTCTCCTTTATTCAAGCATAAGAAGCACTACACTGCCACACTGCTGGCCACACAAGATCTCAGTGGTGGTTATTGTCTGTGTATGGGACTGCAACATTTACTGACCAAGGCTCCCATTTAAATGTAAAATAGACTGCATCATACATTCACTGACGGCATATACACAGGCACAGGTATCAGTCTGTGTCCCAGCTGTGCATATGACTCATGGATTCTTCTATTCAGAGCTATTCTGACTTACAACCACTATCTTAAACTTTATAGATAGATATATATAAATTCAAACCCAACTTCATGTTGACTATCACCTCCTGGTTTTCTTTAGCAAATCAAATGAAATATTACCCAGTGCCATTCAGCAGTACTCCAACCATGTAAAAGTAACTAGGAAGAGCAGTTCCCTGGGAATGCGGCTTCCTAGAGAGTCACTCACAATACTTTTCCAACATGACTTCAAATCCATCTTCTTCCACTTCATGCTCTTGCTCCTGCCTTTATAGTGGCTCTGTCAAGGGAGTAGGAGGTGTCAAGGAATAAAATATGCTTTGCAGTCCATTGGTGAAGTTTTTATTCAGCTGAGAGGAGTTAACACAGACTCATTCCCATCCCAAGGCTGAACACCCTGCCACAGCAGTATCCCTAGACAATAGAGCTTTGAGTGCAACCAAACCTACAAACCTACAGTCACAATAGGGATCTTTCCCATTAATTTTAATGAGCATAAGCATGTAGGGACCGAGAAGTAAAAAAGTAAGGATTAGGTGTCTGGCAAGATCTTTTGCATGCTAGAGAAGCACTGCTATAGACTGATCTGCTCTTTGCTGCTGTACAGCGACTAATCACCGTGAAAGCTAACAGAAATGCAGACTTGAGGCCACAGTTGGTAACAAGTACAGTGGGATTCTTTCAAGATGTTTCACTTCAAACTATTTATCCTATTACTATTAACAAAGGAATCATGAATTGGAGCAAAACTGAAGTTGACAGTGTCTCGTGTAGCTCTACAGTGACCATATATTCATGCTGTAAAGCAGCAGATTAGTACCACAGGCTGCTGTTTGCTCTGTAGCTCCTGAAGGGCTTAAACACAAGCAGTGAAACCGTGTAGCAGCACTAGGCCTGAATTATTTTTTTTTCCTTTTCAAAAATTCTGTGAGCTGGATGCTTGATCCATTTTTTCTCCCATACCTTATCTGTTTGGTCCCCAGTCTCGCGAAGAAGTGGTGTATTGTGTGTGGATGGCAGTAGCAGAGACAAGGTCTGGTTCTGTGAGGTGCAAAATTCACTCAGCTCTTAGCAGCCCTCTGGAAAGCTCTAAGGATCTCGAAGGCTAACAGACAAATTAGTTTAGCATTAACTGCAACATCAATGAGAAAACAATACCCAAATGGGAATTCAGGATGATGTCTGCATGGAACATTTCTCATTATTTTTTTATGGATTTTATATGACAGCAGAACACTTTAAACCCCATCCTGCTTTCAAGCTAGTGCTCAATCTATGTCTTCATGGTAAGCAGTGGGCAGAGTAAGTCATCTAATTCGTAAATTCTGATAGCTGCTTGACAAGGTTGTCTTTCTTTATGAAGGGATATGAATGTACAATTTGTTGTCCTTTTTAAAATGAGAGGTCATTCTAAGCAAATTGCTCAAGGTTGGATCCTGAAACTTTTTCTTGCATTCTTTTTTTATTTAATTGTCTGTAATAATTTTTTCAAAGTTATCCCATTAGATATTGCCATTTTGCTATGCTCAGTTCCTAAATAACAAGAGAATAAATAGAGTCTTGTGTATAATCAAAACATTTGAGTTTAGTCAGAGTGGGATTATTTGGTTTTTGAAGTGGATAAAGATCAAACTAATTTTTAAAATCCCTCCAAAATAGGAATGGGGGGAGGGGAAGAAAATGGAAGCACTGGGAGATCTTCCCAGAGAAAAAAAGAATCCAATTATCATCTTGCAAATATACAGCTGATGTTCAAATGCATCTTCACTGGTGTTTTCCTTAGTCAATGATAGAATTCTTTTGGGTGTCTGTATGTACAGCTTCATTAGAGATACAGGAGAGTCATACAAATGCAGCATCATTTACATTTGTCCATATGTTTGAGCAGAGTTACTAATGCAACTGAATTGTGAAAAACTTGTTTCTTTGAAGTTGAAAAACCTTTTCTCATAAATGTTAGGACAGAGTTGACTCTATATGTAGAATCTATGCTTGCATGAGTGATAGATGTGTACATGCACTCCCAGAGCTACAGTTCTCTTAAATGAAGTTTCAGTAAAACATGTCCTTTCACATTTCCTTCCTGTTATACCGTGTTGTAACAACAGCAGTTGATGGATCAATCCCTGTGGCATTTTGTCATAACACATACAGCATCAAGTGATAGATGCACTTCAGAATAACATGTCCTGGAGACACAGTTTCTAGAAGCACAAAACGGTTCTCCTCCTACCCATACTAGTGCAACCTTCAAAATACTCTCTTATCTCCAAATCTTCCTTCAAGTGCAAAAGTGTCTTTTAGTTTCACAGATGTTATGTTCTAACCAAGATGGATCAAGCCTGAAAGAATACAAGCAAGTGGATACTTGTAGTCTAAATCAGCTTATAAAAACTCTTACTAATTCAGCTTGTCCTTGACTTCATACACTTATTTTGCTTCAGCCCTGGATTCTCCTATGACTCTAATAAAGCACAGTATTTATGCATTTGTATGTCTACACAGATCTTGTCAGACTCGTACAGTTTGAACTGCCACAGACTTCCCTCAGTACTTGATTAAAGCACTTCAATTTTTCTCATGACGCTACTGCTGTTGCTTTGGAAAGACTCTGTCTCTCTTTCACTCTTCAGCAAGCTTAAACATGTCCAAGCTAATCTCAGAGTGAATATTTTTCTTAAATAATTTTTCTATTTCAACATCTGCCAGGATTTCCAGGTATTTGTTGACCACTGGTCACCAGAGACTGGTTGTGGTACTTGCAAAGGAGACCCATGATTCCTAGGAGGGCAAAAGTGCAACACCAGACCAGGACAAAGCATGGGAGAGGAGCACTGAAGGGCTGCAGCCAACCTCACAGCCCTGCATACCTGTTCCCTTTCCCCTGGAAAATGAGAGAATACATCCTGTGGCCAGATCAGGTAAAAGCAGCTCATGTTCTTCAGTGGGGCAAGAGGGCTTGTACTCAAACTATAAGAACACTAACCAGCTAGAGGCCACAGGCCTCAAGGACTAATATGCCCTCCCAGAGATCATGACAAGTCCTTGTAGTTCACCTGAAACTTGATTTGGAAGTGGATTGTTTCTCTTATCATTACAAAGCAGACTCCAGAGAAATGCGGATACTCCCATCCAAACATTTGGAGTCTGGTTTGATTTAATACTAGCCAACTCTGTGGGTCCCAAAAACATGGGATAGTGTTTGTAGCTCATAATTCAGCGCATAGTAACACCTGCTTTCAGTCTCAAAGTGAAACTTCAATTCAGCGAATCACCCAGCCATCACAAAGACACAGAGGGAAGTAAAGTCCACCTCCCTTTGTACAGGTTCACAATCTTATATTTGCCTTGCCAAAACAAAATAAATAGAACAAAGAAATGAGTTTTAGGTCTTTTGTTAATCATTTGACAAGCAAAGTCTATAAATTCATTTCCCCATTTAATTCCTTTATTTATCTTGATGCTCTGAAAGTACTGGAAGGACAATGAAAACTGGCTTGACTCTGTCTGCCTCAGTCAAATCAAGCTGGCATGGACACGAAGTTACACTTAGCCACCCACCCACACAATTTTGGCTTCACAGCCATCAAAGCACAATCAAAACTGCATTTTCCTGACTGTCAGTTTCTCTGTGCGTTTTTCAGAGTGCAGATGTAATAGGTTTTACAGGGAGTCCCTTTGATTCGTGCCAGCTCTGCACATTCTCATTCTGCCCCTAATCTCTCCTTTGTGGCACGCGGACTTGGAGCAGTGGGCATGGATCCCAGCGGACACTGATTACCATCCAAATTCCCTTTTGGAAATGATCCCATCTGGCAACTGCAGAACCCAAAGCTTCGACCCTCAGCCATTGTTCTTCTCCAAAATGAGCAGATTCAACTTTATTACTGATTAAACATTTGCTGTATTATGTGTTTAAAGCTGATTCTAAGTGCTATGTCAAAACACAGAAGCTTTCTCTGCTGACCCTCCTATAGGTTTCTTTATTTAAAGGATGAATAAAACCCAAGCAGTCCAAGCCATTTTTTTTCAGAATGCATACAAAGAGTTGCTCCCCAAGCTTAAATTTTGTGTGTCAGGTTTCATCTGGGAGCAGATTCGTTTTTACAGCTCAGTTATCAGCTGTGCAAACAAGCTATTATTCATGTTCATCTAGGGTCTAACAGCATTATTGGCCTCTCAAAAATTTGCCAGGCCAGGCAAATTTATGCAGGACCCATTTTAGAGAAGGGAGAAAAATGAGACAGAGCTGAACAGGCCCATGAAAGGCAGATAGTGGCCTTGTACAGCTTACTCAGAGACCTGAGAGCAGTGTAGTTATCTCCTGTTGCACACCCCCACAGCATGGCTCACATAAATCCACGCACAGCTCTGCCCTGTGACCTCTCTCTCCCCATCTGTGATCACATATGCAGGATGCAGATGGTCAGATCACCCTGTGATCCACTGCAGAGAAGGCATAGTTGGTATTATGGGCTGTGCCACTGCCTTGCAACCAGGAAGAGTACAAGGTAGTAGGGCCCCACATGCACAGAAACTGTCAAAAAACTTGTTCCCCATCAATTGAGCCCATTTGACCCACCCAGTATATCTGGTGACAGTTGATGACGGCTCTTAAATGATGTTTCAACTCCACCTTAAAAAACCCAAAGGGTAGAAATCTGACCTTAAGCAAAATGTGTAGTCATATTTCTTGTCATGCTCACAATATAAATGTTACATAGACAAACATCCCACTTCTTAAGCAAGGATAATCTATAAGGCAAGACTGTGCAAATAACATAAGAAGAATTAAATATTACCATGCCTTATACACTTGTGTTATGATCTGTTGATCTATTGATCATAAGATGTATCATGAAATTGAAAGTGAAATTTGTACCAATGGCAGCAATCTTTTCTTATGCATTATATTTTTATGAGTTTAGCAACCTGAAGTTGCTTATCTTTCTGAAACATGTGAAAAATTCTGGTAATATAAAATCAAAGTCTTCCCTTAAGAAACAGAAATCCAGTAAAGTTCTCTCTGATTTTACCTGCAGTGTGGATTGGTATTTTCAAGGACTTTACTATGTCAATTTTTCACAATATCAACATGATTTTCCAATCAATTTTTAAAAACTGAAGGCATTCTATAATGTCCCTGCAAATCAAAAGTAATCTTTTGACTTTTATGTAGGGATTGGCGATCGGAAGATCACGCGATGTTACGGAAAGGATGGGGAACGTGAACTGGAGCAAACACACCTCTGTCTGCGGGCTTAGCAATAAGGAAGTAGGAAGCACTTTGGTATTAGTGGATTGGCTTGTATGAAAGTAGCAAGAGGCGTGGCTAGACTTAGGAGACTATATAAGGCTATGTTCTCTTTTGAATAAACGCCATTTGTAGCATCCTCCATATTGGTGTTTGTGCTGATGGCCCGGAGGCTGGGGGTGTCTCCATGTCGTCTCCCCTGAACGGGCAGCTGTTGCTGAATTCCACAGCAACACTTTTGCACTGCAGCACCAATGAGTCTTTCCTGACAGTCTTTTAAGGCAGACTGTCCTGGTATCTTTACCATTACATTTGAATCCAGTACAGTTCTGTTGTAAAAGTTTGTCTCTAGGTAGCTTAAATGATTCTTATGTCGGTCTCTTTATTAAAATGCAGAAATGTATCATCTCTTATCAAAAATTAAACCAGCATGGCTGGCACATTATAAAATTTTTAAATTGTCATTGTACTCACGTTAAATTAAAGCCCCCTCATTTGCTTTAGACATCTCTGGGAATTCATCCATCTTCAGAGGAAACTCGAAGGGCAAGACAGCAATCCTGTGATTAAATGCAAGAGTAAACAATGAACATAGTGCAACATGGTGGTTTGGTGTTTTTTTCTTCTTAACCAAGTACACAAGGATTCAGATGTGTAAGATACCAGTACTTGAAAGAATTTATCTTTAAATGAGGCAGTGTCTGAGTCCTGCACAGTAGAATGGAAATTTGTCTGTGAACAAAACTGAAGAATACCCCTAAAAAAGACTGAAATGTAAAATTTAAGTTGAATGCTAGTCGTTCCTTAATTATTGCTGTGGGCAGAGGAGCTTATTAATGACCCAGGGACTGTTCATGGCTTTCAGAAAATCCTATATTCTCTGTTTTCTGCCACAATGGAAGCCAGACTGATCACCATCTTTTGACACTTTCCTGTGTCATCAGCACAGAAGTTTATTTAGGCAGCAGCAAACTTGATATAAATCCATCCTCACTACAACTTTGTAAGCAATGTAAGCACCTCACATGATTAATTTCCATCTAGCTTAGATCTCAGTATACGGCATTGCTGTCTTCTATGTAGAGTGGCTTTGAAAACCCATCAGAGTTAACCAGTATTTGTATACAGAAACCACTTACAAACCAGGCAACTCACCCTCATAATCTGGAGACTGACCAAACTGCCCCTCTATCCCTGAAGGTGGATAAATATACATATTTTTCTTTCTGTGAGTAACAGCAGGATAGGACATCAATATAAGCAAGACTGGTGACTCCACCAAGAAAAAAACTAGTCTAACATCTCTAGTCACTGCTGTTGTGAGGTGCATGAACCACTCCATATTCCTAAATAACTGTGGTACAACATTGAAGTCACCAGTGTCATAGCCCCTGCCCGGTACTTTCCATGCTCAAATTCTGTTTTCACTTACATTTTGAATAAAATTCATTATGTGAGATGCCTGCATCAGGATGAATCTTTATTTTCTTTCTTAGTTTCAGACAAAATAGCTCGCATAATTCAGAGAATTAAAGCAGTGAGAACATACAGTTCCCCCACATGAAAGAATAGAATAACTGTAGTACCATTTGACTAACAAGGCTTCAGAGCCTTCAGATCTTCAAGTAGGGGCTTCAAATGAGTTAAAACCCATGTAACTTATTTATTGCACACAAAAACTTCTGCCAGGAGCAGGACCTGGGAGTGTTGGTCAACAGCCGACTGAACATGAGCCAGCAGTGTGCCCAGGTGGCCAAGAAGGCCAATGGCATCTTGGTTTGGATCAGAAATGGCATGGCCAGCAGGTCCAGGGAGGTTATTCTCCCTCTGTACTCGGCACTGGTGAGACCGCTCCTTGAATACTGTGTGCAGTTGTGGGCCCCTCACCACAAGGCTCTGGAGCGAGTCCAGAGAAGAGCGACAAAGCTGGTGAAGGGGCTGGAGAACAAGTCTTATGAGGAGCGACTGAGAGAGCTGGGGTTGTTTAGCCTGGAGAAGAGGTGGCTGAGGGGAGACCTCATCGCTCTCTACAACTACCTGAAAGGAGGTTGTAGAGAGGAGGGAGCTGGCCTCTTCTCCCAAGTGACAGGGGACAGGACAAGAGGGAATGAAGCTCTGCCAGGGGAGGTTCAGGCCAGACATAAGGAAAAAGTTCTTCATGGAAGGGGTCACTGGGGACTGGAACAGGCTGCCCAGGGAGGTGATTGACTTGCCTTTCTTGGAGGTGTTTAAGGTGCAGGTGGATGAGGTACTGAGGAGCATGGTTTAGAGATTGGTGGGAATGGTTGGACTTGATGATCCAGTGGGTCTCTTCCATCCTGGTGATTCTATGATTCTATGAAAAACTATGCTATGCCTACATTAGAAAGGCTGCTATTCAAGCACATAAAATGGTGTGGTTTCTTGTGAAACAGTAATTTGTGTGCTTTGTGCACAGGCACCACAGCAGCACTGTAAATGACAGTCACATATGCTCTTTTTCATAAGACCCTTACCTCATTCAGTGTGCAGAATGAACAATGTTCAACTAATGTGTAGCTTTCAATAGTTTATTTTCCCTTCATTATTCACTCTCACCAGGCAGTATTTACTGCACACTATTCAGATTCTGCTTTGAAAACAGAATTATTCATTTCTTCATAGGCTGTTCTGTGGTGCCTATCAGAATATTATGAATGCTTCAGACATCAATGCCTTCATTTGTATAAACTTTCTGGTTTGTTAAGGTGATAGTTTGCCATTTTTATGGAACATAAACTGAAGAAGAAGTACCAGCTAAACTTGGGTACCTGACACAAGCTGTTCAAAACCTGTGCTTTCAGAAATTATACAGAACTCTATATTCAAGTGGTTTCAGTGGAACTATGATTGTTCAACAGTTACCAAGTTTATACCCAGACATCTCAGCTGTATAACGCGCAAAAACTAAAAAGAAAAAATCACACGTAGAAAATAGCCTTGAAATGTTTTGTTTGATGCAAGTAGGTTGCTCAGAATCAAGAGTTCTCTGGCACATGTGGAGATAAAATTAATTTCTCTGCTATTTACTTGCCACAAGAGAAAGCCAACACAAACCCACCATTTTTCCTTCTACAGAACCCGACACCACTGGCTATGTGCTCTTCACTTTCTGCAAGCTGATGCTTGTTCACTACAGCCTATTGATTTACCTGTTGAGTACACTTCATTATGCTAGTTTTAAATGAAAAGGTCCCCAGCAGACCCAAAAATTTAGTGTGGAATTCCATAATTACAGATAAACAAAATTCAAATATGTAAACTATCTGAATTATGGCTGCACAGAAAACACTGGAGAGCTCAAATTTTGCAGATTTCTTTGTCACTTTAACAGTTGTTTGTCATAGGTTTTCCAAACACACGTATGTAAAGACTGTGGCCTTTTTTAACAGCACATATCCTGACATAAGTTGTTATCTCCTCAGACTCTTAGTCAGACAATTTGCTTTTGCAGTTGTTGGGGTGTAAGAAAAAGAGGGAGGATGGGTGCTCAGCCTGACTTAAAGCATTCCCATGATTGCAATTAAACCTTGTTCAGCTAGAGCACCCCATGTTCACTGCACATGGAATCACAGGAGGTTTCAACAGTGATCCTCTGGCCAGCCTTTTGGGGCCCAAACCCTACAGATGTTCAGCTGTCAGCATGCAGATGACTATCCGCAGGAAAATTCAAACGCGTAGAAGTAATGCTCCTGCCAGACTATAAATGATGACAGAAATACTCTGGTCAATTAATGACTCTACAGCTTACAGATATCTCTGGATCCTACTCTCCTCTGTTCCTGGACTGAATGCAGAAACAGAGCACCTGATTAAAAGAAATGTTTGAGAGACTAAATTGGTTTTTAGGATGAGTTTTTGGATTGATTGTTTTGTGTTTTGGTAAATCAAGTCAGTCTTCAGCATAAGAGAGTTTTCTCATCATGCAGTCCATCTTAGTATCCAGCCACAGGGAAGTTTGGACTATATAAATGGCAGATGTGTCTTGGTTATGTTGACTGAAAGCTCATTTTAATGAGGGGGAGATGAGACTGAAGCAACAAAAACAAAGATATATCCTCATTGTGGGAGACTGTCTGAGGGGCTGAATAACTGTTACAGAAAAGATCTGGCTGGATGCATAGAGAATTTGGATCTGCTCTTGTAAGTATTTGCAGTTGGCTGGCTGGCTGAGTCAGTAATACGTATCTTGAGAAGTGCCCTGGGCTCCTGGAGAGTAGATATTAAAACTAAGCTTGTACTATACACCCACCACCATCTTCTCAAACACCTTCATTGTGAAGTAGAGCATGGGCAGCCAAAAGAACAGCTCAGAAATGCCTGTTCATTTCCCCTCTGGGCATATATTGGAGGGCTTCTGTTGGGAAACACAACAAGCTTTGAGCTTGCTCCAAATAGCACTTGTTGGGAGATATCAAATTTCAGAACAGAAGAGGGGGTGGGTGACGAAAGCCAAACCCACCAATTCCACTTCCCTATGTGGCAAATGAGTTATTTAAACACATCACACCAGCAAGGCTTAGACTTCAGATCCTGGAGGATTCTCATCACTTCACTAGTTACTCTTTCAGAATACCTTTCATATTACACGAGAAAGAAAATGAATTCTGGATGCATCCTTCTGCACAGCATAGATACAGGCTGCTGTGAACATGAGCACAAGATAAAGGAGTGTGGAGCACCAGGAAGTCTCGCTTAAATTAATGGAAACATTACTGTGCAGTGATGCGATATCCCTGGCCAGGAGCTGGCGTGAAGCACAAAAAGGGAACACACAGCAGGGCATCTTATTAGGCAGGTTGGCGTTGTTGCTTAAGATCAGAGGAGTGGGTGTTCAGAGAATGACGTGAAAGCCAGAAAGTCTGCTTGCTGTACTCTGCCTGGAGAGTGAGGGCAAACAGCAGTAGTGAGTGAACAGCACGGAGCCAGTTGTGACCAAAAGAAACCTTTGCCACATCTTCAGACAAGGGAATGTGAAGTACTGCAGTGCAGCAAGCAAAGTCTGGGTTTGGGCATCCTTAAAGTGCTGCTTGTGCTTCTCCTAGGGTGCGTTCAATGTGCTTGTGATTTTGTTCTGACTGATCTCACAGCAAAATTGTAGTGATATCAGTGGAGGTGGCACAGAAAACAGGCTCCTTACTCAAAACTCTGTGGACAATAACGTACTTGTCAACTGGTGTTAACACTATATGCTCTGCTGAGACAAGATGTTGTTGCACAGATGTTGATCTGCTTGTTCAAATAAGAACTGATATAGATCCAATGATTTTTTTCACAAAAGGATTAGTTTTTCTGGATGTAGAATTAGTTAAAAATCAATTACATGCTATGAAAGACAGAGGTACTCAGTGAAGGTTATTTATTCTCCTAGCTGAATAGATTCAACCATCTATGTATTTCTCTTTTCAAAAAAAAAAAGAACAAAAGATTCACTGTGTTGTTATATTTTTTATTAGTGGGTTTGAAAAAAATAACTTTTTTGACTATAGCATTGGTGCTTTCTTGCTGACAAATATTGATTTTTTTTCTATGCTTCCTCCACTCTCCATGGATATTCCATTTTACTACTCTTTTTACTGATTTGACCTAAGCAAATATAGTCATAATTAACACAACAAGGGTACTGTGTGTTAGTCATGGAACAAGGAACATTTCAAAAGTAAATTGCTGGCTCAAATTAATATTTATCACTTGAAAGAAGAAATTATCCTCAGCAGGCAGCTGGTTTGTGGGTATCAATTTGACACTGGGCCAGGCAAGATCCACGTGGCACTACATACTCCTTCTAGTAGTGGTCACCAGCAGATGCTGGGAAAAGACTATATCCCATGCAATCCTTTTCTGACACAGGCTTCTGAGAAATAGTATTTCAGGGGATTCCTGGTCTACAGGTTCCCTAGACCATCATAATTGCTACCATCAGTGGATTTACATTTATGCAGAACTGTTAGTTTATGTAGTGTTAAATAATAACAAGGCATTGTATGGCAGGATTGGATGTTCCCACTGATACTGAAAAGGATGCAAACTATAGTAACTCTTTAGCCCTGAGTTGGTATTAATGTTACTTTGTGAAGACTCTGGAATGCTGTGCAAGAGGTTGAGCAGAATAGCCATCATCTTTGATAAGGAGAGGATGTACAATTTCCAGGACTACGCAGTGCCATTCATGAACAGAACACATGCTTACAGGAAGATTTATCAAATCAAAGAAGATTTAATGTTTTGTTGTCATAAAGGTCCCCAAGAGCCACAGTGGAATTTGACGTTGGGTTAATGCAGGAGGCTTATAGCAAGAACTGAAACCAATGATGTTGCTATGGACTACACAACCCATTGGATACGCTGTGCAGAACGCGTTGTGGCTGCTACGCAAATCTTAGAGATAAAGGTGCAGGAAAATAAGGATGCAACTCAAGCAAGACAGATAATTTAGGCAGCAGGAGAAAACAAAAGCATAACATCCTGGATATTACTTTAGAACCATTTTCCTTCAGACTGGAATGTTGACATCCCAGAAATTCAGTGTATATCCATTACAGTGAAGCATATCTCACTTGGAAGTAACCTGCTGCTACAAACCTGGTAAGAAACAGCAGTGCACACAGGTTTTTTTGAGTTGTTTCAGTTTGGGGCAAGAAAGCTCTGTATTGCACACATCAAGATTTAGCTCAGTTTGAATGATTCAACTACTCTTGCTGATGACAATGTTCACGATCATCTGCCCCACTGGGTTTCCCAGTACCACTGCAAATAAATCAGCTTGGTCCGTTTTCAGGTATGTTACTTCCAGATGTTCTAGTACATAGAGTAGATGCATATGACCCTCAGCAATGGAGCAGCACAGGGTCTGCTGTGAGAAGGCGAGGGGTTGTTTTGCTTCAGATATTGCAGATACCAGACAGGGTGTGGGCACCCTCTTTGTTTGCGATTCAGCAGGCAAACCTTGCTGCTGCTCAGATAAAAATGCTCCTACTCTGCAAGATACACTATATTACCAATTCAATGGCTTCAGGTTAAAAAATGATGGTAGGTTTCTTTATTTGTTTGAACCATAGTGGAGCACTGACTTGTAACCAAAAGTCTGAATGACAAATTAACCCCTTTAAAACAATTATTTTTGAAACTGAAAGCACGGATGTTCAGAAACACATATGTTCCCTATCAGTACATCTCTGATAAAGTTGCAGCAAGCCATTTTAGATTAGCCTTTCTTTCCCTGCTTTATCATCCTCTCTGTTTAATAATGGCCTAGATCTCATTTATATGGGGTGGGCATGTCTAGAGACTTTACTGCATTAAATTAGAAATTGTATTTCCATATTATCTGTGACATTCAGATGCACCTCTATTGATATTTCTTCCTTGGTTAATTAAGCACTGACGTGAGTATTAGCTTAGATCCTGGCCTTCCTCTCAGAGGTGATAGCAAGCTCCACATTCTCTCCAGGAGCTAATATTCATCAGCTGTGATAACAAGTACGTAAATTCTCTCTGCTATACCTTTTGGAGAGTCTGTCTTCTGTCCTGTATTCCCATAGCTATATTTAATATTTCCTCATTTCCACAGCATTACATAATTTGCACCAAATTTAAATTCTCTGAGGAAACATGAGTTGGTTGAGGTGAGGAGGAACCTCTGGAGATCATCCACTCCAACCCCCTGTCCAGAGCAGGGTCACTAGAGCAGGTTGCCCTGAGCTACATCCAGCCAGGTTCTGAGTTTTTCAAAGGATGGAGATACCATGGCCCTCTGGGTAACCTGTTCCAGTGTTCAACCAACTCAGAATAGATAAGGTTCTCATGTTCATATGGAATTTCTTGCATTTAAGTTGGTATTGATTTTCTCTTTCCCTCTCACTAAGAAACAGTGAGAACAGACTGTATCTGTCCTCCTTGCACACCAAGCCACCTTATTTAAAGGAGAAAAAAAAAAAAGGAAAAGAAAAAAAAACCAAACAAACTAACTCCTGTCCCCAAACCAAAAGGAGATTAAGTAAAATTTGCATTCTATTCTAAAAAGCATCTTAGATGATGTGACTAACTCTTGGGTACCTGGGCATCTGTCATGATAAACCACTGAACATCATATGCATTTGTGTTCTTTAAGACACAAACCCTGTCTGGATGTCAGGAGGCCAGGTAAAACTTAATATGTCAGTAGCCACAGTTCTGACATTCCCTAATGTTATAGTGCAGAGGAGAGTTGGAAATGCCTTTGGTGTCTGGTATAGTTTCATTAGTAAAATGACATGACGCTGTGAATCTCTGACAAGTATCTTCCCCAGAATTAGTGATGTATTCCAGTGCCTTTCAAGGAGCAATTACCATCACCCATGAACACTGCAAAAAGAGCCACTGCACACAAAATCATTTTTCAAATGATTCAAATCAAATTTTCCTGAAGGGAAACTGATATTGCTCAGCATTTCGCTTGATGTCAGCTGGCATCAGATGTTAACTAAAGCCATAGGTAGCGATACCAGCAACAGCAGCTCCTGAGGGGATGCAAACACACAGCTGCCCCTCACACATGCAGCTAAGATACCTGGCATCAGACTCAGCTCACCTGTCACAGTACTTTAGAGGGAACTGAAGGAATCATGGAGATGGAGGAGGACCTTTTCTATGAAAACTTTGATGACTCACCTTTCCTACGGCGCAATTTAGCTATGCATGATTCACAAGACAATACTCTTCAGCTGTGGATGTCTTGAACAGTTGTATTTGAAGGACTAAAGCTGAAGTTCTTAATAGTGCTTTGGACAGATGGGAATGCTTAACATGTATTTGAGTAGCCTTGTGAGGGAAGGCAGTGTCAATTCACCAGCCCCATGCTGCGTGAAGGTCAGCAGTAATAAGAGAGGGGAAGTTAAGGGTCTCTGTCTTTTCATCCAAAACTGACTAAACAGAGCATGACCAACCTGCCTGCCATTTAGTATCTCAAATTGCTTGTAAGAATTCCTATAAACAGGAATAAATTATTATTAATAATGTTTTCCTAAAATAATAATGAAGAAAATCCAAACACATTATGTCGTTAATACTTTATGCTTTCCCTGGCACTTAATGAGGTTATTACTGTACTGATAAACTGATCTCTGTTGGATCCCTGAAGGGTTTGCATCAAGATGTCAACAGTGAAATGACCATGCAAGTGGCCTTGCTGTATAACAAGTTTTATTTTTTTCACACAAGTCAATGAGGCATAGAGTGACTGTCACAGCTCTTTGTTGGAAAACAGCAGCAATAGGGCAGGCTACATATGCAGCTTCACAAAGCATTAATCGGTTGCTCATACCATTTAATTACTATTTATTATTTTATGTTTTGATAAAGTATGCAATGGAATTATACCCTGAGTATCACTTTCAGCCATTGTTATCCAATTTGGCTTTAGCAAAACTGCATAAACAAGTACACAATCTCAACATATTCCAGCACAATTTATGGCTCCAGGGGTGTAAGTTCCAGGAACAATTTAATAGAAAATAAACATGATAATTATGATTAATAATAGAAGTGATAAAGGAGTGGGATGATAAAGCAATATGACTATCACACAAATTACCTAATGGAATCCATCCTTCTCTACTTCAGCTACTTAGATTTAAAATCTCTTTTTGTCCTCTGTCATAATAACCACCAAAATTTGCCTGCATGGTCTCCTGAAGAGGAGAGAATGGTGCTTTAATTGCTCGTGTTTTTCCCAGACTTGTACAAAACAGGAGGTTATAGAACATACATTTACAGTGATGCCAAAAGCAAAGGAGTGTGTCAGACAGAAAGATGAAACTACCATATAACACATTAAAGAGCAGTAATGTAAAAGCAAACAGTCCAGAATTGAGCACCCATTACTTCTACTGTCAGAGCTATTGATAAACTGAAAAAAATAGTGTTTTGAAGTTAGGAAAACATGAGACTGTATGACTGGCAAGGTCTTGTAAGGATTATATCTAAAGCTCTCTGATGAGATAGTCAGCAGTGAATGTGCTTGTAGTTATGACTTTAATGGAACTGAATTGGAAACAAAATATAATAATGCTAATAGAATATACAAAGGAGACTTCAAGATAATTTTTATCTGTCCTATGAAGTATGACATGGGAAAACTTCTCAGGACATGAGGTTGTAGAGTTTAAAATTGGAAGAAGTATGCACTGTTATCAACCATGCAAAAAAATGCTGCTGTCTATTTCCTATTAATTTTTAGAAAGACACCTCAGAAAAGCCGACAAACTACAAGGAAATGCCTAGTAAATTGGAAATGTATCCATCCCCCCTCTCCTCCCCACCACTTCATTAAAGGGGAAAACCCATTTTTCCATTCAGAAACATTATCTTCCTTGCTTGGTTTATCTGCCAGTGTGGCTGCAGGAGACAAGAGCAGTGGGAAGGTTTTCAGCAGTGCATGCAGGAAAGTAGGGAATTGTTCTCTACCATGTCCCCATCAATAAAATCCACGGGAATAATCAGTGAGAAGCCAGAGATGGTTTCAGCATGGGAGACTGCATAAGTGGCATCACAGAAAACTGAAGAGTTTTTAAATTGCCCTTGATTATTTTAAAATACTTTAAAGTTCTTGGAAGAAAGATCCTTTAAAAATGCTGTCCCACTCTAAGGAACATAGAGGTTTTCCTGGATTTCTTGTGGTTTCAGGTGTTTGTCCCATATTAGCAGTGGTCAGCCCCCACGCTCATCCACCATGGCTACACTTGCTCATCACCACTAATGAGCTGGGTGAGGGCTGCATATACCCTGGAGATCACCAATTTCCTTCAGGTTTGTCTTCAGCACCATGACTAAATTCCTCTCTTTTCTCCTTCTTCTTTTTTTCTCTTTTGTTTCTCTTTCTAGTGTGGCATGTGCTTTCTCTTGTTTTATTTACATATTCTTTAAAAACTTCTCTTTTAAATATAACTTTGATCATAACTATGTGCCTTTGTTTGAAAGTGGTCCAGATGTACAATAATCACAGCAGTCATTTTTAGGAAATTTAGATCAGAAGTGAATTAGATACATTTTTTCTGGCTATAGCTGTTAACCTGAAGAGTGAACACATCCCTTCATCACTCTTTTACTGTTACTAATCATAATTACATACACTACACCGACTATGTTTTAGTATTTCATCTTTCTACTCCATCCTGATGATCACTTTATACATATAACTAGATCAGGTATGATTTTCATTTGGTCCAGCTCTTCAGCTGTGGATTTGAACAGACAGCTCCTCTCCGTTTGCCAGGCAACAGCCACTGAATATCCTTGAAAGCTCTTCAGGGTTCAAACAGAAGCACTTGTTAGCCAGGCCCATTCTGAAATGGCATATGAATTACTGCTTCAGTAGGGCATCAGGCCAGGGAATTCAAGATGCTTTTCCTTTTACAACAGTCTAGAAAATTAAGATTTCCTCAGTTCAAGCCATAAGACAGCCCTAACAGAAGGTAGAAGACAATACCAGGATTCTTTATGTCAATCATCCATTTGGAATCTGTTCAGAGCCAGAAATGGTGTTTCTTTTCCTTTTGTCTTTTCCTTTAAAGGCCTTCATTTTCCATCTTTTCATCTGTTTCTTTTCTCTTTGGTTCCCAGTGCTTTGGGATAATGCAGCAGGATATTAATCTCTTACAGAAAGTGGTGCTAATTAGTTTATTTCTGTATTTGTTGCCAGATCAATCTTGCAGGGTTCAAGCCAGTTATCAGGCTATTTAGAAGAAATCCCATTCACCTCAATTTCTGCAACATGTTTGAACCAATCTGTCTTGTGTTTTCTTCAGAATTTATACGAATAAAGATGAAGATAGATTTTTCCCCTCCTGTGGTTTATCTAAAGACCAGATTTTCGCCATCCTCACTCATACTGAATGGTCACTTATGACATATACTCTTTAATTGATTTCAGTGGGACTTCTTATGCAGTGTGTGTGGTACAATCTGGCTTCATAAACAAAAGCAAGGAAGAGCTTCAAAAGAAAGATTCTTCATGCTCAGAGAAAGATGCCCATGTTCGCTCCAGAAAATTATCATAGTAGCAGTAGCATTACCCCAGCTTCTAACATACAGAACGGAGAGGTCAATTACATTTTTCAATATAAGAACAGAAAGGCTTTAATGCCATTCTTACATCCAGTGCAACTGCCTGTCACCCTTGCCCTACTCAATTCACCTTATGTTATTATCCAGTTTGTTTAATTGGTTCTGCCACTCCCTTCTATCTTCATTAGAAGTCCTCTTCAGTCCCACAGACATCCAGTTCTTTTGCAACTGAAGACTTATGCTTAACCTACCCAGCAACTGTCAGTAAATGTGGCAGGACCCATGTTACAGCCCCACAGTCAATTGAACTTTTGTGATACAATAATAACACAGATCACTGTTTGCTATACAGGTTCCTAAACAATAAGTAGCTTAAAATAGAATTCAGGCCCAAAGAACTACAAGAAACCACTAATCTGAACCTCAAATAATAAAAAACCCAAAAATCCTGGTGGTTTTTGGCTTCTGTCCCTCAACAAGTGGTCTGAGGTCTTCAGAGCAGCTTGGCCCCATGGACACCTTTCACAGGAGATTTGGCATTCTAGGTCCCTTTAGACCAAAGCTCATACTGGAATTTATTGCCATTGTGGTGATCCCCAATAAAAGCTCTTCAGGCAAGCAAAGTCTGCAGTCCTTTCCCATCTGTAAAGGGAAAGACTTTTCTACTATAGCAACTCAGTTATTTTTACCAGTTTCCAATTCTCTTTATCAGTTACAGAGATGATGTACATCAGGCAGAGACAGGGCTGGAGAGACAAGGACAAACGTTGACAGCTGAACCAGCTGGGTGAAATGCTCATCTGTCTACTTCTGCATGTTCCAGCATCTGCATCTCTGAGGAACAGGAATGAGGATGCCTAGTTTACAGGACATTTTGGAGTGCAGCATTACTTAGAGGTCAAACTGCTGCTTTAAAAGTACTTTAGTCAGCTAATATACTAGTCAATAAATAGATACTGCTGCCATCTGTGCACCTCTCAAGCCCAAGGCTATGGATAAGCACATTTGTATTGATTGCAAAACAGTATATTCCAAGATTTCAGTTCTGAAGGAGTTTTCTTCCCAGGAAAAGTAAAATGCATAAAGTTCCTTCAGTCTAAATGAGGGAGGAGGGAGCTGAAGGTGACTGCTGAGTTGCACACAGGATTGGTTAGGTCATGCCCACGCCACATGTAGTGTGCACAGGTTAAGTTAAGGTTTGGTTTGCCACATTTCCCTCAGCTCAGTGCCAAATGTTGCTGCAGTGGGGCCAGAGCACTCCTGCTGGAGCCAACCACAGGAGCAGCTGCACCCACACCTGGTAGGCAAGAGTCAGACATGGAATGCTACCTCCGACACCTCTGCCTGCTGAGCAACTCCCAAGATGCTCCATGGCACACGGCTCACTGGTGGAAAGGGACAGTAGGGAAGGTGGTCTATGCATGCTGGCATCTTTGTGGGATTGTGAGTCAGGAAGCTTGATGAGTGGAGGTAGGTCTTGGGAAAACCAGCTGCGGGTGCACCAGCGCTCATCTGAGCCTTGTCCTCCTAAGCAAAGTGCTCCCTGGAGGCAACATCAGCCTAAATGCCAGTCTGGCTAACCTCCTCTGCTGTTGGATTCCCAAGAAAGGATAAAGAAAAAAACACTGAGCTTGTCGTGGAATATCCAGATTCAGGTTTTGGCTTCTGTATGAAATGTTTTAATCTATTTTGCTCTTTGTACCATGTGTTGTATAAGGGGGTCTAGCCAGTAGACTCCTGAACTAATTCTTCAAGGCTCAAAAAGGTTATCTCCAAACTCAAAGGCTTCCACACACCTACAGCTATGTCTTTTTACAAATATGTATCATGGAAATACTTTAAACTTATTGTTTCCTCAGCACTAACACATACATAATTAATTTGACTCACGGAACAGTGAACAAGGTAACATGGCCTCTTGCCGCTTGCTGGTGGTAACAGGAGATGTTTGTCTCTCTAGACTAATTTTTATTTCATGCTTCTGAATTTTGACCCTTACCATGAGGTGAGCTTCAAAGCAGTGCAGCAAGGAACAGGACAAGATTGCCACAAATTTTAGCACCAGAAGCAGATGCTTCTATTGTCTAATGGCTAGACAATACAATATATGTAATTATATAATACATGGTACAAAGAGCAAAATAGATTAAAACATTTCATATGGAAGACAGCTTTGAGGAGTTATATAGTGATGGATGACAAAATATTAATTAGATATGGCAAGCTATCCAGCGGAACAAAAGACAAAAAAGAGGCAGAAGTTGGTCATCCTTACTAGCTTTGAACTCCTGACACATAAACCATTCAGAACCAAAGTCAGAAATAATGTGACACTTCTTAGATGAGTGTTGATTTTGCCAGACACTGAAGGCCAGCAAAATTTTTTCCCTAATGGCAGAAGCAGAGAGCTGCCACTGATGCTGTAATTCAGGCTTGAAGTCCTGGAATGAAACGATTCAAAAGTCTTTTCAGTTATAGCATTTTCCCTGTCTAAGCAATTATTGAACGCCCTCGCCATTATATTTCTTTTATATTTATAAATATTTTATCTTTATATTTCTTTTGTGTATTTCTTTCCTGCCAAGCCCTCCTTTGCAGAAAGCGGTAAAAGATGTGCCTTTCATGACAAAAACCGGCAAGTTGCTAAGATTAGTATCGTTATTTGCTGATCTTTTTTTCTCAGCAAATTTGCAAAGTAGCACAGTAAATACAGCAAATATAAGCAAGCCAGAGAGGTGCATTGAAGAACTAAATAATTTTTAATCACTGTGACTAGATTAAACAGCTTCTTAAATATTTCAATGTGGCAATCCTTTAGCAAGTGTTTATGACAAGCTTATAACAGTGCCAGGCAAAAGACAAAGTGGAATCTATCCAGGCTCATCCATATTTAAATGTGTGTGCTCAGTGCAAAGATGGCTTAGGGAGAAGTGATGACATCTCCAAACTTACGATAGGTGGCAGGCAAGAATGCTGGCAGAAACAACCAGGGGAAACAGAGGAGATACACAGGGAAACTGGCAGTAAGAAACCATTTGGAAGTGTAAATGAGCTCAGAAGAGGAAAACACAAAGACAATGTAAGTCCTGCAGTCCTGGATGAACTATAGGTCGCCAGCCTGTACCAGACTGCTTGCAAAAATTTCGCTTGCCTTTTGAATATTGTGAGTGAGAAGCTAAATCAGAACAGACACTAGCTATAAAATAATATGATTACCCAAATTGTGCGCAAACTGTTCAAGGAATAAAATGACAAAAAAAAAAAATCTGAGATGCAAGAAGATGGTCAAGTGTTTCAGAAACATGAAGATCTTCAAGCTGCCGGGAATGAGAGGAAGACAGTGGTCATGGATCAAGCCCCCAGGAACAGCAGCCTAAGTGGAAAAAGGATGGGAAAAGAAAACATATTCAACATTTTTCCTTTTGGAACAGTTCCAGGTGCAGTGACTACATTCTGTATTTTCTGGTGGATACCTTTGCAGGCATCTAACAAAGGGGCAGTTCAGCACGCCCTGCCTGTGTAACATCTACAACTTCAATAGTCATTCTTGGGAAGTAGGTGTCCCCAAATTGCTGGAGGCGTGGGTTGGCAGCATGCACGTGCCAGCCCTTCTGCCTTTCATTTCAGGCCAGTAAGTCAGTAATAGAAACAAAGTAGAGTTCATCTCTTCTGCCAATTCAATTTATTCTCTCCATCTGGAACACAGTCCAGCATTACAATATAAGATTTGCTTTTTCCAAGATATCCATCTGCAGAACATAAGACATTAAAAGGTAGAGTTTCATTCTGTCTCCAGCTCCTTCCACTTTTAAACACTGACAAAACCTCAAATTTTCCACTGCATCATCTTGAATCCAGCCGGTAGAAGATCAGCTTTTTTAACTCTTCCTCCCCAAAAAGAGCACTGTTTGGTTTCAGTATCAGAGGGTCTCTCTAGGATATCAGCAGACATCAGATGTCTGGAGGTAGACAAAGCAATGTATATGTGACTGAGTATGTCTGAATCTGGAGTTGGCAGACTTTATGTGGGGGAGTGAATCTCAAATACACAGTCAAGATCAGGAAACTGTTGTCATCACAAGTCCTACTCCAGAAGTAACATCTAAAATCACAGTGATACACAGAGGGATTTGCATGAAATTAAATTTAAATTCTATTCATAAATGGAATTTGCTTAAACCTTGCTTTATTAGGAGCTTTTAAACACAGTCAAATAAAAAGTGTTGAACCTCCCAGCAAAGGATTGCTAACAGTGTCAGCACTAAGGAGGAGAAGCACCACAAAAAACACTGACCACGCATGCCAGTAGCTGACCTACATACAGAGATTGAACATGCTACCATGATCAATGATGTGGATTTGATCAAAGCAAGGGAAAAGAAAGGACCTACTGCACAGGTAAAGAAAATCCCTCTTTCTCTTAAGTCACTAGGTTCCCTCTGTAAGATTTACCTGTATAGCTGATGCGCAACACGGAGCTTTGTAACAAGAGCAACAAAAGACAAGATCAAAATATGCCTCAAGGAAGAAGGGAAGAAGCCAAGGAAACAGCAGGAAAGAAAGCAAATGGAAGGGGGACTACAAATCTGTCCACATTTCTGCCTCTCAGTATTTCCTTACTGCCAGTAGTTTGCACAACTGCCCGGCAGAGCTTTCATTTTTCTGCTTTTCCAGTTGTAACATAAAGTCAAAGAACTCACAACCCAAAGAGAAAAATATAAATACGTCAACAGTGGCATTTTCCATTGGAATTTACATTACCTACTAGGAAGAAAAAAAACCCTCTCTCTGTTTTTATTTCTTAAGACCAGTTAAGGTCTTCAGTCAGAAACCTCTGAGTGCCCAGTATTTTGTTAGCATTAGTCACATGACCAGACACTGCTATCTCTCTCTAACTTGTGGTTTGGGACTTACAGTTGTAGGCTTTCCTCTGACAGCACTTGTGGACAGTCACCCTCAGGAATTACTTTTAATTTGGTATGAGAACCCTCTCTGTAAATCGTTCTGTAACCTCAAATCTATTTTTGAAATGCTGAATGCAAGGAGAACTGTTCCTTGCTGTACTGCTACCTTAAAAACAGATTAGTTTTAATATATGTAGACACTGATGTGTTCTTTTATAACATCGTATGCACAAAAAAACTTTTTTTGTTCATGCCAATATCCCAATTTGCATGCTTTCTGTCACATCAAATGAAACTGCTCATTGGAAATTGGGACATAAGCTGCCACTTGCATTCATGAATATGTGCTGACTGCTCTCATTTAGCACTTGACATTCTAACATGCTCTTGAGCAGTTCTGCAGGTGAAAAGGCCAGTCATTATCAGCAGGCATGGGAGATAAGAAATATATGGGGAAAGCTTATCTGAATTTGAAGATTTTCAGCTTTAGCAAGTTTTTTACACTATTCAATCCATAAAAATAAACCTGGAATAAGCTATTCTTCCTCTCTGCTACTAGAGATGGATCTCAACAAAGGATATTTGTACTGCACTTCCACTCTTTCCTACACTGCACTTTACATGGTAAGAAACAAGACAGGGTGACTCTCCCATAGCAAAAAAGGGACTTCAGTTTGTCAAAAGTGCTTCAGTGCAACAAGCATCCGAAGAGCACGTGCACGCCACTGTCTCTTCACAGCCAATCCACATCAGCATTAAAGACTTTGAACTGTCAGTGCATTGATAAAAATAAAACCATTCCACTTAAGTGACCCACTGAAATAATTTGTGCAAACATAATAATTTCTTCATTTGTAATTTATCTGCAAATACACACTGAATATAGCCACAAAAGTATATAAAGCGCTTTCGGCTTGAAACAACATCTCATAGCTGCAGGATTCAAAGAATCAGCCATGTTACAACTCTGTGGGAATGGGGAAGGTTCACCAGAAGATTGGTCACACCAGCTTTGCTCACATGATGAACACAGATCTGGGTCAGAGCCTTGGGCTCTGATCCACCACACTGGCTGTCACGTGTATCTGATCAACTGAGTGACCTGCAGGCTCATGTTGTATTTAGCTTAATCAATGGGTTCAAATCAACTCAATGGACTCTCTCTGTTTCTGCTGAGAAATTACCTGATAGGAAGCACGGACCAATTTTCACACAGGTCCCTGCTTCCATGGAGGACAGGCAAAATTCATACTGACTTCAATGAATTCCAAGTCAACCTACCAGCAGTTTAGCCAGAGATTTTAATCGTATTTTTAAATCCATGGAATTTAATTTTACACCCAGTTTTAAAGTTTTACCTTAGTTTTCCTCAGAACTTTATTCTTTTCATTGTCATTGTTGTTCCCTGCCTTGGCATTAGTTTTCCAAGAAAACCCATTCATCTTGATATTTGTGGGACTGACAGAACTCATCACTAACTCGCAGAAATGATGGAGATAAACAACATGCAGTTTATTCTGATTAATGGGTGCTAGTGCAATGAGCTCATGACAGAAACAAACAAAAAGCCTTTACAACGTAATGATTACTAGTACTATGGTGAAGTAGGAGAGACTCTTACAGACTGGAAATTGGCATAAAAAGATTCACTGTTTGCTGAAAGGATCTGTTATTAACAAGCCTTCCAAAAGAAAATGGCGTTTTGAAGACAAATTGTCAGCCACAACTCCTTTACCCAGCGTGTTCAGGGA
Source organism: Piaya cayana (assembly GCA_013389865.1). Classification (NCBI taxonomy): domain Eukaryota; kingdom Metazoa; phylum Chordata; class Aves; order Cuculiformes; family Coccyzidae; genus Piaya; species Piaya cayana. The sequence continues at coordinate 152,683 of WAAB01012700.1, forward strand.
AGTGGTTCTGCCAACGGAATAACTCAGTCTGCAACAGAGGATGGCTTTCAAATGAAGGAATGATGCCTCAAAAGTAAGGCTTAGCCTGCAGCTTGCCGAAAACCTTAACACATTAGTGCATCTGCTAATAAGCACGTGTTAAGACAAGACCAAGACAAGTTATTTTAACTATGACTCCTTGGTAAGGTAAAATTTAAGTTACACAGTATCCACAAAATGCCACCAATACCTAGTACAATGCTAAGAGCTCAGTTGTCTTCAGAAAAGCCAAGGTTAAAATAGTCCTGGAAATAAAACTTGTGCTCTAAATCCTCCATAGCCAGAAAAAGCCCATGTATAAGACATGACAGAAGTTACCAGCTCTGGTAAAATCCTGTTGAAACACATTTGAAATTAGCTTCTGAGACACGAGGAAGAAACATGTCTTGCAAGGGGGCGTGCAGAGTTGTTGTTTCATGGATGAAGTTCAGTGGGGTTGCCAGTGGATCACAGAATCAATGGATCACTGGATCTGAACCTAGGTCTGTTTACAGTTGTCCAAGTTGGCTTCAGCAAATGAACCCACAGCAAGCTGGCTCACCATTCTGAATGCACTTTCTTTTATGAGAGACACTTCAGCTAAAGTGAATTGTAAACAATGGCAATTATCTTAGTGGTTTTCATTGTTAATCATATATCTATCTCCTCCTGCTAACATTCCAGAGCATATACATGAGTGTCTTCACCTGTGCTCACTGTAGTTCTCCAGCCCAGGCCAAAATACAAGTTGAAAACACAGCACACAGGACTTACAGGAGGAGTGTGGGACCAAACTCGTGTTCTAATTCCTGCCAGGAGTTTCACCACTTTATAAAAGCACAAGAATTAACCAGCTAGGATCAAGTATTTGAATGCAAAATGGCGATGCTGGATATTTCAAGATTTCACATTCTGATGGAGAGAATTTTATTTACAATGTGACAGCACTTTATATTTGCTGGGAATAAAAATAAATATGTCTAAAAGCAACAACTGAGAAGTGGTGATTTTGTGTAGTCTCTATAGTACTTTTATGGTGGTTGCTTCAAGGGCTGAGTTCAATTGGATTGCTTTGGATTTGTATTGCAGCACTGTATTCTGTTCTCATTTGAACTGGTGTAATTCTGGAGTACTTTCATTAACAATAGTGGGATTACTCCAGATCTGCATTGAAGGCAGTTTTGCTTTGAACTACATCATATGGGCAGTATAAACTAGGACACTGGCTACTTAAATGCATCATACTCATCTAGAAGCCTTTTTACAGAGTTCTGGTAAGATAACAAAGAAGAGAAAGAAACCAACACAAATAAAGGTTAGACTACTTTATTTACAGCAACTTTACACTTTCACAAGGATTAGAAATATGCCTATGAAAACTATACTTTTTCTTATTGATTCTGAAGTCATTAATAATGGTACTGAATGTGAAAACAATCATTTAGATGCAGCTGGAAAAATAACTTGTCCACAGCTGAACTGGAACTGACTCTTTAGAAATCATTAAATGAGAAAATTTTTAATCATTTCCAAGTGCAAAATTATGCAGAAGTGCTCGGGATTCCCAGGCTGCACTCCCTCCAGCTGTCTTCAGCAAACAGGCTAGGAAAAAGGAGGAATGCTTTTTCACTGCATCTGTTGCTGTTTGTGCATCTGTATCTTATCCAGTAAACCAGGACCTTTTACTCTGTACAGAATATCGAAAGATACTTCAATGCATCCTTTTCAACTACACAGATGTAGAAGTGGACTGGGTGTCCCTGTTGAGATGCTCTTTCCTATTGTACTGGGTTTGTGTCACAAGGTTTTGGTAGCAGAGGGGCTACTCTGACAAGCTGCTAGAAGCTTCCCCCATGTCTGGTAGAGCCAATGCCAGCCAGGTCCAAGTCAAACCCACCACTGGCCAAGGCCGAGCCCATCAGCAACAGAGGAAGCACCTCTGGGATAACATGTTTAAGAAAGAGGTAAACTGTGGTGGAACAGCAGAGGAGAGAGGAGTGAGAAACCATATGCAGAGAATCTGTGAGGAACAACTCTACGGACACCAAGGTCAGTGAAGAAGGAGGAGGTGGAGGTGCTCCTGGTGCCAAATCAGAGGTTCCCCTGCAGTCCATAGTGAGGATTGTGGTGAGGAAGGCTGGCCCCCCTGCAGCCCATGGAGGTCCACAATAGAGCAGATATCTAGATATCCTCCTCCTCCTCTGCCTGGGGAGGACACCATACTGGACCACGTAGATGTCCAGAGGTGGCTGTGACCCTGTAGGGATCCCACACTGGAGCAGTCTGCTCCTGAAGGATTGTGACCTGTGGAGATGACCCATGTTGGAACAGTTCATGAGCAGTGGACATACCACAACATATCTGTATGCATCCAAGTCCCGCATGTGTACCTTCTCTCCTACCCGAGTCCCACTTTGGGACAGGCAATGCTTTTACTTTGTGTTTTAAAGCAGCCAGCAGAATCAGAATCACAGAATCACAGAATCACCGGGTTGGAAGAGACCCGTCGGATCATCGAGTCCAACCACTCCCACAAAACACTAAACCAGCAGATTCTTAATCTCCAGTGGAGACTCTAGGCACCAGTTCGAATAAGCTAGCAGATTTGAAAATAGCTGCACTGGGGGATTCTCTGTCCCCTTTACAGGGCAGACGGGGGATGTAATTAGTCCAGCTTGTTATCACAGCAGGCAGCTCTTGCCCTGTGGCAGGATGATCTTACTACACCAGCATCTAAGGACTCCTTCCCATGAAAAAGACAAGAAGATTAAATTTGGTGATCAACTCAAACACAGTTTGAGAGAAATGTTGCTTTTATTCATAAAACAGATCCATGAATCAATAGCAAGTATAGTAACAGGACTCCTGAAATCGAGGATAATTGCCCTTTAAAATAACAAGCCAAACTGAGGTAAATGTTCCTTGAAATTTAACTTAATTGAGCTGTGCCAGAGAGTGTATTAGATAGGAAGTTAATAAAATTTTACTACAAAAGTAGTAACTTGAACTCTACAGAACCCCACCAAAGGAAAGCTCCTTACTTTTGACAGTAACTTATATGAAAGATGCGGCTAGAAGCAGGCTTATTTTGGATCTTTCACAAACACTGTTTGTTTACTAAAGCATAACAAATTTATGTGTTTCACCTTGCGTTGTATACTCAGGATTTCACAAAGCGAATAACAAATCAGACCATGTTTAATGTTGGAGGAGCACCATTAAAATCCCCCGCAAATGTCCATGTCACAGGTGTTTTGCTGCAGATTCTACCCTGATGAACACACAGCTGTTTATCATCTTATAAGGTAGAGTTCAGATGAAATGAAGATGCGGCATGTTGGTTAATCAGGGAGAAGAAAAAAAGAAAAAAGAAAAAATATTGTGTTTCTGTCTCTAACTGTGTTTTCTACATCACTGAGCACTAAGACACAATGTCATTTATTTCAACCATATAAACCGTGACCACATATTTGCAGATGCAATTACTTCAACTTTATACCCACTAGCTTGGAAACAAGCCCCATTTGTCTCATTCCTCAAGGAAAATAGGAGCCATAATGCAGAAGTGGAGAATAGAGATGTCACATCCATTCAATTCATCCTCACAGCTTCCTTTTCCTTTGTACCAATCCCCGTTCCTGAGTTACTGGGCACAGCTTTGCACACACCTTACAGGAACTGATCTGCAGTAGGATTAATTTTGTGACATAAAGATATGAGGAAGGAGGAAAAGATGAAAATGTGCCAATGTGGACAAGCACCCAGTATACAAATTCAGAGCTTCCCTGAGGAGGAGTGTTTGCAGATGAGTAACAGCTCTAATGCCCTTTGCAAATACTATTTTATTATATTATATGCTGTTTGATGGCTAAATTTTCTGTTGAAGGACATTTTACTTACTCAAACTTATCTAAATTAGAAAGCTGCAGTTAACATCTTTAAGCGTATTTCTTCAGTCATTAACAATAACATTATAAGCATTTATGCAGCATGATGGCAAGAATCATGCTGGAAGGAAATTTGCTGTATTCGAGTCCTGCACCACTGTCTCTCAGTTTAAGTCAGCTGAGATATTTGCCCAGAACAATCTTAACAGTAACATGAAGTGCAATAGCTGTTGCACTATTTGAGCCCACTCCGGCCTGATTAGGCTGCTTGCAAGTACTGCTAAAAGGAAGAGTAAGCAAGTCATTAATTATTTCTCCCTCATACACTAATGACAGTCCCTGGAGGCCAGTGACTCCAGCTGGCCACCTGCATCAGTTTGGTCCAGCATTGTGGATGGCCCTGTGGAGCCCCATAAAGGGCTGACCTGCTGGCTGCTGTCCCACTCTCCTGTCTTTCTTCCACTTACAGCTGACCTAATACCAGCTAGTTTATGTTACAGAATAACAGCTGTAAGGGTTAATGGTCAGGGAATAAAGTAATTAGCAATATCTGTCCTGGCCCTGAAGGGAATTAACCAAAATCACCAGGGATTTTACTACCCTGAATGTGACAAAGAACGAGTTGTTCAGATGTGTAACAGGTCAGAACATAACCCTGCATGAAGCAAATTGTCTCAAAAGTCTGTGGGTTCACAGCTGTCCAACTAGAAGTTTATTGAGCTGAGCAAAGATAATAGTTTTTATGGTTTAATTATTATTAGTTACTATCAAGAACCAAACATTGATTATGACAAGAGTTGCAATCGCTTGCTCTGCTTAGGTCAGCTCAACTAAATATGATTCTGTTCTCTTCCACATAGATCCTTAAGGCTATAGGAATCTATTCAGGGACCCATGTAATAATCAGAGATAACCACATCCTTAGAGAGCTCTTCCCCATTCTCAATTTCTTCTAATTTATTTTAAAAATTTTCCGCAGTCTCTGTTTCATGCTAGTGTCTGCCTTCTCTAAAAGACAAAATCTTAAGTAAAGGACAGTTACCTCCTGAAGGAGCATGACAACACACACTGATGCTGAAGTCTTATCTCCCTCTGTACCCTGGGGCAAAGCAATTCCAATGATTTTAGCAGAGTTTCTTACACTGGTACTGTGTAGCTATGGCTTCCCCTTGTTCTGCTATTCCCAACAAAGCACTTCACGTATACAGAAAGCTGTAAAATCATTGGAATGCATTAACACATCTTACATGAGAAACAGAGTGTCTTGAAACTGTTCACCATACTTTAGACACATTCCTTCCAATTTATATTCAGTAACTGGCCAAGACATTTCACTGTATTACTATTCCATTCAGTAACTTGCATTCATAGTACGTACTTGTCGGAACAGAAATTAGTTCACACATAGCTGCCTTTCAGTATCAATTTTTTGTTGTGTTCATATCCTTTTCCATTGGTGCTGCTGCCTCCTTCCATGACTTATCACCCCTATCAGCAGACATCAATACACATTGATCCCCTTTTTACAATGCTAGTTGAATAAAACATAATTTGTCCTGGGATGTCAGCGTTTGTCAGGTCCTCAGCTAAAGCACAGCAACACAGTTTCATGAGTCCCTTGTTTACACGCAGAGGAGTGCAATTTATTTATAATTTAAAATAAGGAATCAGATTCTTTTGTAGTCTTCCTTTATCCCATTGCATAAAATGAGGGTAATCCCAGATCATCCCAGCAAGGGTTCTCAATTGGTGTGAGGTATCAAATGTGTGTGATTGCCTACCTGATTCCCAGAATCTTTGGTGTCAGAAACACTACGAGAAGTGCCAGAATAATCAAGCCAACCCACACCTAGAAAAAAAGATAAAAATTAGGGATTCAGGGAAAGACAGGCCAGTCAGCCCCACTTAAGTCCCTAAAAATATCAGAGCATGATTTCAAGGAAGAATCAAAGAACTAGCAATTGCTTATGTAAAATTTCCAAACCTCATTCAGAGACAGGAAGAAAAAAATTCAGTGTCAGGATCTAGATTAATTTTGTTGTTAAAGATTATTAAGTTAGTTTGGTGAGAAAAATGGAAGACTTAACAAAGAATAGAGGAAAGTTCAAAAAAGAACATAAAATAAGAAAATAATAACTTTCCTGAAAATAATACTGGGGGGAAAACAGATTTATCATGCAAATGCACCATGAAAGATAACAAGGCAGTGTAGCACCATGAAGTTGGATGCATCTGTGATGATGATAGCCATACTAGTCCTCGGATAGTGACAGAAAATTATTTTAGTATCTTCACTGCACAGATACATTCTTAATACATTAATACTTCAAAGGCTGAAAGATTAATAAAACACACACAAGGCATTAGCATTGTATCTGTATGTTGAAATGCATTTTCACATGGTCATGCTGATAAAAGCAGATTATCCAATTAATGAGATAAATAATTACAGGTGCACTTAATGGAAGAGCATGTTATTCTATGAAAATTGCTGTAATTACTGGGGGTACCCTGCAAAGTATTATCCATTCCTAGCTGTGTGCATATTAAAACTTCAACTCAATCAACTCTTAATAAAATCTCCTAAGTAGAAGTGTTAGCTATGCCTCTAACACCTGACCTTGAAAATAACTGACTAGTTTATCAATGAAGGGCACTTTCTGTCTCCGTGTAGGCAACTCAACTCTGTCTACCCTAGACGTAAATCAAGTGCTCATTGGACAAAAAGAAGGCAAGCCAAATTAATTGCTGGAAAAATACCTGTGAGTGAATATAGAAGAGACTGAGGATAATCAATAGATACTGACAGGCACAAGCTGGCTCTGCAGCCCTTCTACATTGCCTGGGCTGATACTTCAAATACCAAATAAGTGTCAGAGATTTGGTGGAGAAACAAATAATGTTTGAGAAATAATTGAATTAATTACTTATCACTTTATTGAAAATAATTTAAAAATTACATGGCTGCACAATTATAGATGTTCCCACATGCCCATGCTGATGCAAATGGTCACGGACAAAATGACTATGAAGCTCTGGGAGAAGAGTCCACCTATGTCTGCAGAATGCATGATCCCTTACCAAAAAAAAAAAAATCAGCAGAGTAACAGAGATGCAGAGCAGTGATGTTCCTTTTTTGCTTTTTTTTTCTTTTTTTCTATTCTGTACTTAGTTTTGAAATGTAAATAAAGGGGCACTTTACAAGGGCACATAGTGATAGGGAGAGGAGGAATAGCTTTAAACTGGAGGGGGGAAGATTTAGACTAGACATTAGGAAGAATTTCTTCATGATGAGGGTGGTGAGGCACTGGCCCAGGTTGCTCTGGGAAGCTGTGGCTGCCCCATCCATGGAGGGGTTCAGGGGCAGCTTGGATGGGGCCTTGGGCAGCCTGGGCTGGTGGGAGGTGTCCATGCCCATGGCAGGAGGGTTGGAACTGGATGATCTTTAAGGTCCCTTCCAACCAAAATTCTATGATTCTAAATCAAGGAGAATAAGTATTTTGTTTGTTAAAGAGGGAGAAATAAACACTAATATCCAAAGCATGTTTTGCTTACCTACCACTTTGGTGTCTGTAAAAGACTCTCAATTCCATCTTCTTCTGGAAAAGATAAGGAAAAGGAAAATCACTAATGCCCTAGCCAATGTGGATACCAGTTTGATCTAAGCAGTATCATAAATAAACAGTTAAAATAAAATCATAAATAAACAGTTCAAATAAATATGAAATGCTAGCAGGTCACATACTAAAAACATTAATGGCTTTCCTATTCCTGCTGAGCTGGATACTTCCAATTACAGGAAACCTCTTTTATTATAGCTAGCTAAAAACAAAGTATAATTCCAGCTTTGATATTTCCACCACAAAGTCAGTCATTTTTACTGATTTAAACTTTAAAGCCATACTGGATAACAATAAACAACAATTTTGAATTATTTCTGTCAAACTGGCCTAGAAAAATGAAGCTTATTTGACATCCTCCTATCTATTCAGCCAAGAAAACCGATATAAATATTTTTATCCTGTAGGTGAACAAAAAAAAGCAAAATGCTGCTGTCTAGAGATATTTCCTTAGAAGTCCAATGATAACAGAACATTACTGACAGAATACAGATATAAGAAAGAAGATTCTTACTACAATTTGGTTTTGCTCTACTCCACCCCCATCAGCCCTGACATCCTTGGACTATCCCAATTTCTCCAATTTTTCCTCAAAGCCATGTTTTTTTCAGACCTGTGATCCTTCTGGCTGCCATTGTTCACAACCTGTTGGTCTAAATGTTTCTTGAAGAGCTATGTGCCAAACAGGTCAAATTGTTCCACTAGAGGTAAGGGAAGCATGGAGCTTTTACACATCTTACCTGTTGTGCTTCAGTTTGGACAGCTCAAATGGTGTTTGTTAGTTGCACAGCAGTACAGCATTGGTGACAGAAGTCCGATTTATGATCCTCTAAAGACCTCTAGACTCCTTCTGCAGAACTCTCTCTAGCCAGTCATCCTGTTTTTCTGATACTCTAGTGATCATCCCAACCAATGGTGCATTTGTTCTTATCAAGTTGTCTTTACATTATTTCAGCTCATTTCTCTAATTTATAAACACTGCTTTGATTATTAATCCTATCCTCCAAAATGCTGTCAACCTTTCAGTCCTGATATTGATCTGCAAAACTAATCATCACATTTGCTAATACCTCACTGAAATCATTAGTGAAGTTACCAAACAACATTTTCAGCTTGACTAGCCCCATTTGACATAGTGATGTGACTCAATGTATGGCAAAGTTAAGCTTCCTGGTAACAGGTTTTTAACTACCTTTTCTCATCTCCTAAACTGAAACGTATTCCACAGGGAACAGTGCAGGACTTAGAGCTCTGTTCTCAACCCATATGTTTGTTCTTTCTCTTCTGGTGAGAGGCAGTAGTACCTGCTTCTCAGTTTTAGTCTTAGTGCCTATTGACTTATCGTTAGTGAAACTACTGATGTACTTCTATAGCAAATTTGTGCTCAAATAGGAAGGGAAGAGACAATGACAGATTGAAAATATTTTTATGCCAGTTAGATAACTGATAAGAATACAATTTAGTCTGCTGCCTGGGAAGTTATATTTTGAACTGTCACATCAGTTCCTTATGTTTTGTTTATATGTTGCACATAATGTGAAAACATAGTAAACATATTATTGACTAGAAAATAAAATATCCAGAAATCGCCAAATTTTATATATCACATGAGTGAAAGAATACAAAAGCTGAGGATATACTATGCAGCAAAATGATGTATTGCATTGCTGGTTAATTCTGCTTCCTACAGGATCCGTGACAGCAAAAAAGCAAGATGCTGGAAATGTACAGTATGTCCTTCAACAACATGCTTTTGTGTCCATTAGTCCCTTCATTTGTCTGGGTCCTGTCACATCATTACACAAGTTCTTTCTGTGTCTGTGTCACGAAAGACCTTTCCTTTTTCTGCCCATTGTTGCCACTTCATTCCGTACTAGATTTAAATGAAGCTATAAATGCCCTAATACGCACCTCTGCATTTCCTGAATAAAGGGTCTTCCCTTATTTCTTTGCAAATTTAGAAGTTGCTCCAAATCAGTCATTAAGTCCATGTACACTCCCACTTGTCTCTTCAGAGATACTTCATGTGAGGGCCACTGTAAAGCTGGCATTGAGCAGCACCACCAGTGGAGGGCAGGTGGCACGCTTCTCATAAGGAAAGAATGGATATGGTCTCAGTTATTGCATGTATTTTTCTCTTTCCAATATGCCGTCTTTCACAGACTGCCATGACAAACCCTACTTTAAGACTTTTATATTTGTATGCCTCTGGTTGGGCCATTTGGGTCATGTCCACAACACACAGCATGCAAATGGATCTCCTATGAAGTCTTTAGGAAAACTCTTAAGCTAGTGGCATATGAAGACAATTTCCATTAGTTCTGTGCCACATGAAAACCACTTTTGCTCTCTGCTGATCAAGGAATGAGAAAATGCATCTTATGGGAGGAAGTGTTCCGGTCTTTGAGTCTGTATTAGCAGGGAAAGGTTCCAGTGTAAGGACTGTTAACAGTTCTGCAGGCATCTGCATCAGTAGAAGCTGGTGTTTATTTACAAGGATGAATTACCTCCTGTTGCAGCTCATTACTACTAGTAAGAATTGCTTTGGTAGGGAAAGTCTATGAATAGAAAACTGTCTTGACTCCAAGTAGATGTGAAGTCTGAAAGATGCAGATGACAGTTTTATCAGGTATCTTCCTTCAGGCTGGGTGCTTCAGTGCAATGGAACAGACTTGCTACATGGAGAATTAATGCTGCTGAATGGTTATTTTCAGAGAACTAAATAGCTTGAGGTCTTGAAAATAATAATGAATATAAGTTTTAGAGATCTTTTTATTGGACTACCTATTCTACTCTGCATGCATGGGCTTCAAGAGAGACTTAGTAATCTCTCTATCTCATGCCTGAGAAGTAGATGAAGAAAGTAAATCAGTCAGTGACACCAAATACGCAATAGCAAAGATTCACCCTCACTTACAAAACATTTCTGATGTGCTGGGATGCTTCTTTTTGAACATTCAACTTGAAAGGCAAGAGGGGGACTTTGCCTTCAGAAAGTGCTGAGCATGCATTGTCTGTAAACCAGATCCTCTTTAAGCTACTGCACGTCAAGCAAAAGACAGCTATATTTGAAAATTTGAGATCAAAGTTTTACTGACCCGCTTTAGAATATCACTTTGTGATAAGTTACTGCTGCAATAGAAAAGTAGAAATTTAGGAGCAAGGACAGCTGATTATTTTTTTCAAAGTCTCCCTCAGACAATGTTATCACACTGAGTCTTCACTTCCAGTTCATCTGGGTGTGGGTTTTTTTGCAAAAGAGACAGCCCCTGCAACAAAGGAATTACTTTTTAAGGCCAACATGCTACTCAAACCACGCAAAAATAGATATTTCATAGGTAGGGTTTTTGAGATTTATTAATTAGATAAGGGCATGTTTTTGGTGAATAAGATAATTTTTAAAAAAACCCCAAACAAAGAAACTGTTGAATAACTTTGGGAATTAATTATGTGTGTCTCAATTTTTCTGTCTCTCTGAAGTGGAAAATAAGATTTCTCTACCTGTAAAATAAGGTGAAAACTCTGGAGAAAGGAGCTATACATCTGGAAAAAAATACATCTATAAATAAATAAATACATATATGCCTATATGAGATATCAAGGGTAGCTTTGAGAATGTAATTTAAATAAAAGACTAATGCTCATTTGTTCATACTCCTCTTCTACACCATATGCTCTCTTGCTCTCCTTCTTACATGTACACACTCATACTTGTATGAAGGAGAAAAGGTACTGGACTAAAAATAAACAGGCAAGACCTCAGGAACTGTGATCTTACAGCAACAAACAAAGACAGAGCCAGCAGATCTACTTCTCAAATACAGAATTAAAATTACACATGTGACTAAAACCAGAATTTACTGTGGAAGCAGTTCTAATGAAAATTAAGAGTTTTGGAGCTACTGGTTAATAAGAAAACAGTAGTGACCCAGATGGACACAGAAAGTTTCTTTTATGTCTTTCACTGGCAGGATGCAATCTATCCCCACACTCTGGAGTGACTCCTCTCTGCCAGAAGGCATCTTCCCAGTTTTGCTTTGAGTGATGGCATGTTTTGTAGCAGTAGACTTTAGTGACATGGAAAACTCAATTTGTAAGCATTTCTTACAATGATGTATTTAAGGGACCTCCTGAGGGCAGCTTTCATGTTTTTACATTGCAGTAATCACTGCTTTATTCTATTGAACTGTTTCTCCTTATGATTTTATGCAGAATGACACTGGTTCTTGCTTTAACACTCTCAAAAATAGGTGTGAAGTACATGACATGGTACTATCCTCCTTCCATGGTAACAGGAGTGTTACACAAGTAAGGAATAGTTCTGATATCTGACAGAAACGAAACTGACAGTGACCAGTGAGCTGAGTCAGTGAATTATAAATTAGAATGAAAGTAAGTGTAGTAAAGAACATATCGACCGAAAATAGCCAATGCTGAGCCCAAGAGATACTGAAATAGTGCACAAGTATTTGCATAGAAATTAAGTTCACTGTAAGTGAGTAGATGCTAAATCACTGGAGAAGAAGCATGAATTTGCTTTGTACGTGAACATTTCTGTCACCAATTTTTCAGACTGTAATGTCTCTGTGGTAATGGCAAAGGGGGAAAGAGTGCAAAATGAACTGATTGCTTTTGCAGCTTATCGGCAGCTTTTCCTTCCTAACTCAAGAATCTCAGATGTTCATGCACCTGCAAACTTTTGTGGAACCCCTCTGCCCTCTTAAAGGGTTTGAACAACAGGATGAGGCATTTAGCCATCAATTTATTAATGTGAGAGATGACATTGTTACAGATTGTTACAGTACTGTATACTGAGAATACTGCCTAGGACAGATGTAGGATAAAAGAAAAATGTGAGTGATATATTTCTTGCTGCTTGCAAAGGAAATGGAGTAAAATATATATATAGTAGTCAGCAAGACCTACATCTTGTCAATAAAACAGTAACTACGGCAGCTGCAAGTGGAAATGCCATTCCACTGAAGTGTTGCATTTTTTCACCTAAGTCTTCTCTTCTTATATCCACTTACTGATTGTGTAAAAATTAACATCATTAAAGAAAAAAAAGCCCATATAAACCTATATCAGATGTCCTCCTAGGGCTAGCACAAAGTGTCTGCAGTGTTTTCAGTAGGGCATGAGTAGGATTTGTGCTTTTAAGTATTTGCACTTAGAGGATTTTTACCTATTCAAAATAATGCACCTTTTGACAGGCTCCTGATTTTTCTTATGCCTGCATACTCCAGCTAGGAAGAGGAAATATCTTGTCATAAAATACTGGGAAATTAAATATCACAAAGACCAGATATTCAGCATCAGAACTCAGTCCCATTAATCTGCAGAAGTCTTATGTCAAAAAATGTTTTTAATTGCTACTTGTTAAATTAAAGTCTTATTTGCACTCTTCTTTGCAAAAATAAGAGTCCCTGTCATGAAACAGAATTAATACCTTTGAAAATTCATTTATATGTCATTTAGAATGGAGTGGGTTTTTTTAAATGATGATGTATGTAACAATTGTGATTGAAAGGCATAGCAACACATTAGTGTACAGCAGGATGTGAGGTTAAGCAGTTGTGTCAGGTCAAGGAAAATTTGCTTTTGTTTTTTAAAGTGCTCTCAGGCCACTTCAAATACTTCACATCTCCTGCACTCACAACATTTCATTGCCTCCAGTGGACTTGCTCTACCTGCACTGAAGAAATAAGGAGGAGATTCAGGTCCCAAGTTTGCCCTGGGAACCAGAGCAGAATGTTTGTCAGGAGCATTGTTTGTAACTTGCTGGGGATGGGAAAATAAAAGGAAGAAGATTGCAGGTTAAAAAGGCTGTCTCTGATATAATTGGTATGGACAGCTGTTCAGAAATCTGATGAAGATAATTTGGAGGGACAGTCAAATGTGCATAAGATAGCACTAATATCACTTTTCATATAGTTCAAAACTAATTGTCATGTCAAAATTGTTGGCAGACAGTTGTCGGTCATTGATAGATTGGTTTTATTCATCATACCTGTACAACTAGATTTCTGAGGCAACCAAAAATACAACATTTCCTTTTGCTGCAATTTCACAGTTAAGTGCTAAAACAGCGGCACGCTGGAGGTTCTAGAATACAAAATAAACATTGCTTAGTGTGTGGTACAAGAATGTGGCAGCACATACGATGTGATACTGCAGAAACTGTCAGCCTCCGNTATGTTCAGGCCCCAGTGTTGTCTGCAGGAAGTCAGAGAAAACAAAAATAGGTGGCAACAGTAAATGTGGGATGAGAAGAAACTGGGGAGCCAAAGGAGCATGAAAATGCATTCACTCTCCGTTCTCCCAGGATGGACTATGGAATTCAGCTAAAAGCAGAGAGAATTGTCTTCAGCAGATCCATGGGGTGCGTCTAAGACTGTCAGGAGAACTACACATGTTGTATTTATTAGTGTTCATGTTCCCATCCTGAGCTTCCATGGATGTTCAACATCCTCTAGAATGGGGAAAAACTAGAAAGCAGTAATTTTTAAGTAATTTTTGAGAAGCCCGGCTCATACACAATCCAAAATGTACAGCAACAGGACTGGGTGTTGTACATAATGCCTAATACACTTCAAATAATGCCACATTATAGATATTTGAAGGAGCTACACTCACAGTTTCACCACAAAGATAGTGGCTCTATTTCACAGATGTATCTTGTACCAGTGTTATTACAGAGACTAAGACAAAAGTCTACCAGTAATGTAGACTTATGAACTGCTGTTCCTAACTGATTTCAAATTTTTGATGGGTTTTCCCATGATTTGTTCTACTATTAATTGCATTCTCTTGTTTCACACTCAAAGCACAGCTATTTGATGTGTTAAGCATAGATCAGCTTAAGAACAGATAACTAATTAAATATTTATATCATGGCTATCTGAACACATGCAGTACTAGCATACTCTGTGTTTCTTATACAAGGAAAATGGACATAAGCTACAGTGCATGACTGAGCACACAGCAAGTCATATCACACAGTAGATTTGCTGTTTAAGTACAATTTGGAATTAAGGCAATAACAGCTCCAAAATAGGTAAAGCACTGAGATCCTGCTAGATAATTCTTGGTATTCTCATAATAGAAAATCTGTGTCTCAAAACCACGTAAGTGTACTGTTCACAAACCTGAAAGATTGCACTGTCACTCTGGTTGAACTTAAAAATTCTGATAGTTCATTAAAGAGAGTTTGCTAGATGAGGGCTCATAAAGGAAACAAAAATCAAGGGTGCCTTCCCTGTGCGGGGTTCTATATAGAAGAGCTGCTCACAGGGTTACAGCTGATAAGGGAAGGGGCATTTTGGTTCCTGTGCAAAGGGGACTAAGGCAAATTTGATGCTGGCTTTTCTATACCTCTGGTTATGGAGATGCTCTTTTCTTTAATGTTGGAGGAAGATGAAAATGTCCAATGGCTCAATGGTTTTCAGAGGGCTGACATAGCAGCTTGTAAAGACAAGCTCCTCACAAGTGGTAGCTGGAACCATATACAGTTAGTTCTCTCTGTTTAGGGTTTGTTTGTTCAGGATAATAAATTTATTTGACAATTTATTCCCTAAGCAGATAATAGAACGGTATTGCACAAGTAAGCATTTCTATGTCCTATCTGCCACACCTCAACAACATCTAAAGATCTAAAAAGCTTCACATGCATGATAAAAGGCTTTCTTATGCTTAGGCAATTATTTTTCAGATTTAAATGTCTCTGTTATTTTAATAATGTTTTTCTACATTCCCTTAAGGGCTTTAGCTAGCCTGAAGAAGTAACATCCATCAGATTTCCTTTTAAAAGTGGAAGACAACTGTAATTTAAAAATGAAGTATTTATTTGGTTCCCATTTAACTGAAATATATTTAGAAGCCTCCTAATTTATATTCAGGATCACTATTTCAATACCAATGATCAAAATTTCATACATATTTGTGCAGAGCAGCCACTGTGTGCATACTGATGAGCCCTTTTCAAGGCATAAGCATTTGCAAATGATGTGCTGACACGATGGTCTTTCAGGTAAAAAGACCGCACACACAAATGCTCCCCAGACACTCCAGTGGCACTATCAGTCCAAACCTAAGACAGAGGGGCTGCAAAATGAAGCAGGGGGGCCAGAGTCCTTCAGAATTCCAGTCTGTCTAAGTAAAAGCAGCCTCTTCTCTTTTTCCTGGAAACTGAAGTCCAGACAGGTTTTGCTACAGCTCATTACAGGTATGATTGAGGAATCTCTATTTTGTTAAACATGCTTCTTATAAGAAGAGACAAATCAAGGCTTCTTGAAGGAAATTAAATTCATATTACCACTTGCCTGTAATTTGTATCACATAAGTTTAAGGAAAGTGCTAAATATTTCACCTGCCTTGCAACAAAACTAGCTCAGAGCATTCCCGCATGCACTCACCAAAGCGAGCGGCTAGTATTTCTGTTATGAGCTACATGTCAAGTCCCTTCTGAGATCAGGGGCTGCCAGGGGAAGCAAAGCATGTAGACACCCTAAGTGAGTGCTCCAACCTCAGAAAACTCAGTCTTTTCAGATGAGGCAGATAGCAGTAAATGTGAGCACCTCTAGGAGGAACTGCTCCAGCTAGTCAAAAAAGGCTGTTTTGAAGCTCACAGCAGAAATTAGCAGAGAGGGGCACGGAATGAAAAGCTATATGGATTGTAAACCAGTTGTGTCTTTACCACATGACTTATGAACTGTTAAGTTTACTTCTCCAGACCCTACACTACTGGAGGATCTCTTTCTGCCACAGAACACTGCTTGTTAAAATTCACATCAGAATGTTTAATGGCTACTCTTAAACAGAGAAGAATTCCAAAAGATTCTTGACTATTTCAGGCTTTGCTATGCAGAACACAGCCAAATCTAGTCTCTAATAATTTCAGATGCACTGTAGCATACAAAGCTTTGCACTGTGCATCTGTGGCTCATGGACTGATTTATCAGCTTATCATTGTATCACAACTGGAATAATTTTCCAATTCTCTCGTTCTCAAGTGTTTGTATCTCATTACAAAAAGAACTTAAAAAAGGACATAAAGCTGTTTTGGTGGCAAAAAAAGCATCGTCAAGATTGGTGACTAGCTTTTCTAGTTCTACCTCCCTTTAATTTCTAAAAATATTATTTCTTCAGCCATGCTGAATTCTAATACAGAGCTAGGCTGATTGTCATTTCTCTTCTGTCTTAAAGAGAGTTTGGTGAAAAGAGGCTGCTACTAGGAACTGCAATCCAACAAATTCACTCTTACAGTAAGAGTACGTATTTCCTGAGCAATTTGCTCTAGTTGAAGAATTCTGTGATTGCCAAAGGGTGATTGGCTAGGAAAACCGCCCTGGGGATTTCTGCAGCAACTGCCTCCCTGTCACTCAGTGCCTGTTCTCACAGCCGGTGCTGTGGACGTCCTGAGATGGCTCTGCCCCAGGAGTGCTGTTTTGCCAGAGCAGAGGAACACTAAAAGCACAAGTCGAGGTCTAGGTGTCCTGCAGTCCCATTTGGCTGACTCTAACTACAGCAACAGGACCCTTTAGGAGCAGCTATACAATGCTGCAATTTGTTTGCTTGTTTGTTTTTGCTGCTTTACTTTGAGGACGATTGCCCTAGTGCAGTGTGGCCCTTTACTGACACACTTGCTGCTAAAAACTACTGCTTATGAGTTTCATGAGACATATAAATACCGAGTAATAACACTGCCTGTGAACTATCTAACCTCTAATAACAACATTTCTCCATGTGACTATAATTAAGCATAATCTTTGCCTTTAATAGTTTCTTCTACAGAAACTGTCATGGGCAGGGGCAGGAAAGTGTGTGCTGTTTTTGCTAAAGATCTTCAATCAATTGCAAAGCCTCTCCACATAAGTTGATGAGTCCTTTCTTGGCAAATTCTCTGTGCATCTCTCAAAGCAAGCTATAATGATCTAGTATGTGGTATAAGGTAGAGGATATGGGGATCCATAGTGCTCATAAAAAAGCCTTCAGGAATTGATCAGTATTGTTCCAGATTTTCTTTCAGTCTTGCCTACCTGCCATACAACAAATTCTAACTGGGTAGTTAAGTTATTTCTTCAGGCAAATTCTGCCCATCTGTCTCAATAATTCACTCTGTCCTTCCATTCCCTGATATGCAGCCATGCTGACACCACACATCATCTCTTCACAGATCACCTTGAGTAGACTGATGGACTCTCCGCAGAGGTGCAGAGTATTCTTCTCTGCTAGGGAACAACAACATTCTTACATCATCCTTTTTTGGTTCTTAGTACCAGTAGTGTTTATACACTGTGAAACTGGTAACACAGTAACTCCTAACACCAGATATGGAGTCGGTTAAACAACCACTGAACACAAGGGAAAAGACCTATAGAAATTAATACGCTCTGAATTGCAATCTTAGCAAGAATCATGCTTGCATTTCCTTATACTCCCTTGTATCGCCACTCACAGCTTTATTTTGTTTTGCCTTCTCCTTGCATTTTGTACAGTATCCACCCTTTTTCACAGCGCACAGCTGTTCTGAATTCTGCAGGAGCTTTAAATTATGTCTCAGAGGAAATAAAAATATTCTTGTTATGTTCAGCAAAGGAACCCTGCCAGTTAGGGTCAACACAAATTCAGTTTTCACCTCACAGCTGCTGTATCTGCAGTGATAGTGATGACCATACACCTGCCTCTCTGTTTCAGCCTTTCTGACAAGCCTGAATTCAAATTCACTCCTCCTGCACCTGTATGTTAGCCAGGCAAAACATTTTATTGCCTTTGCTTCACCTTTCTCTTCTCATACAAAGTTCTGCCTTTGTCTTTTGGGGTTTTTAACCACACTACGAGATACCAATATCTTTTAATAGACAGATCATGTAATAGGATATGAATCCTGCTGTCAAATACAAGTATCAAAGCCTGGACACCTGGTTTTATCTTCAGGTTCCATCAAATCAGCACA
This sequence comes from Piaya cayana, assembly GCA_013389865.1. Classification (NCBI taxonomy): domain Eukaryota; kingdom Metazoa; phylum Chordata; class Aves; order Cuculiformes; family Coccyzidae; genus Piaya; species Piaya cayana. The sequence continues at coordinate 171,162 of WAAB01012700.1, forward strand.
CATATTCTTAACATGGTACTTGGCCAATAAGATCACTGATGGGTCATATGAATGTCAGCAGCTGAGTTTGCAGAGCAAAGTACTAGCACAGCTTGGCAGTTTCTGCTTTGCAGGTTTTGGAGGAAACGTAGCTTTTAGATGTCAGTGCAAAGTTACCAATGTGCAAATGCATCAATGCAAATCCTAATGAGGTTTGGAGTGCTGTAAAACAGCAATTACTAGCATGTGCTGTGCATAAGATATTCCAGTTCCAGCATGTGAAATATGCATAGATGTGTGTGCATGTTTTCCCTCTCTGACTTCCCTTGCTGTTTTTTTCAGTGGCGATGCCTCAGCTTTTTAGCACTGCATAAGGAAAACTTTCTAATAACTGGTGAACCGTTCACCCTTGGTTCCATTGGTATGTTAGTCTTGTATGCCATGATTTCTGCTGCAAAGTCTTTGCAATTCATGTTGTTGATACCTTAGAGATCTGCAAAATTAAGGTCATCTACACACTCCTCCCTAAGCACCAAAGCTCATATTCTCTCCCTTGCATTCTATGAAAGCATTTTACCATATAACAAACAAGCTGAAGAAGGAAACAGATGAAATGGATTTTCCTTTGCCATACAAAGCAGCTTCAATTTGTGAAAAAACTTATCACAGACAGGAGGGAGCCTTCTCATGCCAGGAAATATCTGGATTCTTCAGGAAAGATGAACATTTCTCTAATAAGGAGTTGCAATACTGAGCTCACAGTTGAAAAAGGATCAAATTTTCCTATAATGCATAATAAGGAAGTAAAATCCCATACATGTCCAGGCAAGGTATCTCCTGTGCCTTAAACTTGTGTACAGGAAGACACGTGTATAATATGTGACATACTCCATGTGGATCTGATAAGAGAGTTGTGGGAGTAGGAGGGAGTGTGCCAGCTTTGTATTTCCTGATGGTCAATTTACTAATCAACTTGATTAACTTAGATATTACTAAGACTAGCCTGGGAGCTGCAGTGTTTAGAACAAGGACTTTGGTAAGCTTAAGCTAAACAAAACAACAATCAGACATGCAAGATCATTTCAGAACATGGAGATATCAATCCAGTGTCATGCTTTTCCTAGTAGGAAAGGTCTGCCTGATTTCCATTGGAATAAGTATCTCTTCACTCTAGTCATTTGGAAAAAAGACTTTACTGTCTACCTAGTAGCAGCTTCCAGCATCTAAATACTACTGCAAACCTTGCCCATTCTACAGCTGATCCATAAAAATCCAATACAGGTTGAGTACACAGGGAGAGAAACTGGAGTGAAATTTCCCTCAGAGACTGGATAGATCAGGGAACTGGAATCCATTAAGATTTTCTGTCCAGCATTGTTCATTTCCTAACTGTCACTTCTTTTGCTGGAAAGCATGGACTTACTTGCCTGTACCTGGAGGCTTGTGTGCACCTCTCACACAAGCCTGCCTGTGTTGCCATGCAAATTTTCTATTAAGAATGATAAAGCTTCCAGGGATAAGCAGGTTGTCATGGCAGAACTGTGCTGCAGGGTCTCCTACATTCTTCAAAATACTCTGTGGTGTATGTTTGTTTTTAATTCTTTCAGAATCCATGGTGACTCCATCTTTTCTGCTTTTCCCCAGCGTTATCCAGTTCTCATAAAAGCAGAGTCAACAAGATCAGTGGAACTAATATCATACTGACTTTCTGAGGATAAGTAATCAGAATTCAAGACACCAGGAAACAGCTTAAAAAGTAAGATGCTCCAAAATATCTGGCAACAAAAGATTTTCACAGACATAAACAAAAAGCTTTATTTTCTTTGTCTTGCACACACTCTTTTTAACCATTAGTGGACAAAGATATAAGCCCAGTTATCTTTCAAAAGAAACCTGGACTGATAAATGGCCTAGTGTCAATTAAGCCCTAATATTAAGACGCTGATAATATGATTCTTCGGTGACTGAAGTGAAATGGCTTTCCTGATTATACCAGGAGCAGAAAAAACTTCTGTGAAAGCTTTTTACTGATCTTCCTGCAAAGTGCTATTTATTAAAATAGTAGTTCACCGTTTGAAGTCTGGTATAGCAGCTGGATTCTATTCTGATTCTGAACCACATGGATATTTTTGCTTTAGGATTTCCTCTATATTTTCTCTTTGTAAGGATTTTATTTAAACTCAGGCAGTGAAGACTTTAATGCAGAGTTCTGACCTGGTTAAAAAAAAAAAAGCTGCCTAGAGTAGATCCATGTGGCTGTGATGAGAGAAGAGTTACAAAGTCCTGCCTTCTACTGATGGATGAGTTCATCCTTTCCAGCCATTTCCAGGTGTTACTGATAGGAATTCACCCCTTCCAGACCTTCTAGCCAGGTTAAGTGGGCCAAATCTATCTCTAGTGGAGGCTCAGTAAAGACCGTGATATTAACATACTGTGACTGACATACTGCAAAATCAGATTAGGCACCGATTTCTTCAGTGGCTGATCTCACTAAATGTCATTCTGCCACCCAGACTTAGAGTCACCCTGGTCCGCCTAATCATCCAGTTTGGGTTTTTACTGAAACAGGCAGAACATAAGCCATTTTCCTCTTCAAAATAGAACTAAGCATTTTTGTATGCTACATCCATTTTCTATAGCATAGCTGCATACAAAATGCTTAATTTGTCTTTGGGACATATGAAGCAAAATAATTCCCTGCTAGAATACAGCTTGAAAGAAATTCTCCTACTTAGGAATATAACTGAATCACAGCTCATTAGTGGATTTCTGTCTGGAGAGGGAATCTGGAGAGGTATTTTCTAAATTATGGGGGTTTTATTAATGCAGTCTAGACAAACAGTCTGGCTTTATCTTTGTATATATTATCAAAATCTCTGACAGAACAAAGCTATTGGCTAGGTATCTCTTAGTAATTACTCTGCAGAGCGAGAGCTGAGGTCTTTTGCTTTTTTTTCCCCTACAATTTTCGACTGAAAATGGTATCATTTTACTTAATCTTTTGTGCTGCAAAGTGGGATGGAGTTTTTGATCAGCCTTTTTATGACACATTCTGGAAAATGAGAAGCTATATTGCATTTTATTTATTGTTCCAAACTATTTTGAACTCTTTCAGAGACAAATGTATTTCTCTTTCACTACGTTGCTACTGTAGACTCCTACTTGTGACAGTTTCTCTCCTCTAGACAGAAAAACTGGGCCTCTCCTTACCTCAGTCCAAGAAATGGAGTGGAGGGGATACACAGGATTCAATCAGACAAGCTTATGCTGATTTACACTAGCTGAGGTCTTGGATGACTGTCTCTGAAATAAGCTGTCTCCTTGGTCAGAGAGATTTCAGCCATATTATTTTACATGAGCGGTTTCTCCAGTAAATGAGACTAGCCTGTCTATCTTTGAAGTTTTAGTCCAAAGTGGATAATTTCCTGAATCATTCACTGTATTATCAATGCTATTTCTATTAAAAAAATTCCCATGACTATAAGTCTTGTCAGACCATTAACATTTGCCTTGAAATTCCAGCTAAAAGCTTAGGCCAGCAAGCAGTTTATAAGAGCTGGAATTCTGTTGCTAAATTGGTTTCCTTATTTCTTTTCTCTTCCTTAATTCCTTTCCAGGGAGACATTGCAGTCCTGAAGGATGATAAATGAGGAAGTGACCAGAGGGCTCCAGGATTCCCTGTAGAAAGACAAAACATTAAGAGAGAATGACAGTTCTGTTACACAGTTTTGTGCTACAGCTCTTTGCCTCCCTTGCCTTCTGGACAGAGAGCGTTCAATGTTTGCGGGTCCTGCTGTTAGGGTGTAGAAGAAAATATATGATATATAGTGTAATTTTTTCTTCTATCTGTAGCACATGTGTCCTCTCCTTCCAGCCTTTCTCTCCTTTTGCTGCTATATTTTTGGCCCAGAACTAGATATTTTTACTCAGATTAACAAACATACGAAAGCAAGTTCCCTGAAACCTCAGTGTCCATGACCAAACTGCACCTACTTGAGAAAAAACAAATAAGCTGTAGTTGGTTTTGACACTTTTGCTGCAAATTTCTTGTTTAAAATTCTGGACAGGTTTGTCCTTGGGGCAGGTGGTGCAATGAAAAAAAATGAACATCCAATATCTTTCCAGGAGAATTTCTCCTAGAGCACTGCTTATAATGAGTACTTGCTGTTCCGTGCCAGGCAGAAAGGGAAATGTCAAAGACTCCGGATTTATCTTGTATTTCTTTTTTTGCTGTGAAACTTTTTTTTATCATTGTCATCTAGCTTCCTTCTCCACTTGATACAACCAGAGTCGGCTTGAAGGAATGAAAATAAATGTTTTACATAGGACGTATTTCATGATCTATTTTTCTTGCTGCAGGTGCTGTTCAGGAGGTACACGGAGTCTGAACTAGCTCTGATCATGGAGTTCATGGTCAAATTCATTTCCATCCATGCTTGCTTAAGATTGCGTTCCACAGAACTTTCTTACCAAGATCACATGGCTTCTGTGCTTAAACTTGGTCATATACATGGCTGTCCTTTCCTTTCAAAAAATCCCAAAGGATTTTTAAAGATGGAAATTTTCCCACTAACAGATTTCAGATATTAATTGAAAATCTATACTTCTTAGCTGCATCTAACTTACAATGTTTACCCTAATAATAAAAAACAACAATCAACACTGAGAGTATTTCCAACAGATTGACAACCACCTATGAGGCCAAATCACCAAAGGCAAGGCCAAGGGCTAATAGCTTCTGCAAGTTGCTTTCCAGGCAGTGCTCTGTAATAAGGTTGCAATTGCTATTTTAACCTCTTTTTAAAAAAAATATATCAAATATATTTATATGTTCTGTGTTATTCCCAGCAGAGCCATCTCTCCTGCAGTACAAAACATAGCCATAGTTCTGACTAAGGTTATGATTACATGGAATTGAATTTTCGGTGGAAGGCGTTTTTTAAAGGCCTTGAGGTCTTTTTTTTTTTTTTTTTTTTTTTACTCAGGGAGTTTGGCAAAAATTAACTGCCAGTAGCATCAATGGAAATCCCACATACAGATCTCTTGGGGATTTATGGGCCTTGCAAGCTTAAGCAAACATTTTCAAAAATATTGCAAAGAGGTCGCAGCAGGGGAACTCTGCAGAACCTCAGAGAAAATTCCTGCTGCAAAACTCTAGTGAACATAACTTATGCCCAGCTCTTTAAATGCACCAACTCCCCAGCACCCTCCAAAGTCAATGGAAGGGAAGGCAGCCAGACCCCCAAAGCATAGACATTTTGCAGAAGACACTAGAGAAGGCTACAGATCTGCCTTTTCCTGCTAGCCTGCAGCAGAGCCAGCAGCATGGTGGAGAAGGGAGCTAAGTGAGGGGTTCTGTCCTCTACATCTTGTTGTTTCTACGGGATGAAACATTATCTCAGCTTCCCTTGTCACATGTGTGCTCTAGCTGAAATGAATGTTCTTCCCAAAGAATCACACAGAATCACACACAGAATCACACAGAATCACACAGAATCACCGAGTTGGAAGAGACCCATCGGATCATCGAGTCCAACCATTCCCTCCAAACACTAAACCATGTCCCTCAGGACCTCGTCTACTCGTGCCTTAAACACCTCCAGGGAAGGTAACTCAACCTCCTCCCTGGGCAGCATGTGCCAGTGCCCAGTGACCCCTTCCGTGAAAAATTTTTTTCTGATGTCCAGCCTGAAGCTCTCCTGGAGGAGCTTGAAGCCATTCCCTCTTGTCCTGTCCCCTGTCACTTGGGAGAAGAGGCCAGCTCCCTCCTCTTCACAACCTCCCTTCAGGTATTTGTAGAGAGTAATGAGGTCACCTCTCACCCTCCCCTTCTCCAGGTTAAACAACCCCAGCTCTCTCAGCCGCTCCTCATAAGGCCTGTTCTCCAGCCCCTTCACCAGTTTCGTTGCC
>WAAB01012700.1:177121-200952 GCA_013389865.1 Piaya cayana
TCCACCCAGCTTAGTGTCATCTGCAAACTTGCTAAGGGTAGACTCAATGCCTTCATCCAGGTCATTGATGAACACATTGAACAGGGCTGGACTCAGCACTGAACCCTGGGGAACCCCACTTGTAACTGGTCTCCAGCTGGAGTTAACTCCATTTCCCACCACTCTCTGGGCCCGGCCATCCAACCAGTTTTCCACCCAGGAGAGTGTGTGCCTGTCCAGGCCAGAGGCTGACAGTTTCTGTAGCAGAATGCTGTGAGAAACTCTGTCAAAGGCTTTGCTGAAGTCCAGGAAGAAAAGAAAAATTCATAATAAATCTTTGATCATTTTCACATTAATCTGCCCTTCTCACAAAGCTCGGTTTCATTCTTCTAAGGGTACGGGAAGGTAAGCTGGGATGCAGTGTTAGATGCAGCCTTGGGAAAATCATCAGAAGAAATTCAAGTGAAAATGGACACTAGTCCCCAAGGTATGCGATTCATCATCTCCAATAATTCACGTTACTAGGACTCACAATGCTAGGTCCCAGTATATTTCCATCACTTGCCTGAAAATTACTGTCAATCTATCTGACCTGGAGGAACAAGCTAGAAGTCTTCCATGTTGCTGCCGAAGTTCAAACCCAGCCTATTAGCTCACATCACTATTAATTTCATTTTACATTAATACATAATATTGCTAATGTTTCTCTGTGGATTTCTCATACATCAGAGGAAGAAAATACATATTTATTTAACTAACAGGATGTAGCCAGAATCTCAATAAATTAGTATAGTCACCTTGGCTTCACTAGTACTTCATGAAGCTATTAGACAGCCAAATAAAGACAAAACTAGCAGCATTTCTCATCTCACATTGTGAACAACATGACATTAACTCATACCTAATCCAGGTTTCCTACAAAAGTTATTCCTTATCTTGTCTCTCATCTCCAAAAAGCTGGGTCTGTTCTCATAACTTCTCAACCCTTCCCAATTTTACTTACCTGGAAAGAAGCTGCATGGCAATCTTCTTGCTATGTTGTCATCAGCTTGTATCTTTCTGAAATTATTTACTGAAGCTCAAATTCTCATAAAACAAGCTGTCATTCCTTAGGTATTTTATAAACAATTTTAAGACCATTTATTTGTGCTCTGACATTGTATCTTTTGCTGCTGCCATAATAAAAATATTGTAGGAAAACTGCTTCTTTATATTATAGACACCACAGTTTAAGGGGTAATTCTTATTGTTGATGTTTCTTCTGTTTTACTCAAAGCATTTTTTTTAATCAGGCAACCAGCAGCCTCCACTTCCCAGGAGAGTTCTCAGTGATGCCTTCAAACAGTGGGAACAATTAGCAAATACATGAACCGTAGAGGTCAAAGATAATTTGAAGAATAACGTAAAGTGCAGGAAAGTAGAGGGTCAGATTTTTGAACAATTATTATAGCACTAAACATCATTTGGGAACCCAAGGGCCAGGATGGTAAAGCAGAGAATCCATGGAAGTCATTGCTAACTATTCATATATGGGGAAACCACAATGACTTTAAGAGAATGAAAATTAAAGCACATTGTCATAAGTAGGTTTCTATAAATGACTGTAATAGGCAGTTGAAGAAATAGCACTGAAGCCAAGAGTACGTTTATGTCTTTGGCTATCATTCAGAATCTTCTAAATGCTTGGGAAGACACCAGAGGGATCTGGCACAGAACGAATTTTTTTCCTCTCTAAAAAACCACCCATGTATGTATGATAAGATTTTTAGAATAGATGTATAAATCCCTAGCGATTATTTAAGGATATAATTTAGTCTTGTAATTACTGTCGTCCCTTAACAGCTGTATGTTTAATTGATCGCAATGCTTCAGGGCGAGAACAATTTATCTTGGAGCTCCATCTGCTGATTCAAAGGTGGCACAGCGTTATTAGAAACCATCCCACTCCGCCTTCAGACAGATCTTAGTCTGTCTCAAACCAGGGTAAATCCTACTGCAAGAAGGGCCAAACGAATCTGAGAACTGCTGGTGCGTCTAGCAGGGTGGTATCTATATTCTCTTTCACTGTTTCAGCTAACTCACATTGTAGTCGACAAGCATCAGTCTGTAGGGTCACCACAAATACTTTCTGTCCCTAACTGCACATGACCTGCTCTTACACCTCCCAGTGCCAGCTGTTAGTCATACCTATAAAGCCGCTTTCCAGGCTTTGTAGTGATCATAGGGAACTAATTCAGAAAATATTGACTTGTTTTAGTCCCAAGTTCTCGGATGAAGGCAACCCTTTCCTGGGCTGGCACACACCCACCCCAAGTCTCAGAAAAGCACCGCAGAGACTGAGGACATGAGAACTAAAACAATGTATGTCGCATACTGTCATGCAGCTTTAGCAAAAGAACACAAATAGACCTTCTTTCTATAGGAAGCAAAGTATCTTTGCATAAGATTTTACTCAAAGTTCCACCTTTGCTTCAGTAGGATAAATGAGATCTATCAGAGTAAAATCATTGTTCTTTGGTGCATTATCTTTTTCATAAAAGACATACAGCACTCTGTTTTAGAAAACAGAAGTCACTCAAGCCACCATCTTGTGTATTCAGCATGAAAAGCACTCAAAATAGGTTTAATGCCATCTCTCTCTAAAATGAACTCAATTGTTTTTTTAAATAACCTATACTAAATGGCTTACTGAGAGACCAAGGAAAATTAAATCTGTATAAGCAATAAAGGGCATTTGGAAATAGACTGCATCTGGAATTTCAAGCACTGGAAGCGATGCAGCAGAACAAGCACTTTTGATAAAATTAACTGTGTAGAGACAGAGCAGTGAGTGTATATCGAGATTTGAGGCTAAATTTATCCTATTTTCTCCCTAGTCTTGAGAAAGGATGGATGAGATAAGACCTGTACCTCCCTGACCTGGCTTCTAGCACAGATTAGAGAAATTCTGAGAGCTGCTTCATTTTGCAAGTCAGTTGCTTGCACCCCAATAGCTTTACTTGAAGCAAAGTGCCCAAATGTACTTAGTTTTTTGCCATCCTAAGCACAACTTACAGAGTAACCGTGGTTTCCAGAAAGGAGTATGTATCATTGCAGCACATAAAAAGGAGATAGCAGCAACACTTTGATCCATAGCCTGGAGTGCCCTGCTAGACTCTTGAGTTTCATCAGGAATCTGCTGCAGGAAAATCTCTGGAATTACTCTCGCTGTACTAGCACTGCACAGAGTCTGCCGGCAAATGAGAGAAAAAGGGATGTGTAGGGTCAAAAATACACCATTTTACCAATAGAGAGAAAGAACGCTACAGGCAAGTGCAGTTACACCTGACAGCAAAATGACCCAGCCAGACATCATGTGCACTGACCTCTGTCCAAACTGGATTCTTCTTAGAGGAATAAGAATATTCAAAGAGAAAAACTAGGACATGAAATTCTCCTTTAGACATTTGTTCATATAATAAAGCACAACAGAAATCTTTTTGTAGGATTCTGTTTCTATCCTGAGGTCTTTACTGGCTATTAATTAAAATCATATTGCTTGTTTATACAGAAAAAGACATCCAGGGGCTTAAGTAAAAGATAAAAAGTAGACCCCACATAATTAAAAAGAAGTCTGAAAAATGTTTAATTATATGTTTTATCCTCACCAAAAACCAATTTGTTTCCTTTGCTATCAATAATGACATTAACTAGCTGATTTTCAGCCACCACAAGAATCCTGTAAATCACCGACCCCTCGGGCATAAGTACAGTGCTCTGAAAACCAGAGCATGCATGCACAATGTAGCAGCTTCTTCTGGACATGGCTGCGCTTCCTGAAACAGTGCTTTCAACTAATTTATTTCCAAATTAATTGTACATTTACATTTTTTTCTTTATTAATATACCTGATGCACTATAAACATTAGAACTGTGTTAATTTTACAAGTAGCTAAGAACAGCAGTAGGATCAATTCATCACTGCAGCTTTTTGTTCTCATGAATTTTGCTGTGGTTCTTCCATTGCACAGGGAACACCCACTTAATATATAAAATCTTGTTAATTTGTCCATGCCAAGACAACTTTTATCCATACGAAACTTCCATCTGCCCCCGTGACAGAAACAAAGCATAAATGTCTGGTGTAAAGGAAGATAATCTAGCAGAAGCTTAAAAAATTTTCTTGACAGAACTGCTTTGTTTAATTTGATTTTCTAGAAACAGCATTCTGTGGAAAAAAACACCACCCAACTTCCTCCAAAAAAAACCCCATTTCATGAATTCTTTATCTAGATCCACCTGCAATACAGCAAAATGTCCTCATTAGTTTTAAGAGCAGTGAGCAGCAGCACAACTGCTCTGCTTACAGCCCACACCACGAGTGCCCTAGCTGGAAATAAAATCCAGCAATGCCATCGTGAGAAACACTTATTCACTGGTAAAACATTGAAAAGGACAAAGTTTTTGAAGCAAAGGCAATAGTATTTTTATTTTAAAATTCAGTGCTGAAATCGTATGCCCTTCCAAAAAAAAGGCACGCCATCTTACAAAAGCAGTAGGTACATAGAGTAGTTTTAGACAAAGGACTGTGTAAGTCCTCAAAGAATGTTTATTTTTTAGGTTATCCAACCATGTCTGGGGACTTCCTTTAGGTTATCTCCTGACCTAAAAAAGGTGTATCTAACAAGACCACTTAGCATATCAATAAGGTCTTGCAACTCTAAGAGAGTGTTTATTCTTTCAGGTTATTTATCCATGTCTGGAGATTGTCTGCATATTACCTCNTCTTTATCTAGATCCACCTGCAATACAGCAAAATGTCCTCATTAGTTTTAAGAGCAGTGAGCAGCAGCACAACTGCTCTGCTTACAGCCCACACCACGAGTGCCCTAGCTGGAAATAAAATCCAGCAATGCCATCGTGAGAAACACTTATACACTGGTAAAACATTGAAAAGGACAAAGTTTTTGAAGCAAAGGCAATAGTATTTTTATTTTAAAATTCAGTGCTGAAATCGTATGCCCTTCCAAAAAAAAGACACACCATCTTACAAAAGCAGTAGGTACATAGAGTAGTTTTAGACAAAGGACTGTGTAAGTCCTCAAAGAATGTTTATTTTTTAGGTTATCCAACCATGTCTGGGGACTTCCTTTAGGTTATCTCCTGACCTAAAAAAGGTGTATCTGACAAGACCACTTAGCATATCAATAAGGTCTTGCAACTCCAAGAGAGTGTTTATTCTTTCAGGTTATTTATCCATGTCTGGAGATTGTCTGCATATTACCTCTTGATACAAGACAGATTTATATGACAAGGTAATTAAACAACAAACCATCTGCAGTAAAACTTATCAATTAATTCTCACATAATAGATGAAGGTGTTGGTCCTGGGCTCCCGAGCAGGGCCAGTGGTGCCAGGGCACGTTAGCCCTCCCTGTCCTCTTGCCCCTGTATTCTCACAAAGGCAGAGTTTATACTTGCAGCACATAAATCTCCGCAGTGCTAGGCTACGGAGGTTGCTTCCTGGCCAAAGGAAGCCAAAGGCCAAAGGCTACATAGCAAGAGGGCTCAGGAAACCTTATTTTTCAAAAGAATATAAACCACAGGTTTAGCCCTTCCTCTTCCACTCTCATTTTTGCCCCTGAGTTTTGGTCAGAACAAGCCACAGGAGCCACCAGCTGCTGCCACAGCCTCAGCCACCACAAAAGCAGGAGGTGCCGTGACTGTGCCAAGTTCCAAGACCTTCATAATTGCAGAAAAGCCACAAACCACCACTTCCTTAGTTCAAAAAAGCTAACCTTTCCCTCATTGGTGACTGTCCATGAAGTCTCCCCAGGGCCTGGGATCCTTCCAGCGCTGTGCCTGCTCCACCAGTGCTGCTATGCTGGGCACAACCTCCCTGAAGGATGGGCTCACACTTCCCACACGGATCTCCAGCCATGGCAGCTGCTGCTGGACACGTTGTGAGGTGGCCCTCGGTGCTCTTCTCTCACCCCAGCTGCACGGGGCAGAGACACAAAGGCTAAAGACAGGAGGAGGGTGAATAACAGCTTCCACCATGAAGCGCCCACTTTTGCTCCCCACATTCTGCTGTCTTTTTCCTATTTCTTCCTGTCTTCCCAGACATCTTTCACTTCGGGGGTGCCGCTCACAGCTGTTCTCTTCAGCCGCATCACTGGGATCCATGAGGCAGCCACATTATTTCTCCAGCCTCAGCCCCTTTGCTGTGGTGCAGGAGCAGGACTAGGGGCCAAGAGGGCTGGGGCACCAGGGCAGACAGGAGTGCAGGGACCCCTGAGCAGCCCCAACCTGCACACAAGTGAGAAAGCTGCTGTGAAGATCTCCCTGAGGAGTAAATCAGATGCCAGGGAGACTCAACTGAAGTCCATGGGGCGAGCACCCCACCATCACATCTCCCCCTGTGCAGCTGCGGGGCTGGAGTGCCCTGAGGGAGATGGGGGGCACACGGTGGCAGGCACAGCTGCCTGCTGCTGCCCTGCTGGTTTTGTTAAATGGAAGCACTGTATTTGTTTAATCTAGGCTTTCATTGCTCAGGCACAAAGAACAGCTGGGAGTGAGGGGACCCAGGCAGTGAAGCAGCAACATAAAAGGCAGGAGTTGTCTCTGCCCCAGGTGCTTGGCAGGGGGCTGGATTTGAAGAGGAATCTACTGTCTTGTGGTTTCCACTACAGCATTTCGACTAAAATTTCCAGGTAATCTATGCCCCGGTTCCATATTTACATAGAAAGAGGCTTTCCTTTCATGAAATGCCACAGTTCAAGATGTTCATTGTCTTTACAGTCAAGTCCCTCTGATATCTGAAAAGATTTAGCGGGGCACCAAAGTTTAGGAAAAAAACATCTGCGTATGTACTCAAACCCTCCTTTGAGTCTTCTGGGAAACCCAGTTATGCTTTTAACAGTGATTGTATATGCCTGAATATGTCCTGTCCATGTGTTATGTGTACATGCCATCTGCCAGCACGTGAACATCTGTAAACCAGATTCTGCCCCACTGCACGAACACACTGCTATGATTATTTCATGAGTTTTTCTTTGCTGTTGACTGTACTGATATCAATTTAGTGTAATTTCATTAAATTAAGCAGAGCTTTCTTCCTTTTTTTTCTCTCTGGTGAAAAGCCAGAGCAGACTCTTCTGCATTAAATCAGTCTAAAACAATCATAAATGAGGCCAGATTTCATCTTCAGTTATTTCACTTCCAAGAGCCTATACTGAAAGAGATGCATATCAACCAGTTCAAACTTTGAATCTTCATCGGAAGAAGACCAGGGCTGTTAAATATCGTTAAAGTGAAGATTGCTCTGTTTTTCCACCAGGTGCTTGAGAGGGGAGTCCTTTCTGAGCAACAAGTCTATTGTTTCGTGAATTACTAAACTACTTGTATTGTTATACATTTCCATGTGATGAATGCAAAGGCTTGCTGCTCAACAAATTAGGATAACCTCTAGTAACTTTTATTAACAACTCATTGCTATATTCTGGAGACCTTTTTCTGAGCATAAAGAAATTCAAAACATAAATTCCCTCCTTCTCCAGTGACCCACAAAATATTATATTTCTATTAATCATCTACTGTAGGACTGATATAAATCAGGCTGAAAACTGTGAGCACAATAGCTCTCATTTTCACTTCATTCTGTAAATCCAACCTTGATTCTTCTTCTGCTCCAACACATATTCATTCTCTCTCTTTAATTTTTTCTCAGGTATTCCTCAGGTATTCATTTTTTCTGTCAGTATTCCTCATTCATCCCATTTTTTTTTCTGTCTTTCTTCACCACATACTCTATTTTTCACTTTTTTTTTTCTCCTGCTTTTTTCTCTGTGTACCCCACTTTCATCATGGAAATTAGTGTAAGGGGAGATAATTTGCTTCATTGTTTTTCATACAAAAGTACAGAGAGTTCAAACTGAGAAAATTAGTAATAAGTTATATACTTTAATATAATTTCTTTAGATCTTACTTTGAGATTTATGTGGCATTTTCTGCCAGGCAACATAGTCTTGCAAGTACACACAAAGTAAACCTTATACATGTCATTATACTTACTCCATAATTTGCACACAAACATCAGATACAGGCACAATTTGAAGGAAAACGAATCAGGATATCCTAGGATCTCCTTATAAGGCCTGTATCTAATTTCTTCTTTACATTAGGTTCTCTGATAACCCAAAGCTGGTGGAGTAGCCATTTGCCCACACCCACTTTCTGAGCATACAGGTAGCTCAAGGTAAACTGATTTAGTTATCTTATCACAAATATAAAATAAACAAACTATCAACTGTCCCTTTGTTCAGACAAATTGCTAAAAATTACACTGTCCCAATTCACAGCCCTAGCCCAGTGACTCTTATGAGCCTTATCCTGGAAAAACCTCAGAATAATTGTAACTGTTTCTGAAAGAGCCCACAGGAGCTCACTCTACTTGGGAAGTACCCTGCTTTAGTCCAGCAGAAGCCACCAACAATCCTAAACTCTAGTCTAGGAAGTTTTTTAATTCCACAGAAACTTAACTACCCTGTGCAGCTCAGAGAGATGTGATGGAGGCTGCTGAATTAAATAGGCTGACAACAGACCAAAATCCCTAAGCCTGCATGTTATTTAATTGCAGTGTCTTCTGTTCAGTTCTGCCACTTGCGCACAAATCCAGTTATTTTCAGATATATTTGTATTCTATACAGTGCATGGTCTGATAGTAATAATGTTGTGATAGTACTATTACAAACATGAATGCCTAACTTTGTCTTTTCTTTCACAGTAAAGTTTATACATAGAATTGGTTGCAAGAACACCTACCAACCCCAAAACTACAGCTTTTTTTATTTACAGTGGCAAAGCCTAATAATTCACATAGAACCACAATTTATCAAAGAACCTTTATTATGAAAATAAATCCTAATAAGAAAAGCTTTGCCAGGCACTTTGCAATTAAAGATAAAACTATTCAGAAAAAAACCCAAACATAATATGTAAATGAAATGAGGACAGATAAATGGAAATTATCGTATGTGAGGCAGAAGAAAAATTCAAACAGCTTAAAGCACTGAAATTGGAGGGATGGGATAATCTCCATCCCTGGGTTCTGAAAGAACTGGCACATGAAATTGCATGTCCAGCAGCAAGGATTTTTAATAATGCTGCCAACTGGTAGCATATCACTACTGAAATGCAAACATCTTCCCTCTATTTCAGAAAGGGGAAAAAAAGGGCAACCAGAAAACATTAGACTGACCTCAACAATATTCAAGGTTCTAGAAAGCATTTTTAAGAAAAACGTCTATGCAAGTAGACATAAAGAGAAATGGGATAAAATGCAATCTAAGTTTACCAAAGGCAAATCAGGTTGAGTTTCTGCTAATTAAACCCACTGTTTTCATCACTAGAAAGTGCTGTAGATACTAACCATCACGCTTCTGTAAAGCAAGTTGTGAATAAAATGCTAAAGCAGGAAAACCCCTTTGTTATGTTGGAAGAGGAACTGTTTTCTGGAGGGAGGGTATTATTGTAATTCTTAAAGGATCAGTATTGGAATCTGTCTTATTTAATATTTCCGGTAATGACTGTGACACAAGAAGAGCATGCTAATGAAATTTTCCTGAAAGCAAATGCTGAGAGATACTACTAATATTGAAGAGGATTAAAGGCTCATATGGGGAAAAACAAAAAAAGATATTGTGGCAACTGGAATAATAGAAATGGAATGGAATTTAACAGCATGCAACATATGAAATGCGTATGAAAAACCCATAGCAGGAGCTTAGCACTTGGAAACCAAATGCAGAAGAGATACATTAGTTGAACGCAGGCTGCCTACCAGTCACTACTGTGAAGATATCTGTGAAAAAGCCAATCCCAATCATAAAAAGTTCTAGGTTTGGTATTACTAGTAGATATATGAAGATATTGATACCATTGTACAAGGTATTCCTGAATTTTCATGCCACTCTTACTCTCCATGTTTTGTGCTAGGGCAGGTGAAAAAGTCTGCTGTAAAAGTAAGAAAGCTTGTCTTACTGGGATGATGAAGATAGTTCAGCTTCTTTCCCCAGGCTCACTATCAAGTCACTAGCAATCTATAATATCCACCAGTTCACTATTTTGAATCACAAGACTGTTGGATAGATCACTGTCATCAGCATGTAGCCAATAAATCAAGTCTAAAATATAAAATTTTGGGAGGATGGTTGCCTAGTTATTGGCCCCATATAATCACCCATAAATACCCATATCATACTTTATTGTCTATCAAAACACAAATAAGCAAGATAATATCCATTTTTACTGCAGTGGAAATTTGTATACATAGTATTTCCTATAGATAATGTCAGTTTTATTTGGTTTGTAACTACTTATTTTAAAGCTGTAACACTTAACAAATGACACTTGGGAAAAGAGAGGATTGAGATATGTGCAGTGACTGAGACTCTTCTGAATGAGAATATATAGAAATATTTTATTTGAGTTAAGATGCTTCCTTTTTCCTTTATGAGACAAAATTAATGACAGTGATTTTAATCTGTAATTTATAAAACCTGTTGTTTTTTAAGAGATAGATATTCTGTTTAATTAGTGCATATGTTGTATGTAGTTTTCTGTCCCTGGCTAATAATTTAAAATACAGTACCAATTTGTACAGTACAGACATGTACAGATTTTCTATTACAGAGCAAGGAAACCTTTGGATGTCTTTCACTAAATATTCTGCAAACCTTTCTGCCAACTGCAAATGACAGTAAACCATCATTAACACTTTGACCTTTATGAATACAGCATGCTCAAAAACTATCAGACTTCTCTGGTTTTGCATGAGTTCTAAAATAAAATATGTGTATTGTAAATATGCAATTTCAATCAACTGCACAGATATGCTCTTTAGTCAGAAACACTTATCATCATATGAGTTTATTTATCCAATTTATTATATGTAGCCATGTTAGTGTTTTGGTTCCATTACATACTGAAAGATAAATCTCCTTTTTACTGCAGTAGTGGGATACAGCATGCTCCGGTTCAACATTTTCAGATTCTTTCTCCATGGAAAACAGGAGTCATATGCTAAGAGACCAAAATCCTAATAAACTTTAAGACAACAGTCATGTGTAAGTTCATGTCTGTGTGAACTGAGTAGAGCATCAAATCTGTGGATTCAATCTAATTTGAAAGCAAACTGTCTTTCAGGAATAAAGACATTTCTGGTGGTAGAAGTGGAGGAAGCCTGAAGAAGACCTCAGCACACCCTGCAGCATGTTATGCCCAAATGGGATACTGGGCATGTAATACACTCCTTGTGTTGGAGGTTTTGTACAGATATGTCAAAGCAGACATACTTCACCTCCTCCCAGAAATGCAACTCCTGTCCTCAGTTTAAATGTGTAATGGCAGCAATTTTGATGAGACTTCAACCCTCCAGTATTTTGTTTTAAATAAAGCAATGATTGGTGTTCACTTAAAAATGAAGATATGTATGCAGAAAGACTGTGGCCTGCTGTTGTTCAGCCAAAACTAGGTATCACTAATAAAGGATCGTTGCTCACCATCAGGTAGCAATAACTTCCTATGACTGCTGACCTTGTATTTCCTTTTATTTCATACATATACAGCAGGCATGGGAAATATGCATAAGTCTGAAAGGTTTCAAGCAGTTATGCTACATCCGTGTCCTGAATAGGTGAAGGCTGCATGGGCTGCTGCTGGGCATTCAGCTGCCCTTTCATTTTTTCCTGCTGTTGTTGAGAGCCAAAGTGCATTGATTGCTGCCCTGGCTGCCCAGAGCATGGTGCTTCAGAGACGTTTGGTCTCAGAGCAGAGCAGTCCCCCAGAGAAATAGTCCACTACTGAGGAGTAAGCTAAAGATGGGACTGCCTGGAGGAGCCACTGCTGTGTAGGTCAGGCTTTCCAAGAGCACAGCCCTGCAGCAAAAGGCAACCTTTTGTGACAGTTAGATCCCACAGCTTTAGGGAAAGTGAACAGATGATTTGGTGTCTTTTTCTATTTGTTTTCTGGACTTGATCAAACTAAACTTTCCTGACTTAGAATCAGTTTTGGTTTAGACTCAAAGGAAATGCTGCTAAAAACCTATGGCCCAATTCTGTTATTTTTACGCTTCACAATAATTTATCTTGCAAATAGTTCCGTTTATTGTGATGAAAGACAGTCTGATTTTATGATCACAAAGTATGAAATGCCAAGAAAATGTGCCTCTTAAGTTTTCCTCCTGCTTCCATGGTGAATATACTTTAGTATGGCTTCACACCAGAGTCCTCTAACCATTGTATCTGTCAAAGCTACTGGTCAGCCCTCCTTTCATATCTTCTTTGCCTATAATCTCTGCTGCCACAGGTGATTTGCTGTCCACTGTTGAACAAGTCTCTCCTTTTTAAATTTTCTGCATCAAGGAGGCAAGGAGTTTGCCCTGTCAAATGCATCCATTTCCAATTCCATTTGTTACTTTCTGCATTGTGTTAATGGACTTCGAAGTTCCAAGACCAGCTAAGATAGTTCATCAACACATTTCATGTCAGAAAGAGAGAAAAATGCAAGTTGTCTTAACACAGAAAAGAAAAAAATCTGTTAAGGGAGGAGAGTCTTAATTCCTCAAGTTGGAGACAGCAAGCATTCTTTGAACTTGTCTTTTTAGGTTTATATTTGCAGAAGTCCTCTCCAGTCAAAATATACCTCAAATACATGTATACACACATATATAGTGTATATATATGATCTAGAAAGTTCAGCTAAATTGGAAAGATTCTGTTGTCATTGACCATAGGAGAATTTTATGGAAATGTAGGAGAGAAAGTAAGCTTCTGAACAGTGTCCTTCACTACACCTGACTGGAATCAACTACTGCAAATCATCAATGCTAGTGCTGGGTTTATCTTCCCCATTACAAATACAAACCACACTTTGTCTCTGGCATATGGGGTTGAGGAACCAGCAAGCAGCTTTATCACCTCACTGAGAATCTACCAATTCACAGAATCATGCCGAAAGAGCAGATGATGTGCTATTGGTATGAATACCATAAACAAATTCTAGCATACATCCCTGAGGTTAATTATCACTGCTTTTGTCTGTTCTCTCTACAAGGTAAACATTTTGATGATAGTCTTCATGCTATGCTGATAAGTAACAACTATTTAGTTGTTTCATTTTTATTTGCTTTATTGAAGTAGCTGTGAAGAGTCCAGGTTTAAGAGGAAGAAATTACGGCAAACAGCCGTTTTTGTTTATTTTGCACTGTTTAAGCTACTTCAGATATTCTAAAATCTAATTCAGATGTAACATGGAGAAGTGCAGTTATAAAATGTGGGATATATACCAGTGTTGACAATCACAAATGGAATCCTGCCCACAGCAAGTACACTTGATGTTTGTAGTAGTCCTTCAGCTATCCCCCGCCTTATCCATCTATTAGCATTGCTTTAGGCTTGCTGACAAGGTAATATGACAATTTCAGCACAAAATAGGTGCTAAGCAAAGATGACTCTAAACGGGCCACCTACTTACTGTGATGAGCGTGACTGTTTCTGCATAAAATCCCTTATCTGCTGTTTGGGAGAATTCAAATGTGATTTTGTATTCTTTGTGTCTAAATGAATATGACAAGAACTATAACTTAGGGGAAGGAGAATGAGGACTCTGGATTTAAAATGTGTTTATTTCTCCAGGCAGAAGACTGATTGACAAGCCTAGTGGCATCCAGACTAAAACCTGCTAAATTTGGGACCTTACTAAAGTAAAATAGTGCCGTAACTAAGGTAGCCCTGCAGCTACCATAGCACTAACAGAGTGGACTATTCTTTTGGCTTGCGGTTTCTCTTTTTTTTTTATGCCTACAAAGGTGACCTTGTAAAGAAATAAAATTTCCCTTCTGAAGGGGTAGTTATGAAGTTTCTTAGACAGAGGAATATAAGGAAACAATCAGACTTGGATGGTACAGTGATCCTTATTTATTACAAACTGACTGGACACCTTCCACAAAAGGTTTTAAGCACAGTTCTATTTTTGTCTAGATAGGGTTTTTTTAAACACACCATTGCTTATTTAGGGTAAGGATCTGGATCTGTGTATTTATGCCTGTCTCATTCTGTTCAACCTTAATACATTTTATTCGTGCTTATATGGAAGATATATTAATGCAGAATAATAACTATTCTGTGGTTTGTTTCCTTGCTGGGGTTGATTTCTCACTTGGTCCACCCTGCCCTTCTGGTACTCATGAAATAAAGAGATCACAGCCTTTCCAGTTTAATCACTATTGCTTTTCTCTTAAATAAAGATCTTGTTACAATAAACAAACAGCAGTCATCCTAATAAAGTCTCTATTGTTAATATTTAAGAACTAAGATTTCCTGTGGATCTAAAAAGATCCACAAATTTAAGTACTCAAGCTTTGTTTTAGTTGTGTTTGTTAAAGAAAGCAGAAATGCTTTAAAGAAATTTCATAAATTCCTAAGATTTCAAACTTATGCATAAGCTCCATCTAATTTTCTCTGACCGTAGCATAGAGCTTGACCTTTTTGATACAGCAGATAAAAATCAACATCTAATTGAGCTCCATTTCAAGCCTGTGTAACAACAACACGAAGTCCACCCCAGTGGAATTCCTGTTTCAATTACCAAAGACAACATTTTAAAGTAAAGGTACTGATATCCTAAGAGAGCTGAAAAAGTGGATCTTTCTATCAATTCAAAAAACTTAACTGGCAATAGGTTTAAAAATAGTGCAATCCAAACTCATTTTAGCCATTTCAAATCTTGAGGTAGATATGATCTAATCGCATTGAACTGTTTCAATAGTTCACTTTTCCTCACATTTAAAAAAAAAAAGAGTTTACTGCAGTACGATTTCACAGTGATTAGAAAGGTGGGAAATGCAGCTTACAGAAGCAACCCAAAGAACTTTATTCATTGTCGTGTAGGCTTGCTTTGGGCAGGATTAGACAGCCACATCAGCATGACAGCAGATAGATGAACCTTTCAGTTCTGTGATAGATATCACTGATGGTTATCCACTAACGTTAGCTCAATGGTGAAAGGGAGATTTTGTCATGCAGGTCAGCCAGAGGATATTTTAAAGGCTTTAATGTTTTTTATAAGGAGCTTCTAAATATGCAGATGACTACAAGGAAAGCATGAAGGGTATCATGCTATCATGTGATAACACAGTTATCAGTGCTGGTTAGTACAACAGTACTCTGGCCCAGGTGAAGGCAAGTCTCAACATTTTGACAGTGAATGTGAGCTAATAAGTATGACTGGGATAAAACGTGAAAGGGATATTTCTTCCCTTGTGAACGGGAAAACAAGCAGGTTCTAACTAATGCAAAAAAAAGCAGTGGGAGGAAGGCAAAGGGATGCATGACATAATCCAGAACAATCCTTGCTGAAGGTTTCTGAGTGTCCAACAAGTGGGAAGGGATTGTAGGTGTGGAGTTCAGAGAAAAGAATACTGCAGTATCCTAATTTAGACAGCAAGGAAAGGAAGCCTGTTTTTCTGCCCATGTGGATAGACAGAAGACACACATGACTGCAGAAGAGTGTTGAGATAACCAAGCTGTATTTTAATGAACAAATCCATGAGGGCTTGTAAGGAGGTGAAAACAGCTTCTTCCCAGCAACAAGACAAGGAATGGAGTACTGATGTTTCTTGGAAGTTTAGAGATTTCTTGCCAGCCTGTGGGCCACCCCTGACTTGAGTAAGAGATCAGTAAGGGATCAGAAGTTAATCTGCAAGCCCATCAATCAGTGTAGAAAACCGACAGAGAGTGATGCCAGGAGACCAGTTACTAATCCACAGGTGGAGTCAAGGTATTTGTTAAGACTGAATATCAGAAGATGGCTGCGTTTGGAGTGTGTGGAGCATCTGAAGCGTAACTAGTTCTTTTTGGGCTGCTCTGGTTGTGCAGGTAAATGTCCTTATGTTGATTATCCCACAACTGATAGCCATAACCATAGCACTAATCAACTATAATGTAGAAGAGCTGACAATACTATCAACTATATCAATGTTAATATAATGGCTTATGGCAGTACACAAAGGATAATTGCAAACTACTAGATAATTTTTGAAGAGGGGATTTTATCTTTTTATGTGATGTCATAAAAACGTGAAAGATATTCTTCATTGTTATGAAAACATTTTTTTGAACCAAGTTTACAAATATTTGTTAAGGAAGATCTCAGAATGAACAAATTTCTTGATTATGTTGCTGTTACTATTTCTCTGTGAAATGCCAAATCTAAGAAGAACAATTTCCTTGCCAAAAAATATTTACTGCATAATATGTCAGCTGGAAAGTCTGAGAAGGAAGGAAAAAACCAACCCCTAATTTTCTGCTATTCAATCTAAAGGCAGACAGGCTTTTTATTTGTTCCCTTTTAGCTAAATCATTGTTTTTCTTCACTGTTTCACACACAAAGCAAAATGCATACCAAACCCACATGCTTTATATGAATCAGAAGCTGGAAAGAAGTGGAGATACCATTGCTATTGATTTCAATAACATGAAATCAGCAGGTTGCATTCCTTTCATTTTGGTGAGGCAATAATTCTTATAAATGCTTTATTAATACAGAACTCTGTATACACTTTATGTTACAGTCTCACCACATTATATAAAATGCTAGAGTAAACTGCAGTAGTTTTAGAGAAAAGAATCCTTATTACACCTTGTTTTCTTTCAGATATGAAGGTGAAAATTACAATAGATGTGAAGCTGCACCCATATACAATTCTACATCTCATTCAAAAAATTTATTTTGAAATTGCTCTGTTTTCTCCATGTGATAGTCTTGCTAATGGTGTGTGATAAGCTAACTCAAATATGTACATAAAAATGTTACAGGATTGGAGTAGAAGAATTCTTTAAACTGTCTGCAGAAATAAATATTTACCCTACAAGCAAAATAAAACAATCACTTTTCTATACAAGCAACTCTAGTTATGTTTGAAACAGACTGTATGGACATATAATAAATCCTGAATGCTTAGGCGAAGAGCATTCAAAAGAAAAATCCACATAACTTTGAAAGACATGGTTTATGAACATAGAATTTGTTTACAGCCTATGGTATATCTTTTTCAAGAGAAAAGAGAGTTTAAGTATGGTTGAGTAAATTTCTTGAATAGTAGCATTATGTGACTGAAACTAGAAAATGGCTCTGGAAAATGTACATAGCCTACCTTTCTCCTCTACTTATGAAGTATCCAAATGAGCATAACTTGTGTATCTATGGAAAGATATAATTGCAGTTTTTTAAAACGTCTCATCCATCCTCTTTCATTCTACAGCTGAACATGCATACACTCAATGGTTGGACTCGATGATCCAGTGGGTCCTTTCCAACCTAGTGCCTCTATGATTCTACGATTCAACATAAAGCAAAAAATATTAAGCATAAAATTAGGAATATATTATCTTTCTATATTTAATACAGAGTCAATGTTTAGAATGATTACAGGCACATCAAGGCCCCGGCACAAGCAAGCAGCACTTTAAAACTGCATTTAGGAGTAGCTCCTATTGAAGGCATTCCAATCAACTACCTTTCTGAACTGAGACGAAATTGTAACATTTTCAGGTCAAAGTTTCCATGGTATTTAGCCACAACACACACACGTCAACAGAAGGAGCTGCAGTGCATGCAACCCAGCACATCGTTTCTACAGAATTTCTGCACTGTGGTGGTCTCTCCCAAGTGATCTGCCGTGTGCCTGAGCAGATTTGGCCTTGCTCCTGCAGGGGTTCCCTGAAAGCGTGGGTGCAAAAAGGCGTCGCTGAGAGCCCCTCACAAGAAGCTGCTACCAAAACCTCTGTCTGCAACTAGGACAGCAAAACCTGCAGGCTGGGATTGTGGCTCTGCTGGGTGGTCTAGGGACTGTGGCAGCCGTGGATTTGGGTCTGAATTGTCTTCGAGAACAAGCCTGGGCTTGTATGCCGGTATTGTGCTTAAGGCAAAACATCTCCCCAGGAGACAGAATCCTTCTGGAAGCCTGCAGGGCTCAGACCCGAGGTCCTGCTGGGTCTTTTGCAAAGTGCGAAGCCGAGCCCGGGTCTAGGCTTGGATGTTTGCCAGGCACGGGGGCTGGCTGCTCGCTGCTAGGGCAAACCACACTGTCGCTACATTTCTTAAAGGTTCTGTGAATCCACGGCTCGATGTTAAAGGTGCACAAGAGCCTTGCAGGAAGGTTTGCTCCAAAGGAAGAGCTTCTGCCAGGCTGCTGTGAAACATACTCTGTTGCATATTAGAATTGTTTCAGAGCAGCAGATAGATGTTACCTGCTACTCTTGAAAAGAACTGGTAAAAAACTTCACAAAAACTTAGTTTATTTTGATGATATTCTTTTTAATGTGGAAGAAAATACTGGCACCTCAGGATTTTGAAACAGAATTAGGTATCACATAGGAGAGAAAATCAGCAAAATGGAGAGTTTTGAGAAAAACATTGCAAAATGGAGAGTTTTCTCCTGGAAACAGGCTACTGTGTAAATCATGCTTTGTACCTACCAGCAGTAACAAATAACAAGTGCTTTCTAAGCAACAGTGGAACTGGAACACTCCTGTTCTGCCCCATATAGAGCCTGTCTTTGTTTCCAAGGAATACAGAACTGCAGGAGGAGACAGGTCTTCAGCTGCCACGTGCTTTCTGCCTCCATCTTAGCACCTTGTTTTGAAAAACAGAATGATGGAAGTGAGAGTTTTTTCTGTTTAGGCAGTTGCTCCTCTGTATCAAGAGAAGCTTGCTGCAAATTGGAAACAAAATGGAACTGTAATCCTGCGCCTATTAAAAGCAAATACAAGCAAGAGGTGGCATGAAAGTGTGTGTAGATGTTAAAGTGCCAAAATGGAAACCTCCCGAGAGTCCTGTAAAGGACACACTGTTTCTCTTCCTCACACACCCGCCTGTCCAAAAGGCGGAAAGTGCCCATAGGTAGAAACCCTTCTCTCCAGCTGCCCATCACATCACGAGGTCTGGTGTGTACCAAGGGGCCGAGGGGGAGGTGGGCAGGGAGGCTTCCAGGACCAAGGCCAGGCCTGTGCCAGGCTCCCCAGTGCAGGGTGAACCCCACCCGCGCCGTGGGCTCTACCACCCTGCCTGCCCCACTCTCTACGCCCCCTGCCCCATATAAAGCACACGTGGCAGAACCCAGGCTGCTGGCAGAGCCATGGAGTCTGACAAGGTAGCAGCAGCAGCAGCCAAGCCAACCTCCGTGCGCACACCCAGGTGCTCACGCTGCCGGAACCATGGCTTCGTGGTGCCCGTGAAGGGCCACGCCGGGCGCTGCCCCTGGAAACAGTGCCTGTGCAACAAGTGTGCCCTCATCTCCGAGCGCCAGAAGATCATGGCGGCGCACAAGGCCCTGCGGCGGCAGGAGCCCGACCCACCTGTGACTGCTGCCCCCAGGGAAGGCCCCACAGCCCTCGAGCAGGGTGGCCTCGAGGCGACCAAGGACAACTGCAAAGGTGCTGCGGGCAGGGGGCTGCCACCGCCTCCCAGCAGCCCTCCTTTCTGGGACTATGGTAAGGGCTCCAAAGCCTCGACCCCTGTCCTGCCATCTTGCTTTCCACACTCTTCTCCCTCTTCTCTCCATCTCTCTCCTGTTCTGTTTCTCGGGCTCTCCCCCCATCTCTCCCTCCGTCCTTCCTTCCTCAGCGGACACAGGTAATCCAGTCTGCGTGGTGAACGTGCAGCCCTTCATTTGCATTCCCTTCTGTGGAGTTTGCACAGCCATGGTGGGAGCAATGTGCTTGGTCTCGCAAAGCTCAAACTTAAGCAGGTGGCTTTTCCCTGGGAGGGAAACCACACTGTAATCCACTGTGCACTGCAGGTGCTCATGGGTGTTTCTCTGAATGCTGTCTCACTGCTTATGAATTCATAGGCACAAGCCTCCAGCAACAAAAATGCTAAAACCCTCAATGATGGCAGGTAAATGGGGAAGTTACTACTGCAGTTGCCCAAAGCAACCATTTTATAACAGCACTGTAAAAGAAAGAGACCTTTTGGCCTTGATTCCTGTAGCAAAGACTGGACTTGTCTGGGATCGCTTGGTATAAAAGTGCATTTGGTATTTAAGAGCAGAGAATAGATTTTGCAGGTGGAACAGTTGAATGGTCTGTCACCTCTTAAATTGCTTCCTTTAGTAGAGTCTTTCATGTCACTTGTCTAGTTTATTACTATTTATTACAGTAACTTCATACTATTACTATTTACTACAGCAATTTTACAGAAATCCCTACTGACTGCAGTCATCATTAGTCTGAACCTCTGGAGAGTTAGCAGCCTGCAAGACAAAATGCTGTTCTGAGAAGCCCAGAGGAAAGACTCATTTCAGGCATCTCTAGTCCTGACCTAATCTGTCAGTAACTGTTCCCTTATTTTTTTAGGTTTGTTTCCTAAGAAAATTATCGTTATGGATGATGATAAGTGCACATATACCTGTCAGTTCATCCCTTAATAACATTTTTTATCTGCTGTCCAATTAAAAAAAAAAGGGACAAATTGTATAATTCTAGTACTCCAGAAGTTGACCTACTCTTGAAGCAATTTTTTCCACTTCTTTACCAACAGGAGGCTGTGCAGACCCTATTTGTATTCATATAACCTATCTTATTTTCTAAGACTTCAGAGAGACCATACAAGATTTCAGGTGCAAGATAAAAACCAAAGAAAGTAACTGATTTCTGCATCTGAAAATGCCTGTGTATGTCCCTAAAATTGAGTCTTTGTCTGTAAATTAATGTAAGAAGTGACAGATAAGGCTAAAGTTAGAACTCTATTACTCTGTAGTTCTGGTAGTTAGAAGACTTAAGGTAGGTTGTTTTGCTGTTGCTGATGTACTGAAAGAATAACGTGCTGCAGCCAGTGCTTTACTAAGGACTGGCTTCACTATTCACAAAGCAGAAAAGAACACAAATAATTCCACATTGCAGTGTCATCTGCTGCATCTTTCTTTAGTTCCTTAAAAATTCACAAAAAACATTCATGAAGAGCTAAGGATGAAATCAAAGGGCCAGATTCTCCTGTCTGAGAGTAGAATTGGGTCCTGCAGCTTTTTCTACTGAACTTCATAGAGTTACATGGATACTTCTATTTGTTCTTTACTCATTGTTCCCTAGCTCGCCCTCCTTTTCCTCCAGAATACACGGTCAACCCAGAATACCTGGAAAGGGAAGCTCCGAAAGTGTACCCTGGATGTTCTAGGGTATATCCTTACAACCCATTTCCCATGGGATTTACCATCAATCAGCCAGGCTGTAGGGGAGCACCATCACCTCCAGGGACATCATATCAAAGAGGTTTCCAACACATGCCTAGCAACTCTGGGACGGGGAATGCAGCATCTGTGTCAGTAAGTTGCGGTCTCTTAACTACCTCTGGAAATGCTGCTGTCTTTGCTTTAATCTACCTTCTTGCTGTTAAAGTAGCCACGAAAAGTTATCTTGCTTATCAGTTAGCATTTTGATGTATTATGCTGAAGAAAACATGCTCCAGTGGTGATGTTAATAGTCTGACTGAACCCAGTAGAGCAAACACATGCACTTGCAAATTTTGTGAAGTGGTTTGAGGCTTATATGTCCTACTAACATATGCAAGATCCTTTTGGAATGATGGCAGCTGGGCACTTACTGTGGTCATTTTGTGCCAGCGTAGGCGACACAGAATCCTCATGGAGAGGTTCCTCTTCTTTCATGTAGGACAAATCTAATGGGGTGGAAGAATGTCAGGGCTTGGCACAGAGAAGACACAGCCACAGAAAAGAACAGGGGAAAATCAGCTTCTACAAGGAAGCAAATCAGCTGGGCCTGATACTTCTGTTATGAGACATTTGTTTTCTCAGAAAAAGTGGAAAATTGTGGTTAACAGAAGTTTCAAATGAAACATTATGTTTAGCCCACAACTTCAGACCACAGAGACCTGGTAAGAAACATGATTCTGAATTGTCTTTCAGTTGTAAGAGAGTGTGGGCACTTCCAGTTCCTTTCAGTGTCATCAGTCACAGTGGTGTAAATTGGTAGTGTCTGATTTTTGTACCACAGTTGGACACATTATTAGAATTCCAGCTGTCACATGGCATTCTCTCTGCATTGAGTACAATTCATCAGTTCATGTTAAGGTAGAGTGATTTGCCTCAAGACTACTGAATTTGTTATGCCTGCAAATTCCCTGTCACATTTTAGGGGTTACTGAGAAAGAGGGTGGCTATCAGCAGTCTGAGGTCCAGATGAATTATCCTGGTGGGCTGGATACACACAGGTTAGGAAATACCTTGTCTAGACCATCACTGTGTGCAGTTTTGAACTTAATTTTTAGCTGCCCTTGAACAGGTGGGAAGATCTCATACAAGCTCTTTCTGTACCAGGGTGCATGGCCAGATCCACCAGACAAATGCTCCTATTTCCTAGATGCTAGTGTTTCTGAGGGAATCTTTCCTTGCTCATGGAGTGAGTTTTACCATGCTTTAACAGGTCTGGTGATCACAGAAGACAGCGGCTCTGGGGCACCATGTAGTGGCACTGTAGAGCCACTGACTTCACTGGGCTCAGGGCAGAATCTGTAACTAGCAGAGAGGTGGTGGCTAGGAGGATTTTCCTAGGTTGCCTCTCAGTTGCATGAAGACTTTCACACTTGTTTCATGGCAGCGTCCTGGGGTCAGTGCTGAAGGTGAGCTGCCCCTGGTTTACCCACTGCTCTAATGAGATGCCAGAACAGATGAGAGGACTTAGAAGATCAGTTTCAGCTCAGGCATGGTCTGAGAAGCTGCTCAGCTGCAGCATGTTACACAATGTACAGGCTTTGCTCGTGCTAATATGTGCATGAACGCGGCAGCAGATTGCCACAAAATGGACCAAAAATGTAGTATTTCAGGTAAAAGTTGAAACAGAAATTGTTTGATAATGTAGATGTATCCTGGAGAGGGTCTTTAGGTGGGAGATGCTTTGCTTTGTGTGTTTCCACAGATTCCAGAGGGAGGTGGGGATTTCAATCAAGGATACTATGCTCCTCTGCCTCAGTTCATCCCACCAAGTTTTCTGCCGGGGATTCATTACCTTCCACCGCCCCTTTCACTGAACGTGTTGGCTGAAACAACCAAGGAAGCACCTGGTAAGGAATTGCAAGATGAGCCTTTGGAGATCCAGTTTTAACCTGGTTTCAGTACCTAACCACAGAGGTGGAAGCCTCAAGGGACCCTGATTCTAGCTAGTTCTCAGTGTCTCAGCCAGGACTGAGATCCTAAAGTCCCCGGACAGATTTCCAGGTTGTATGGCTCTTGGAGGGCCTGACTTCGGGAAACCAGCCTGACGTGCTTGGGCTTTCTAGCTTACAAGCACCTCAATCTGATGCAGACGTTGGAGGCCCAGGACTCAGAGCCATTCCAGATTATGATCAGCTGATGTTCTGAAAATGAAAATATTTTTCTAGTAGCTCATCTGTGGGACATATTTAACAATAATTTGGCTCTGCTGCAGTTTAGACAAAATGTTAACAAAAATGGGGACTAACACAGCATAAATAATATGAAATTCCTTGCTCATCTGAAAAATATTACATTTTAATTGCTGCAAATGAAAGATTGAATCTTCAAAATATCAAGTTGTTTTATTGATCTCACAGGTTTTTAAATTTCTGGCGTAGGCTATGTCTGTACTCCTCTCTTTTGAGTCTCTTTCATGTATTGTGCTTACATGTGGACATATTTGGGATCATATTTGCAAGTTTTTCATTTGGCTGCAGCTAGCTGTGACCACAAGAGGGTAGAGCTGCTCAGAGAATTAACAACTAGCACTGGATCAGTGAATAGCCAGTTTAATCTTAAATTGTTTCTTAAAATCATAGAATCATAG
>WAAB01012701.1:0-103235 GCA_013389865.1 Piaya cayana
GCACATTGCCGGCTCATATCAAGTTCCTCATCAATCAGCACCCCTACACCTGAGATATTCTGAGATCTACTCTCCCAAGTAGAATCAGCATCTCACAGGGACCCTAGAATGACACAGAAAAGCTGCACTTATCATAATGACTATGCACACACATGTCAGACCTACCAGTAGAGATGTGGAAATACATTGCATGATTGTTGCAAACTCACCTGACCCATCTGAAGACAGTGGGCTGGAAAATATCAGAGGCACATTAATGTGTTAAAATTGATTTGTCCAAAAGACACCAAGGTGTTGATTTTAAGCTTTTGAGTTGGTTTGGGGTTTTGGTTTTTGTTCTTTTCAGAAGGCTCTACTGCGATTCTATGATTCCATGATTCTGTTAGAATACGATGGAAGTAAATAAGCATGGTTACTGTGTTAAGGCATGAAGTTAGTTTGGGGGGCACAGACAGGGATATCATGAACAGAAGGGCAGAAAGACCTTGAAAAAATCTGTAAATTTAATTCTCAAGGCACAATTATGCAATCACAAACGTACAAGTGTGCAATTCACTTGAAAAACTTGTGGTGTGAGTTTTCAGTTGCATATTGTCCTGACAATTCAGGAATTCACTATGGCCATGTAATTAAAGTGTGTAGGGTGTGAGTGTGGGTCATAGGGCCTTACTTTCCCTGTTCTCATAGGTTCAGAAAGTTCAAAGTGAGTGGGGAGAAAGTACCAAATTTCCAATATGTGCCCCAGTTTTTAGTTTCCTTATTTTTGCAAGGCCACAGAATCATAGACTATTTGAGTATGGAAGGCACCTCTGGAGATCATCAATTCCAAACTTGGAACAACCTTACTCTTCAAAGCAAGGTCAGTTACAGCAAGTTTTTCAGGGTCACGTTCATTTGATATTTGGATACCTACATTGCAGAGAATCCATAGTCTCTCCAGGCAACCTGTTTCCCATTTTGATTACATTCACAGTAGTTTATTTTCTTATGTTTAAACAGAAATTCCTTCATTTCAACTGCTGTAGTGCAAAGATGAAACAGGATGCTGATGTTACTTTTACTGCTAGAAGACATTTGTGAGGAAAAGACTACAAAGAAAAAAGTGTAGTCAGAAGAAAGGAAAGATTTGACACACAGCTGCTCATCACACTTCTCTCCCTTCCATGTTAAAACTGTATGTACTAGAGTCCTTCATGGTGCTAAACAACTAGTCCACAAGTTGTTTGTAAATGCTCACAGTTAACTCTGTAAATCTTTCTTATGTGTTTAATTATGATCATTATTCAAAACAAGACATAACTGCTAACAAGAGAGCTCCTAACCCAAAGACTGCTCAAGATCTGGTGAGTCTTCTGGGTACCTGTTCTCACATGTGTTCTCTGTCTTCTTGTGTTCCTCCACACATAGCTATTTTGGGTCACTACTGAACACATGATACTTTGTGGAGGTTTGGGCACTTGGTCTAATGCAAAATTGTTTTTCCTCATGCTCTTAAAGGCTCCAAAAAATATAACACCACTGTCTCAGTGTACTGCAAGACCAGGAAACCATGAAACCCATTAAACCACAGTTGGAACCAAGAGCCCATCATATGTCCCAACAAAGCCAGCTCTGAATGAAGAAAAGAGTCCAGACAGGCACGCTGCCCCAACCTGGGCAGTCCAAAGTAAGAGCGTTTCTGCAGTGGCTTTAGGAAAGCTGTGTTTGCAGAGCGCTTAGCTCACTGAGGTCATGGTTGCAGCCTGTAAATGCTGCTAAACCACCATTAGATCTCAGCTTTTCAAAGGGAGGTTCATTTTGCTGGTTTGCTTCCACCTGGGTTTTCAACAGTGAGATTTGTTTTATCAATGCTCTGCAGAAGAATCTCACTAGGTGAAAACCTTTGGGTTAGTCCCCCCAAATTCATGGTCTAAGATTTCCTAACAGGCCAGGATGAAGTGTTCCTAGGCTTTGAATCACAATGCTTGCGGGAAAAGGTGAGCACTGACACAAATCCTAGAGAAAAGATGAAAAATCTGTCAATTGGCTTCAGCAGGCTTGGTGAGTTCTCGGGGACTCATTCTGGCAAATACTGTGTGCCTTCCAATCAGATTTCTGTGTTTTGTTGGGGTTTTCTTTAAGAAAACATCCAAAATTGGAGTAACAAGAGTGACTTTATCATCAATTAACAAGATATTCTCAGCTTGCTGCTCAAGGCTGAGCCACATGTGTAATATTTCTCTCATATTCGCCTTTAAGAGACGTTTCAGCTAGACTTAGAGCCAAATAATTCAGTAGTTTGTCAAAACCTGTTACTCAAATGTAGGAGGATGAAACAAATTCATTTTGATTAGGTCAATCTGAAGGAGTATTTCTACATCCCATTAAGTAGTGTATTTCTTCTGTAATGGAGAATAAATTGTTTGAGTGCTTTTCTATAGCATTTTTCCAGAGAAGAGATTAAAGTAGGTGTAAATTCATGGTCTATGGAATTCTAGATTAGCTACAAAATTTGATTTTATATGCAGATGCTGGGGGCCTCTCCAGAAAAAAAAGAAAAAAAAATATTTTCTGCAAGTTACTTCAGAAAATGTGTTCCAAATACACCTGGAGGCCTTCATTAATACGAATGACATAGGAAAACATTTATACTTACACATATACCTACCATTAAGACTTTGACATGAAAAGCTTGAGCACTTGGTTCTAAAAGGAAAAACAAGAACTTTAATTGATTATGACTTGTGGTGCTAGTTTAGCCAAAGGCAAAGTTATACTTGGGCAGGAAACAGATTGCACAAAACCACACTTTTCCAAGCTGATCACATGTTCCAATCATGAAATTCACTTGGTATTTTGTAAAAAAATGCTATGGTTTCTATGGATCTTCAGAAGAAGTCTGAGTCAAAAAGCAGTTGTGTTCTGTTACACAGAGTCCTCTCCATCAATAAATTCTTCCTCACCACCTCTTTTAAAAACCATATTCTACAACATGATAAATACATTTATATGTATGTGCATGTCCATATTAAAAAAAAACAAACCAGAACAAACTTTGTTTAAAAAAGACCAAGAGAGCAGTTGGAAAGCAAATTATTTTGTCTTATTTGTGTAAGACCAAAAATTACTGTTAAAAGGTCAGATTGCATTAAGTAAGAAAAGAAATGTTTCTTACAAAATTAATGTAATTTTAGTTTCCATCCAGACAAAACATGATTTGTAAAAAGAAATATCTGTTGCTGGAGGACTGCTTTGTATTGCAGACAATCCTGCAGTCGCTTACCGCAAGGCAACACGCTTGCTTCTTCTCTCACACCAGTTCTATGTTGCTATGACCCCACTGGACTTGCAGGTATAAATAACATTTTACAGCTGTTGAGAGTACAGCTGACATTAATTGAAGCCAGTGGAAGCAGAAGAAACTTGAACTTGCAGCACAGATTGGAAGCAAAATTATTCTTGGTGTCCTTCTGTAGTGGGCTAGATCCTTACTGTAATTCACTCATTTTCTCTTTAGGACTGAGTCAATTATGGATGATCCTTCATGTCTGTAACTTGAAACTCTCTGAGATGCAGCACAGACCTGGGTCCAGCCACATCGAACTCACACGCTTGTTTGGTTGAACGGTAAAAGGGTGTGAGCAGGAGCATACCATCTTTACTTTACATGATGCATTCCTAAAGTATGTGGTGACTAAAGAGTCATCTGTGCAGAGACACGAGAGTTTAATGAGTTTCAGAAGGAAGGTAAATTTATTTTAGGTGCATTAACACTATTTTATGAATAAAGTAGTTAGAAAAGCCAATGCAAACAGTGTGTGATGCTTTTATAAATCTAACCCATAATTGTTAACATATGAAGCACACTTATTTTACTGCAACTTGAATTGCACAGTAAAAGCTTGATTCATGAAGGCATTATGCAATAATTAAGTGGGCTTTCTGTGAACTTAACCAATAAAAAAGTGCAGAAAGGACATGTCTGGAATTTTTCCTGGTCACTAAAAGTGCAGAAGCTGGCAACACACAGGTGTTCTGATGATATCGGCCAGTGTCTGCTTGTAGCAGGGAAGAGGGGAAGAAGTTTTAGACATAACCTTACACACTTCTACACGTAGTTAAGGTTCCTCAAGCAAATTAGGGCCAATGTTGTAAGTATCAGAGTTTACCCTAAAATATTAATTTGACAAAGGTAATCTATGGCATCAACCCTCTTTACTCACTTTCCGTATATTATAAATAACTTGTTTTAATAAAAATTTGGTTTCATCTCTTGGTATTATGGCTGCAATATCTTACATAGATGTGGGAATTGCTAAAATATAATAGAGTTAGTACTTGCATTGTACCAAACCTGGATATATTTTTTTCTAAGAAATAACTAACCCAGTGTTGCTAGTTCTGTAGCTTTGTTAAGCCACTTAATCAAAGATCCTATTCTGGTTTTATGATAAAAAGAAACTTAAAACTGTACCTGGGCATGAGGGTGAGACATGTTAAACTGCCTTACTCTTTTCTGGATCTGCAAGTTAAAGTAAACCGCATCATAATTCAATTAGTCAATTAGTCATAAATGAGTTGTCTCCTTGTACCTGCCAATCTTCTGTCTTTAATGCCAGGAGGAAGAGTGGAACGATTTCCAGTTTGCTGCTGAAGCCATGCATATATTCACAAGGGTGTCTTAACACCTAACATAGCATCCCTTGCAGCTGGAGTGCACTAAGAGCACTTGTACACTTAGCTGTGGCAGCTCAGTTGATGGGATGTCAATTTTACTCAGTGTTTTGAACTCTGCGTCTGACTATCCAAAACTAGTCATAAGTCTGACTTATGAATTTGTCTGCTTTTGAAAGACTGAAAATAAAACCCTATTTGTTCTGCCAGTCACAGATACACAGGGTAAGGCCCATGCTCTGGGTGTGAGTTTCAATGGGCCCAACTTGTACCAGTTTACCACAGCCCTGCTACCTCACACACATGACTCATCATGCCATAATGTCTCCCTGGCTCTGGACCGTGCAAAGACATATGAAGAGGAGCTAAGAGAGCTGGACTTGTTCAGCCTAGAGAAGAGAAGGCTCCAGGGATACCTTATAGCAGCTTTGCAGTACTGAAAGGGAACCTACAGGAAAGCTGAGAAAGAGCTCTTTATCAGGGAATGCAATGATAGAATGAGGGGTTATGGTTTTAAGCTGAAAAAGGATAGAGTTAGGTTATGTATTATGAAGACATTTTTTACTATGAGCGTGGTGAGGCATTTGAACAGGTCACCCAGAGAAGTTGTGGATGTCCCATCCCTGGAGGTATTCAAGGTCAGGTTGGGCAACTCTTCGAGCAACCTGATCTAGTAGAAGGTGTCCCTGTCCGTGGCAGGGGGCTTGAAACTAGATGATTTTAAGGTCCCTTTTGACCCAAATCATTCTATGATTCTGAGATAATTTATGAAAAATTCCCCCTGAACAAATTTATATTAAATATTAGCTATGTGGAGCAAAACTTTCAAAAGGCTGTAAGTGTGCAAGTGCATTTCTGTCCATTTAAGTTCCTGTGTCCAGCAGACCCTACCTTGGCTTCCACAACACCCCTGCTCCATACTTTCACAGCTGGCACCTTACCCTGGAGATATGTCTTGCACTTGCATGCACATACTCCTCTTGTTGGGCACATGAAGAGAGGCTGCAATCTATTCTGTAAGGAAGTCGCTCCAATGTAAGTCCCACAGGATTCACAGACCAATCATTCCTCTGCCTATATTGCCTGGCATTCCTGAACTCCTTCAAGCATAGGGAGGACCTGAGACAGCATTACCATTCTTGGTGCTGCCAGTCTCAAGGACCCATCATTAATGCTGGCCTATTTTAAATACTTCTCAAACCTGAAGCAGTCACTCATTAACCATAACTTTGAAAGCGAATGCGAAACATTAGCTAATAAATTTGTTGAACTTTTCCCCTGTAATCAGTGATGTTTTCTCACAGAGTGTGTTTCAAAATAATTTTTCTGTTGATTGCTGGTGTCAAAGACAAATAGTGGCCTCCACAGGTGTCCCTGCTCCCCTTACCGCTGCTGGTTATGGGAAACAGGAGATTGCAAGGGCTCTTCCCCTCCTTGTAATGTCTCCCCCCATCCCCAGCAGCAGACCAGGTCAGCTATGGCTGTCTCTAGTTCAGCATTGAGAGCTTCTGTAGATGGAGAACACGCAGCCCCTCTAAGTAAGGACTTCCAACACTGTACTTCCCTCCTAGGCAATAACTTTCTCCTAAAATATGACCTGAACAAAAGATTTATTTTTTAGTTCTACTGAATAATTGAAAATAACTTCAGAAAATGTCATCTTCAGCACTGTGTGTGTCTGGAAAATCTTTCAAGATTTACTGATTTTTTTTTCACCTGGGTAAGTCTTAGAGGCTCCTCCCACTCAGTTCCCAGTAAGTACATGACAATGGAGGTTTACGAAGGCACTGAAGAATAATATGTGATATGTCACATTTAAATAATTTATTGAACTCTCTAGCCTCACCTATCTGTTTTCATCACACTCTCTTCTCATTCCCTCCTTCCTGCTAAGGCAGCTTAGGCATTTGCTTTAGTTGCCTATACTCTCACCCTTGCAGGTGCTGTGTAAAATTCTCTGGAGCTCCTGCATCTGAAACTGCCTCCCAATATTTCTCCATTTTGACCTAATTTAACCTTGACTATGAGTAAATATCTTCTCAGATATCATCACCTTTTAATTTCTGTTTTCTTGTGCATTTTTTTATTGCTAACCAAACAGTGCCCATTAACTCTACAAAAGCATTTTGGGATGCAACATGAAATCTGTGATCCCTCACAGAATGACACCTTTGGGCTGATATGTTCATGCAATTTCTATCCTTGATTCAGAAATATCAGGGACATTAGGTATAACTATTCTATTTCTAGTGGAGGGCCACCTGCTATGTGAACCAATCATAAGAAATCTATCAGAGGTGCTTTTCATTACTTTTTCAGTCAGAAGGAGGTAACACAAGCCCATTTGGAGATTCTTGTGCAAAGTCCCCATTGCAGCACATATTTTCTCTTCATTATATACAAGTAGCTTCTAGTGATGCTGATGGAAATAACAGGTGTGTGCACTTAGAAAAGAATATAGATCTACACTGTGCAAATTACTGCAGAAAAAAGCCCCACAGTTTATGAACATGGACTGTGCAGAGCTGAGTGGCAGTATATTTCAAGCAATGCTCCCTGGATACCACATAGTAAAGGGGAAAGGAGCCGGCAAGTGAGGGAGGGTAAAGATCTGGATTCTGTAACTAGTTCTAAGAACGACCATGTAGGATAAAACCTGCAGAGTTTTGACTAACTTCAAAATCACTTCTCAACTCTGGTTTTGAAATCTTCAGCCCAATTATTTGTTTACTTGCTGTTGCTAAAGTCTTATTCTCCATCGTTATTTGCTTGCTAGCAAAGAACCAAAAAGAACAGCAGTCCAAAGGTAACCACACAACTAAATCACTTCCAGATGATAAGTCACACACTGATGGTGAAAACAGACTTTACAGTTTCAATGTGCCAGGTAATATATGGCAGTTACCCAGTTCCTATTAGGTTTTTGTAACAGTATATACACATATCTTTTTTTTTTTTTTTTTTTTGAGTTGAAGTAGGGTTGGCTAATAACACATACATTAAATATTTAGCTGGATTACTATCAGAAACTCTCTCCCCAAAAAGGAAGCACAATTCTAAAGCATGTACTATCCCTAACCCTCCACACATAGAAATTGTATTAGCAATTTTTGTTGTGACATTAAGTGTACAGCAGTTTGAATGGCCAGCCTTTGGAACATACAGTCTAACTATGATCCCTCCACATGCATGCTTATGATGACCACTTCATGCCTTTCCCACAAGTTTCCTGCTTCATTCACTGCTCAGGATGGGTGGTATTCGTTTATTGAAAAGTCATTCTATATTCTTCTTTCTCCATGTGTTTAACATGTGGTCAACCGCCCTATTTACCACAGACCAGTCGATCTTGATCTGAAGAAAGAGTTTTTAATTTAATTTGGGAAGTTTCCCGTGGTCTTAATGACTGTAGTCTCTAGGCAGTTCACAAATGTGTATTTATTTTCAGATCTCCCCTATGATTATAATTCCCATTTTACAACTGGAAAGCAGAAGAACAGAGAAGTGTGGTGATTTTGGATACCCGATTTAAGACTTCAGGACTTAATTTGTCAGGGCACTTACTATTATGTAACTCTTCAGATATTCAGAGAAGAGCTCCCATTGACTTGTGCTGCAGCTGTGAGTGCTCAGCACTTCTCCAAATCAGACTCCAGAGTCTCAAGTCAGGTGTTCATATAACTGGAAACATGCAAATAGTGACCATGTGTGCAGAATTTGGTGTAAGAATTTTCTGATGTTGTATAAGAGATACATGACACAAATAGGGAGGGATGCATACTGTTCTTCAGACTGATTTTCAATAGCTTTAACCTAGATAGATATAATTGTTTTCCCCAAGTCCTCAAGTATTCAAAACACACCTTTCAACCTGAAACAAAAGAATAGAGAGGGGGCTGAGCATCTGTCCTTGCACAATTCTGACTCATCTTGAGCAGGACCAGGACTGAGTATAGGTTGACACACCTGTGGGAAAAGAGTATGGCTTACTCTATTCCCAGTGCATATGTGTAAAAGGAGAAAAAACTGCACAGGTAACTTCAGCTCTGATGCTTTCCAACTTCTGTGTATTTGCTTTGGCAGCTCACAGAGTTCTTTTAAGAGGGTGCTTGTAGGTAATTTCCTAGGTTCTTAATGAAGCAAAGTGGAAAAACAAAAATTCTATTATGTGGCATCATATTAACACCTCTATGCCTCATGCTATTGAGGTTAACTTTTAGCTTCTCCATATGGACTTCTGCCCTCTCAGCTAATAGACTAATTTGTAGCAATACTAAACTGGCAGCTTCTGCATAGGACACTTTTGCTAGGGGTTGAGACCAGAGCAATGCCATGGCGCAGGGTCCTCATGCTCTATTCCCTGCCCTGGAACAACCAGTGAAGGGGCGGTGGTCACTATTGAAAGTTTTTCTCCACTAGCACTGTCTTACTCTCCTGTGTCTATTTCTGTCACAGTCCTGCTCCTTCCTCATCTCTGGCTCCTTGCTTCCAATCACAGTTTTCTCTCTCAGCCAGTTGCTGTTCCCATTTCCCAACCAGTACCAACTACTCTGCCTTTCTTGCTGCCAGTCTCTTACCTGAAGGTGCCAGTCTCTCCCATCTGAATTCCAAGTCCTCATCCCCTTGGGTCCTCATACCCAGCTCTCCACCTCCTGAATGCAGCCTTTTAGCTCCAGGTTTTTGCATATGTCCTTACTTTCAAAACCTTATCCCTGTCTCCTCAGCCAGCTGCTCTCTCGTCACATTTGATACCTGGTCTGTACTCCTCTCTTATCATCCTCTTCTGCTTTTGTCCTCCTGCAGCCACAGAATCTCCCAGGAAGTGCTGAAGTGAAAAACCCACTGGGACAAAACTGCCTGTCATCATCCAGCATGTCTGCTCTCCGTTCTCCACCTACATTTTTTTTTTTTTAATTACTTCCCTTCAGGAGGGTCCACATACATTTTTTGATAAATAAATGAGACATTTCTTCCCCTTATAGTTACGCTGATCTTTTGGAAAAAGTCTGTCAGACTGATGTGACTTAACTCTGATTTCAGTGTTATGTAGTATTTTACCAGGCTTTCAGCAGGGGTTTGCAGGAGGGAGTTGATACTCCTGCAAGGGTCTGCCAAGTCAGACAGTGCTGAAAAAAGAAATAGAAAGGAGAGAGTAGGGGGAAAACACATGCTGCTGTTTATGGGGTCCAACTTTTAAAAGAAATTCTTTCAATTTTAGGCATGGTAAAAAGCTTTTATCTTCAGCACAGGAGGTAAGCTTACATATATATATATACACAGAGATTCTTATAAAGAAGCAGTTGCTGCCAGCCACTGACGCGCAAGCATCCTTAAAATTAATTTATGCTTTAAATCTGCAGGTTTTGCTTGGTTGGCTGTTATTGACATAATTGGAGTGTTGTCTGCAAAAGGAGTACTCCATCAAGTCCTGCAGCATATGCAGAATTTGGTTGTTATGTTTGGAAGGGTT
This sequence comes from Piaya cayana, assembly GCA_013389865.1. Taxonomy (NCBI): domain Eukaryota; kingdom Metazoa; phylum Chordata; class Aves; order Cuculiformes; family Coccyzidae; genus Piaya; species Piaya cayana. Next base: position 10,124 of record WAAB01012701.1, read on the forward strand.
TTGAAGAACATTTTCTTACAGATTTATTAATTGCAAATTAGTAAGAGGGAGGAGGTGGTGATGTCCCACGCTTCCTGATGCCCCATAATCTCTGTGCTTTCAAATTTAGTCCCTCAACCCTTTAAGTCAGGAGAAGATCTTGATCCCATTTTTATGTCAGTCCTTCAGTTTTTTTCTGTACTAAGCAAAAACAGGGTGAAGTACTGGACATTGGTGACGTGGTCTTGGCTGTGTGGTTTTCCTATCACAAGCACAGGGGAAGCCTAGGGACATGGTGTTGTAATAATCTCTGGTTTAAAATGGTATCCTATGTGTGTGGCTCTTACCATACAGACACGTACCTTCATAAATAAAGTCAATTATAAAAATAATGCTGACTAGTAACAAGGTAATTAGTCAAACAAATGTTCCAGAACTGTCATAAGGAGGAAGAAGTAGCGATCTCAAATTACTTCAGCCCACTGTCAATATCAGCTTGGAGTGAGAGTATGAAGCTAAACTATTTTGTAAGCTCTACACATTAAAATGGAGGTGGAAAGTATTGAGCTCTTCATATGCCCCTTTCCAAATAAATTTGGAGAAGAGTTTAGGAGGTTAAGCTAGTCCCAAATGGTTTCTGCTGCTGAAACAGCCTATTGATGCTTTATTTTCCCCTTTAGATTTTCCACTACATTAAACATTTTAAACTACCAAATATTTATTTTTAAACGGAAATGGAATTAAAAGATGTCTTGCATGATTTATTACAAATTCAGAGGGAAACACTCCCCTTGTAAACAGTTCTAAAAAATTAGCACCATCAATTTAAATGTTGACACGCTTAATATTAAAAGGTCATATTGTTCCAAAGGTCCTTAAGGAGAACTTCCCAGTTAAAGGACCAAATTTCAATGGGAACTGGTTGAGGTACGGCTTGTGTTTTCTGGTAGCTGATGTCTCTCTGGGCTTAATTCTCTGTTTTTCATGGCAACTTGTATTTAAATCTTCTTTTTTTTTGTGGGTCAAATTAGATCACTCCCTGTTTCACCCTGCAGGCTTCCATGTTTCAGCCACCCTTACACTGCAGGTACTTGGTCTGAAACCTCACCAAAAGCATACTCATATCTTGGAAATGCATGGGTGTTGCAGTGCCCAGGGCATGAGGTTGGAAGTCTGAGCTGTGGCAGCACCTTAGCTGGGCTTTACACTGTCTTTGGCACATGCTTTTGCTACTTGGGCTTTCTGCTTGGTGTGGTGGGATTAACAAGTGCAAGCAAGCACAAAGCCAAGTCAAACTACATTATCAGCTATGTCTGGTACAACATCCCAAAATGTTCCTTACCCTCACCTCTCATACATCTTTCAGCTGTTTGCACAAACAGTGAATGCCAGGCCTTCCAGGGGACCTCCACACCTGGTAGCCTCCCCAAAGGGGTAGAAAGATACACAGTCCCCGAGAGGCATGATGCACAGGTATTTGGTATTTGACACATCAAAACCTGCAGAGAACCTCTTATCATAAACACAGACTGTATTTCTGTTGGGGGGGGACAACAAGCAACAGCACATTATTTTGATTTGTTTATGTTTTATTAATGTGTTTATTCAGGGATTTTTCTCAGACTGAACTAAGTGTTCTGGAAAAAAAAAACTTCATTTAAAGAAAATATTCAGCCCATTTTTCTACCTTTCAGTTATTATTCAATATGAAAAGGATATTGTAAGTGCACATTCAGCTGAATATGGAGTTAGGCAGAAAGCAGCTATTCAGCTGCCCTGCCTATACCCCAGTTTATTCAGGTCATAAGGCAAACATATAAGCATCTTAGTTAAGGTTTATAGTTACATTACTTGTATCAGAAGCTTTTTATACTTAACACAAAACATCTTCTAGCAGCTCAGCATTGCATTATTCCACAATATTGTCAATTAGACATGTTACCTCCCATAATTACTGACATAATTAACCTCAAGAATAACAGAAAGTGAGTTAAATGCTGAAGTGGTAGAGGTAAATTGGACTTTGCATTACATGTCATCTTGAAATATTGTATGAGTCATGAAATTTGTACATAATATTTCTTTATTTAGTAATTAAGCAATAACCCAAAAAAAAAAGGGTGTTCTCACTTTAACACAACATGAGTCAGATTTTGTTATAAAATTGATAAAGAGGCTGCTGTAAGAATTTAATTTAAATTTCAGGAAAGATTCAACCCAGACCTACATAGATGAGCAGAAGAGATTCTTTTGCAGATAATGTTTAGGAGAAAGAGCAGGCCAGGATTTGCACAGCTGTCTGCAGGATCTCACAGTGAGTCTTGCAAGGCCTTAACCAGCATCGAGTGGAACAACGTACTTCTGGAAAGGAGACTGAAGTCACAAACAACTCAAGCAGGAAATCTTATGTGTGTATCTTCAAACTGCTTTTGATTTGCTAATTTGGAAATGCTATTTTTAGCTCAACTCTCTCTAACTGTAACTTTAGAAGACATCTATTTTAGAAGTTACTCTTTCCTTCATCATTCATCTATTGCAAATAGACATTCATTCTAAGCCTTTGTGTGGAAGTAGCCCACTCTTTCTTCCCAAAGGTCTTGCAAGACTGGAAATGGATAAAACTGGGGTCTCCAGAATGGCACACTGTGTGAAATGCTTAAGATTTGCCTGTAATGCATATTTTTCTCTACATTTTTTTTTCATCTATGTATTGATTAAACTAATATCATCCAAAAGAACACAGACAATATGTTAGTATTCAGATGATACTATTTCAGCTTTATGTTAATTGCCTGTTGTGTGAACAAAGAAGAGAACCCACTTTTACCTATAACCCTGATCTATTTTGAGATCCCCAAGCCATTCTGTTAATAATAAAACACCAATAAATCCTCATCTCTTTTCTTTTTAAGCCTGACAGATAGTCTTTGAAGCATTAGTGCATTTATTTCCTCCAACCAGATGTGCAATTTATATTTTATTTGATTGCAAACTTTAGCATTATAGAAGGCACTTGTGTTAAAATAATAACACAAATATACTTTCTATCACTGGGATAAAACCTTCCCAAGAATGTCTCCAGTCTCTTGTGTATTCCAGTGACTTGCTAGTGTTCTTGCAACAGATCCTTTGATGCTGTTGAGTCAGGTCACTCTCATTTCACAGAGCTCTCAATGGATTCAGTCTGCAAAAAAAAAATAGTATAGTAGGTTTAAACAGGGTGACATCTAAGACTCTGGCCTGCTTTTGTAAGAAACATACTGTAAGCAGAATGTTTAAATGCCACCTTTGAAGAAAGTTGCAACATTTTTTTTCTGTTAAAAACAGATTCAAAGATCCAAAGTCTATTCATGCAAGAAACTTTGTGACTTTATGCATACTGGAAATGTGCAAATGAGATATTTGGTTTTTGTTCTCTTACATCTTTTTTAGCCTAGCTTGGACCCATAATTGAAAAGTAAACTCTTCAGTGATTTTGAACAGATCAGCTGTGGTTCCTATGACAGAGAAACGCAGAATGATAGTGATGGCGAATCCACTGGACTTTTGAAGTCCCTTATGGTTGGTGAGGGTGACCCAGTAAGGGCTTTTGATGCTGGTATCTGTTGGTCCTCTGTAGGGTCAGCTGCCTGCACAGGCTCAACTCCTACCTCATACAAGTAAATGAACCTTTACCATCACTACGGATCACTCCAACAGCAGCATCTTCCCACCTCTCCCTGAAGAGTAGAGTATGTGCCTTGAGGCTATCAGACACAGGAAGATGTCAGTGTATTAGTTGCAAGGTTAGAAACACTGTATGCTGTCATTCCAACATAAAGTATTGCCAGCTGTCTACTGAGATATTTCAGGATTTTATTGGCTGGGAAAAATTGTTACTCTCACCTGATGAAAGATTTCTAAACAGAAGTGGAAGGTATTATGGACCTTTACTCCTGTACCTAGAAGCGGGCATGCAGCATTACACACCTCAGGGGCATGCATCATTCCAAGAGGTAAAACAGGAGGCTGAGCTGTAGCTGTCTTCTCCAAGGACAAGCCCACAGAGACACTTTTGGGCTTCCTGACAGAACATGGCAGTGACAACAATCCCAGAGACATCTCTCGCAAAGGCAGTCTGCCTCATTACTTGTCTTTCTTTTCTTACATTTTCCAACCTACAGCAGGGCGGCTCTGTGCTATTTCCAGTACCTCAAAGATACGGTTGTGCTTTTCCTAGGGATGAACTTCTGTAGAAATCAAGTAACAAGTCACACTCACACTCCTGACTCCCCACAGCGTTGTTTTTGCTTATTGTTTCTACTCCAGTTGAAACACCAGGCAAGATCATGTCCAGTTGTGCTCATTGTTGTACAAAATGTACAAGAAGATATAGAAACATTTTACAAAATACTCCAGTTCTAATAGAAGTGTGTACGTGATGTGGTAGTTATAGTTACTATCCTCTTGGTGGCAGAATGAAGTCTATAAAAATAACATACTGAGAAATCAAAGGATAAAAGTACGTGGAGCCAATTTTACCTTCTGATCTATTTCAAAAGTCTCTATTAAAAAGATAAATGGCAATAGCATAAATGCTGCCCTGGGAGCAGTTCTGATGTGTACTAATTGCAAACAGCTCTACACATTAATTATTTATGGTAAAGCTCCTCCTAGTGAAAACTTGCACAAACAGTTGAGAACTAATTTTCTTCTCTTCCAATATTTCCATCACCTCTTGAACTGCAGTTCCTTAAGGGAAGGGGGAGGAAAAAAACCCAAACAGATTGGATTATTTGCAGTTTTACTTCATAAACAAACTTCTGCCTTCAGACGTCTGTGTTTGGCTGCTGCTGGCTTCTGTGGCTCTTTTGCCTGAGTGCATTTGCCAGTTAACATTTGGGCCATAATAAATCAAGGAACTGTCTCAAGGAACTCTGGAGTGAAAGTATAAGCTGCTAAAGTTTGAGCTAACAAGACAATTGTCATCTGCTATAGAGGATAAAGCCTCTTTCATATCTTCTGGTAACTCCTTCCCTCTCTGGAAAGCAAGGCAGGTGAATCATAGGTAGAACTTGCAAGGCCTTTAAGGCTTAGAAAATATTACAATTTGCAGACATACTGAGAAAACAAATCTTTTGTCTGAGTTACTCCATTTGTTTATTACCATAGCTGGATATTTAATCCATTTAATGTATAAATATAATTTTTGCAGTTAGTATAATCGATTTTTCTGTAATGATAACTTAGAGTTTCAGCTACAAGTAAATGCCAGCAGCAAAAGTAGAAAAGGTCACAGGGACACAAGAATCTTCATCATCAGTGAAGCTAAAGATGGAAGTGAGCAAGCAAATTATTTGATAGAATAATTGAGAATTCATAGCTTAGAAATTTCTGCCATTTTCTGGTCTGGAATATTTTGAAAGTTTGGGTTCATTACAGGAGAAGAGAGGTGTTTCATCTTTGACATGAGGTGATTAATATAATATTCAAAATACTCACCTTGAAGTCTATAGTCTCATTGACAAAGGGAATCTATTTGTAGAAAAAAAAATCTCCCAGGGAAAACAAAACACAACTAATCTATTTGTCCACTTAAAAGGACCTGTTCTGCCCGGATTAAATAGTATCTATGTGAGTGTGTTCAAGGCAGTATACTCCAGAGTCAGTGCTCCACGGAAGTATAAAGTTAATTGTACATGTATAAGCTCCCTCATGGCTTGCTCAGTCCTCCTCCATATCCTATGCGTGGCTACCTCTGGTCCCAGCAGTGGCATGGAAAAGGAAATGTTTGGAGAGGAGAGGTGCTGCAATTTAGAAAAATATGGATAGAATTCCTTACATGTGGGATATCGTTTATAGCAAAACCTAAATCTTGTCATGAAGTTGGGATAAGCCTCTGTGATCAGTTTTATCCTGTATGCTAGGTTCAACAACAAATTTTTCCACAACTACTGAGTAAATAGGCTGTAGGCACAGTGCTTGCACAGCAAGAATCTAAAGCTAATTACAGTCCCACTGAGCAGGAATACTTACCACTAGCACAGAGATCAGGACTTTGCTAATTGGCTCCTCTATTAATGTTTTGGGAACAGATCCTGAAATAATTCATAAATTAAAACCCGAGTTAGACCTAAGTGACATCTAAGCCCCAAATCCTTGTCTGATTCTGACTCTGAATCTTGTCACTGCCATTTAATTGTATTACCTGTGATGGATGACTGATTAATAGTTGTTCTTCCCCTACAATTAGTTATGACTCTGTTATGGAAATCCAGCTGGCTATTTCTAGACTTTCCTGAAATAACTCTCTAAACACAGCTGCCTTACAGTCACAGTAAACATTCTTCACAAAGGCCAGTTTGCTCTGTAGGCCCCAAGGAATGTGACAGCTTGATACCTGGATAAGCCTGGGCTCAGTTTCTCTTTCTACAGAAAAGCTAGAATCTCTACTGGATGCTGGTAAACAAACCCTGGAGCCATTACTTGATAGGGTTCATCAGCTATTACTCAGCATATTGTAATATGGAGTTGGATGTGACCAAACAGGAAGATGAAAAAAAGAATCAGAAAAGCATTTCAGAAGTACCTGGTAGGAATAACGATGCACAAACCAAGCTGCCACTAAGGTGCTGTATCCAGTTATTCAGTTGTAACACGTGGCCTGATTTGGCTTACCTTGCATCAGTCTGAGGTACTCAAGTAATTATAGTTGCTAATAGGCATAAGACCTTTTCCCCAATGCCCACACATATCCCTCACAAACTTCATTACAGGAACTGTAAGAGGGAGCAAGCGCAGAATATTGAGCCAAGAGGTGTAATACACTCCTGTTATCAAATATAAAGACTTTTTGTTTAGAAGATGAAGTAATTTTTTTTTTCTGAAAGCTGCAGCTAGGTAGATTCATGTTAGAAGCAACATACACAAAAGTCAGCACTGTTAACTGTTAGATAAGTTTATTTAAAAGGTGTTTATTTTTCCATTGCATAAAAGAGTTCACGTCTTCCCAGGAGTTCAACACTGGAAAGGACATGCTATAGCTCAGTCTTATGGAGCAAGTACCACTTGGACAAATTTGAAGTGGTGAGGAGCCAGATCTCTCTGAATTTGCTGCTGCTTTCTGGGACCTTCTGTTTGCTTTTGTGATGGGAAGGCCATGTAGGGAATGTTGGAAATGATGCAGGTAAAGAGCTATTATTATTGTTGTTGTTGTTGTAGGACCAATTCCATCTTCATGACTAAGACTGAGCGAAACTTATTGTGAAATAAGATATTACTTGCTTTGGTGCATGATGGTAGAATTAAGCCCAGAAAGAATATACCTGGAAACCTGGGCTTGACTGTGCAAGTGTCAAGCATAGCATGTGAAATTCCAGGCATGCCAGCACCAGGCAGCTTCCACACCCACTGGCAGACCAGGGAAGGCTGAGTTCTACCCACGGCCGGAGAGAGCAGCCCATCTTGGTGGCTTTAACACACTGATTTGTCTGAGAGGACTTGTTCTTTCCATGCATTTTGATCAACTGGGGACTGTTGCTCCATAGATTAGTGGAAACATTTTGCAGGTAAACATAATGAGCTGAAGGAAAAGGAAGAAATCAGAGAAGATTTCTTAAATCCTTCAAGAGGGATCAGATGGCTGACTAGATCTCAGAAAGCACGACAGGACTTCCTTAGTATTGAACGGCTGGTAAGGTAAAAAAGGGCTTCAAGGACAGAGACTATTATGAGAGAAGCTTTTGTTCTGTGGTAAGTGATCTCATTCAAGTACAATATTGATACCAGAGAAGGAGGGAAAGCATAAAGTTAAAACTGTAATCCTGGGAGTAGCAGAGGCAGGATGAAAAAAAAGAAACCAGCTGTCAGTGAAAACAACCCTGTTACTTTAAAGTATATTTATCTTGTTTCCTGTGGTCTTGCACTGCAGTAAATGAGGCAATCGTCATCACTGCTATCAACATGAAATTCTCCTTCTTTCAAGCAGATGCTACCCTAAGCTAGATTAATGATGATTCTTGAATCTGTCTTATAACTTACTAGCTATTCTCAAAACCCTGTGACTGACTCAAACTTGCTGGGGAGTGTTGGTATAAACACAGCACTTAGCCAAGGACTACCTTCATGCTCAAAGGGGAGATAGAGAAGGTGCGAGAGGGAAAGATAACCCTTTGGTGTATGAATACTGTCTGAATTATGCTTGCAGCCTTGTCGTGACACAGCAAAAAGTTGTAGTCTCACTTTCTGTCACTGCAATGCCTCATCCCAAGTGCTGCAGATGAATTTAATCACACAGAGGCCTGGAGCACTTTCCAAATTGGAAACAACCAGTTTCTGTGACTGTAATGAAAGTGGAAAATTTCCAGTACAGTTAAGCTCAGAGACTTTCCTATACCCCAACTGTCTAGCAAGTAAGGGTTACTCTAACCACACATCACATCAGCTTGAGGGAGGTTGCTGAGCTATTTTAAAAGAGAAGCTGCAATTTAAGAGGATGGTTAGCAGACAGAAAGGGAAGCCTGATGGCATTGGCTGCAGGAGTAATAGAGATCAGACCACGACTCAGCCACAACTAGACAATGGGGTCATCCTCTGTCCTGGCTCTGATCCTTGCCCCAGAGCCTGGCTAGTAGGGTAGAGGCTGTAGCATGATGGTTTTCATGAGGCAAACACACTGACTGTAATTCAAAGCTTGGACAGAGACCTATTGTACCTGTCTGCTTCCTTCTCCCCTGGAGGTGCTTTCCCAAGACCTAGGGAAAAAAAATAAAACCACTGCTGCTGGTGGGCATATCTTCCCTCTGGGATAGCTGGTGTCCAGCACCAAGGTCCAACTCCCTCCAGGCTCCCCAGGACCAGATTCACACAGTGAATATTTCAAAGGCAAGGGTGACTGCTCCCGGAGTGATCTCTGGTAAGCACAATGAGGAGACCATTGCTCCAAATTGCTACTGGCTTTTAACATCAACCTAACAAGAGAAGAAAACCCTAGAATTGCCTAAGAAACAAAGATGCTATGCACCCACAGCTCCTGCCTCCCCTCCCAGCAAATTCAGACAACCCCAAATACAGTGGGTAATGGGCAGAGCTGTATCTCTGCCTGGTATTTTCCTGTGTGTATTTTGGGCTCCCGCAGGGAGAAGCGCTTCTCTCCAAACTCAACAAATATATTTCTCTCTCAAGCTTTTTTGACATTGCTGTGGTGTCACCTCCCCCCACACCTTCCCCATCAGGCTCAGAGGTTGAAGGAGAGATGGAAAAAAGAAACACAGTAGGGCCTGCATTTGCTGCGTTCTCTTCTGACGCCAGAAGGGATTTAGAGATATTACCAGCAGCTTATTTAGAAAGTCCCAAAGCACACCAAGAGAAAAATAAATGAGCAGGAAAAAAAGTGTTAGGTTTAAGCACGCAGTTGGGGACCATAAGCGCGAGAGCCTGGGGCAAACTCTGCTCTGGTTTCTCCAGCAAAGCCCTGGGGATGGAAGTGCCTCCCTCTCCCAGAAAACGTTCTTGTTCATAGAAGGCACTACTACACTCAAAGCAAGTATATACATATATACACACACATATATATGTGCATATATATGTATACACACACACACATACACAACTATATATGGCTTGTGCCATGTACCATGTCTGTCTGAGTATTTCTTGGACCCAGGGGCTTTTCTTGCTCCCCTGACAGGAGCTGGGCAAACACTGCTTGAGGACATCGGTGCTCCCTGTGCTCAGCTCAGAGCATCACTCTGCTCCTCTCCAACGGGTGCCCCAATTGAAGAGGAAGGATGAGGTGGGCAACTGAGACAACCTTGCTTACAGCTTCCCAGTCAAAAAGCTGGCACCTCGAGAGCAATAACACTGTCACTGACCTATTGTGACTATCAACCTAGAATATCAGCTGTGGTGTTGCCTCACGGTTTCCCCTCTCTGCGGGTGAGGGCTACAAAGGTGCCACCGAAATCATGGACTGCAGCCCCGTGGGGATCAGAGGCTGCTCTGGGGGCTGGGCATCTCTCCTCCTGGGGCTAAGAGACGGTGTCAGGATAGGAGTCAGGCTCCCTCCACACTCTGGTGCTCGGGTTCCTTGCCACCGTGGTACTGAGGTCCTTTCCCCACTGCCACTGAATTTGGATATCCGAACAGCCTAACATTTTTCCCTTAGTTCAGCAAGTGAGCGCTTGCAGGCACATAGCCACATCTGTATATAAAAGGAAACTGATTTTAACAAGCATGTGTACATTAAAAGAAAATACTAACCAGGCAATATGAGCAGGAAAAAGTTATCTAACTTTTAATAAAAGCATTTCTGAAAGCCAAGATGAAATTCATCTTATTGTCTAAGTCCGCAATGCATTCCCAGGGTAATCCTACCTCTTTAACATTGTTTCTCGGAACAGTGTGCTCAGATTTGTTCCTAACTGAGAAACTATTTCATGTGTATAAGCACAGAAGTACTAAAGGTAATAAGTTCAAAAGTTTTAAACCATTTTTGTTTCTGACAAATGATCCACAATTTTTAAAAGAAAGTTGTATGGTTAATAAAGAAAGCTGATCTTGACAGTGTTTTATGTCCTCAATGATGCTGCAGCTGCCCAAATGTGTAGTAATTGTTAATTTACCTACTGATACATTAATAATTAATCTACAATTATTTTATTATTTTAAATTAATTTTCCAATCGGGACATCAAAATTATTTGGTCTTGCAACTATTCTGAACAGAACTGGGATTTATAACAGCTTTTTTCTTTTGATAGTCACAATTTACTAGTGGAAGATGTAGGTTAAAAACTACAAGGTAAAAAGAGCATCTTGTTCAAGTCCAGTGGAAGCCCCTGCCTTCATCTTAAATTGTGAATATACAAAGTACAAACAAAACCTTCAAATATGAAGAACGATGGAGTGTTATATGCTTTTTTTTAATCCTGAAGTGACATTTCATCTATTACTCCTAATGTAAGTGGAAAGTGTTTGTACATAAGTGAGGAGAAATACTATGTGGTTTATACCCTGACTAAGAGGCTCTCCACGGAACTCTGATGGAATAAATATCTGCAGGTTTTCACAATGAATGAAAGCAGCTGGGTTTAGTTTCCTGAACAATTGTTGAATTCGTAGATATGGACACTGATCTATGAATTTGTGCACAGGCCTAGAGATCAGCAGCAGGTGTTTGCAGTAAAGGGTCACTTGCCTGGGTTAAGGACTAGTCTGATACCTGGAAGTGGCAGAGATGCACTAAACCTCATGCTGCACTGCACAGAGCTTCTGACTGGGCACCGGTGATTTGCCTGATTTGGGATGAGCACTGATCTTTGTCATACAGAGAAATCCTGGTACCCTTGTACCCCTGTGCAGGGGAGTTGCTAGTAGCAGCATCTCCAGCAGCAGCTGCACTTGGAGGTGTTGCCTGTAAACTTTCTCTGAGGGCCTTGGCATCACCTTTCCTCCTATCAAGTGACTCCTAGTCCCCCACAAGAAGCAGGAAAAAGCCCAAGCTTCCGAAGGCCCTTCTGTTCCCCTGCCCCATTGCTGAGCACCTTTTGCCTGTTGAACAGTCTGAGATGACCTAAAACACCCCGAGGAAAAAAATGTTCCAAATGGACATATCTCAGATCTCCTCCTTGAGGAAGAGGAAAATTGTCAAGGGAAACACTGGTAAGGCCGGGAGGATGCAGCACACATCAGTCCCGGGGTGTGTATGGAGGCAGGTGGTAAGTAGCAGCCCAATGTGACACGGGGCCCTGACGTCTACCCTGGGGGTCGAGTCACTGGCACTGGGACGTCCCGAAGGAGTCCGATCTGGGGCCAGTCAGCAAGTAGCCCTCTCTGTCAGTGTGGAGCCACCCATAACCGATGTCTTGGCACACAGCACAGGGCTGTACACAGCAAGATTCCCTCACCTTCCTCCTGCCAGGTCTGCCACTGAGAGTAATCCCAGAGTAATGCATGAACGACAGAGGCCGGATCCGGCTCCTCAGCCTGGAAGCTCCCTCCCTCGGGGGATGCTCCGGGTTTCCCTTACCAGGAGTGGGGCACTTATGCATCCCAGGAGCTGGTCCTGCTGCTCCGTCTCCCTGGGGGTAGCCAGGAATATGGGGCTGGAAGAGGACAGCTGCAGGACGATGCAAGGGGGCGCCCCGACGTGCAGGGCTGCTGGCTGCAGGCTGCCCTTCTCACAGTCCCCTCGCGGCTGGGCAGGGGTTCCAGCACGGGAGCATCCCGTTAGGCGGCACCGACCCTCTCTTGGGCTCGGGCATCAGCGCTTACAGCGCCTGGAAGAACAGGCGCTGCAAAACCACAGCACTACGGGGGAAGACAAAACGCCCCTCAGCCCCACACCGACCCCGCTTTACTCGTTATTGCTGCGTCTGGCAGAAAACCCACCGAGAAGCCACTGTTAAATGCAGTTTTCCGATGGCGCCAGAAGCCCGAGGAAAATAAAATACTCAGCGCCGAGCCAGCATCTGCCTCTCCCCGGCAGCGAAATCACGTTCGGAGGGCAGTGTTGAGGAGTCTTCCCTCGAAATAGCCGTTCTTCTCCAAAGGAAAGAAAATACGTACAGTTACAGCACAATTCGTGCATTAGACGCGGTGGCGTCTGAACGTTGTACGTGTGCTGGGTGGGTTTCATCCTCTAAGTTATTTACTCCGCAGTTGCGGGAGAGAAATGTTTTGCAAACGAAATCAAGACGGCGCGGGGCGAAACTCGCTCCCCGAGCTCCGCACGCCCGGGGCCAGCGGCTCCTCGACGGGACCGGGCTGTCCTGCCCCAGGGAGACCAGGCTGTCCTGCCCCAGGGAGACCGGGCTGTCCTGCCCCAGGGAGACCAGGCTGTCCTGCCCCGGGGCTCGGCCGGCTCGGCGCTTCGGTCGAAGAAGCAGCAGCGCAAGGTGCCGGGGTAACCCCAGCCCGGCCCTTGGCGGCGCGGAGCGTCGGTGAAACGTTCTCATCGACACGCGTGAAGTAAGCGAAAAACACTGACTTTTACCACAGAAACCTTAAGCCGCGGAGGTAGAAATTTTCGTTTACCTTATAAAAAACCAGCAACCGATAGTGAACTCTGTGACCGATTAAGTCTTTGCTATTTCACGTCGCAAACCATTTGTTTTCACGGGCATCGATAACGTCGCCGGCCCCTTCGAGATAGGGCTGAGAGGAGGCACTGGATCCCCCCGGGGACCGACCGCAGCTCGGCCCGTGCAAAGCAGGAGGGGATAAAAGGAGAAAGTTAAGGAGAAAGGGCAGCCCCGCTCGCCCCCGTGTCTCTTTGTCTCCCGTTTCGTTCTCACAACGAAAGGAAACCCCCAGGGCAGGAGCAATAGAGCTATCTCTAGGCTGCAAAACATTAAAATAACTACAACTTCTACAGCGTAGACCAAAAAGCTTGCTCTCTTTCACAAATCTGATCGTATTCCCTGACCTATCCGGAAAAAAATAGCTCCGGGTTTTGCAACCGTGTAGTGTAAGGAGAGGCAAAGTGTGGGAGGAAAGCACTAACAGCCCTGTTCCTTCCGAAATGCCTCCAGCAGTAACTCCGTCCTGGGGAGCCCGGGCCCTGCGTGTCCCACCTTTCCACCTGGACTGGTCGCCGCGGTCTGTGAGCCGCAGACACCAATGTCCTCACCTGCAGACAAACCTTAGGTCACCTCGAAGGTATCTCCGTTCCGGACCAACGGGGCATCAACGACTACAATGCGTAGTACGAACGTATCCATATACACGTTATTTGTTAAGGGCCTTATGCACACGTAGAGCTATAGGAACTGAAAACCCTTAAACAGAAAGGATCAGGAGCAAAAGGGCGCATTTTCAAACCCGGTCAGGCAGGAGCACCACCGCCGTTCAGTCTCGAAGACAAATATTTATGGGATCGGTTTAACCGTGGGAAAGGATTAGTGAACACAAAGACAAGAGAGGAAACTTCTTCCCCGGCTCAGGTACCTGCGGGAGCGCAGCCCTCGCAGCCGCCCCCGGCCACCCTCTCCCCAGCTCGGGCAGCCCCCTTGGCCTCATTACGCGGCTGCAGCAAGGAGGAATCCCTCGGATAGCCAAGGCCTCCCCAACTAAAGAGCAGAGCCAGGGGATAATCATTCTTCCCCTCGAAATCGGGAGACATTCGTTATAAATTGTCCGGCGAAGGTAAAGCCCCGAGGTGTGCAGGAGAACAGGGCAGAGCCACGCTGAGCTTGTCGCTTCCCCTCATCAAAACACAGCCAGGAGATAAACCGGCACCGGGCTGGGTCGCTGTGAAGGCGAACTCCACAATTCTCTATGCCTTTAGTTGTGTTGGCCTCTGCCGGGGAAAGCAGGAGCGCTCTAGCGGCCACCCCTCCGGCATCTAGCGGGCCATAGGCAGGGACACTGAGAAACACTGTGAACACCTTGCTGCCCCTCACCTGTGCTTGCAGGGACTTCCCTGCCCAGCTCCAAACCTCCACCTGCCGCGGCACGAAGGAGCCTGCCTGCATTTGCACGCTAGGCAAGGGGATGACGCTTAACTAAAATCACGAAGAAAAACTATGACTTTCAGAGTCAGACTCTCTGCTCTTTGTCCAGGAAGGCGACAGAGCTACTAGGACTCTCTTAAACGCTTGTGGTTGCTTGAAAACAGCTCGAAAATGCAAGTATTCCTGTAGGTGGCACTGGTACTAGGTACTGCAGAAGCGAAGATAGACGTGGAGAAAACTACCTAGGAATTCCCAGTTGGTTCCGATAATTTAATGCAGAACAATACAGGGTTTTTTCCATTTACTCTAAATTCATGTAACATGTGACAAATGAAAACCTGATTGCTTGATTAGAACAAAATATGCTTTTAAAATCTGTTCATCTGTAGCTTTATGGCCTATTCCACGAGATTTGTCTATTACCCTATATGTCATTAAACAAATCCTGGTGCGAAGAGAATTTAACTCAGCACCGCTCACTCAAGTCAAATGTTTGCACCAGGAAAGCCCTAATGAGACACTGTCTGGTTTCCAGAGGGGTTTCTAAGAACAAGTGGTGACGAAGTCATTTAATCTGTCCAAGCAACTAACACATCATTAAGACACCCCCCCTAACCCTCCTAACCTCGATCTGACTATTCAGCCGAGGGTGGAAGGAGCAGGACGTGGGCACCAGGGCCACGGGCAGGGTGGGATGCCCCTCGCCCCGCCGGCGGTGGCCTGGGGCACTCCCGGTGCTCGGTAGCGGGGAGAGGCACATTAGGATTTGGAGCTCGGTCCGCTCTTCTGCCGTTTTCGCACTGCTGGACATTTATTTCACCTGTTTATCTGCCTTATTCCAGTAAAGTGCAGGCTCCTGCTCTTGCTTTGCCTGGAAAGGATGTGAGACGGGGGAGGGGGGGCGGGGGGGGAGGTCAGTCAGAACAAGGCAACAAGGCAGCCGGGTCTGTCTGTCCTCTCCTCTCTCCTGGGAAGGGGCCGAATGCTCAGACGCACTCGCCACGGTTCGCCTAAGCTTGCCAAGCTCCTTCTTCCACCGGGCCGGAGGCGGCTCCCCGCGGCATCCCCAGCGGCTGGGAGCTGCGGCCGCGCCGAGCGCGGGGATGCAGCCGGTGCCGAGCTGCAGGGAGCCGCTCACCCAGAACGGGAGAGGGTCTCGCCCTCCAGCCAAGCTGCTCAGACGCTGCGTGGACATCATCTAACTGCTGAAACAGAGCTTCCCAGCTCCTGCGCGCCGGGAAGATCTGTAGCAGGCTGCGTCCTTGCCCCAGGTGCATCGCACCCAAAAGCCTCGTGCCTCAATTTCTTCCTGTCTTCCGTTTCCCTTCAGTTTTTGAGGTCTGTCACCGGCAAGGTGACAAGATCTGACTGCATTTTGTCCGCCGTTGCTTCAAAGCGTGCAGGAAATGTTCGCACATGGCTTCTTTGTACCCGATGAAACTTTGTAAAATAAAACTTCGTCCCTGCTACATTTCCGTTCTCCGTCTTGTCCCTGACGTCAAATCAATTTCTCAAAATTGAAATCACGCTCACATATGGCACTGCACCGTCCCCCGTCCCCCGTCCCCAATCTCCCATTCAGCTGTCCTGTCCATCTAAAGGACAGGACAAAAAAAAAAATACATATATATGAGTTTCGGAGTTGTTGGTCAATTTCCGCGCCCGTTTGAATACTATATTAATTCAATTAATGTAAAAATCTCCCCTCGTGGATTCGCATGTACTTTCTTACATGCAGGTGGGCAGTTTATGTGAGCACAAACGTACAAGCGTGTGTCTCTTAGTGAGCTAAAATAAGGCAGTGGGCAGCAATAAGGTCCACGAAGGATCGGCAACGCGTCCCAGGATTGTTCTCACGAAGCATTTCCCCACAAAGAGGGGAGAGCAAGTGGAAAGCCAGGCCTGCCCATGCAGAAGGGGCTGGGGGTCGCCAAGGGGCTCGGGGGCTGGGGGGAGGTGGCTGCCCCTGCCTGCAGATGCCCGCTGGCCAAAAGGGGCACCTCCCATGGAAAATCTCCTTCACGTCGCAGCCGCTTCCAAGCAAACATCTGCCGAGAGCTTGTTTGGAGTGCACACCTCACACCTGGGGGTCAGACCGAGTAATTTCTCACCAGCCTGCTGGTTTCAGCTATTCTCTCGCATGAGGAAATGTACACGGAAGTCAGCGATACGCGAAAGCCCCTTCATCCTGCATTTAATTCCTTACACACCGCACGGAAACTGGGACCGATCCCGGCAGATCCCGTGGGATACTATAAGCCCTCATGTGGGAACAGCTCCGTGCAAATGAAAGCTCTGCGGGTCTTATCTCTCATCGCACAGCACGGTTGCTGCGGGATGGGTCACCTCCAGTTGCACTCTAAGGTTGTCACTGCCCTTACACCTGCCTATGTTTTGCCATGCCCTGCCTTCTTTCAGAGGTGACCAAAAGCTTCTCCCACACCACCATCGCATTGCTCCCCGGCCCTTCTCCGGTTCCAAGGTGCTCTTTGCCCTCCAAATTATCCCATGTATTCCCGGGGGAATTTTCCCTGCTCTGAGTGGCACGGCAGGGGCTGGGAGCGGGAAGGCCGGGCAGCTGCACCAGTTTGTGACAGCTGCACCTCTCTTGAGGAGCTCTAACCTCCACCACCCTAGACCTACATCTTCCCCACACCGAGAAACCCGGTCACTCGAATATATACACAGAGGAGGGGGGGGCGCTTCGTCCTTAGGAAAGGATTGGGGGTGCAAGGGGGAGAAAAGGCTTCTACTTACAAGATGTGCAGCCATACGAGCATCCTTCTGCCTTAACAGCTCTTCAGCAGCCACCTCTCCTCGGGAAAGGAGAGGAGTTTCGCTTCCTTTCAGGGGAAAAAAAAAATCATTAAAAATCCGCAGCTTCAAAGAGGGTCTGGGAGTGTTTGCCGCCTTTTATTTCACTGATTTCTTCCTACAGCTGGAGAGTGGAGGAAGCTGGAGATCAGCGAGGCACCGCATCCCGCCGAGCCCCTCGGGTGGACGAGTTCTCCCCGAGGGCGGCTCCGGGATCTCGGGGCCGGGCACGCCGAGGGGAGCTGGGAGGCTGCCGGGGACCTCGATCCTCTCCTAGAACAGAGCCCGGCCGAGGGCGGGATGCTGCCGAGAGAGAGACCGGGCTTCGGGAGACCGGGCACTCCCTGGAGGATCCGCGGCCCCGGGAAGACGATCGTGGGCAGGGGTCCCAGGAGCTGCCAGCACCGGGGCTGCTGCCGTACAGGCGATTTGCTGCAGAAAACTTAGGCCAAGTCCATTTCGTGGGGGAGACCGGAGCTAGAGGGACGCGTTTGAGGGAAGGGGGAGGCAGCCCCTAGCTCCCCTCTGCGGTGCCGCAGTGTTGGGGGAGGCAGGCAGAGGCAGGGATCTCGGAGGGGCTCCGGCAGCATCGTGCGGGACGGCGCGGCTCAGTCCCTCCTCGGCCCGGACGGGAAGGAGAGAGAGGGGAAACCCGGTCCTTGTCTGGCTATTGCCCCAGTCTTTCCCCCCACCCCCGGCTTTGCTTTGCCCAGACAGGGGGACACCGCGGCGGGTTGTCCCGCACCTCGGGGCGAGCCCCTGCCCGGCCACGCGTGACCTTCCCCAGGCGGAGAGTCCCCGACCCGCACCTCCCGCCCTCCTCTCCCCGCCGCCTTGCCCCTCCGATTCTTCAGTGATTTCCTACCTGAAAAAAAAAATAATCTTTTTGCCAGGCAGGTCAGAAGCGATCAACAGGCTGTTGTATATTATAGTGTTTTCATATTCCTCTCGGCTCCCCCTGCCCTCTACCGACTCACTGTAGATGTGACCTTTGGTATTTCAGCCCACACTCAGCAGTTGAATGGAAACAAGTTGAGCACGTTCACTTCTGATAAACATTATCCTTAAACCACTGGAGACCCGAGCAGAGTAAACGAGCTTTTCCGACAGGACCACATCAGGAACACACATTGAGAAAGGGAAAGAAACCAAATATCCAGGAGATCAGAGGCGGGCTCGAGGGTGGAGGGGTAGTAGAGGGAAGGAGGGGGAGCAGACAGGTTGGAGGACACGGCGGAGGGGGGAGAAAAAGACACAACTGTGCACACAATGAGCGCAGATGGGGAGAGAAACTGCCCGGGAAGCGTGGGAGAGCAGCGCGGGGTCAACCCCGAGCATCCCAGCGACCCTGGGGGAGCTTCGGGGGTGCCGAGCGGGGCCGGGAGTCGCGGGACCGAGAGTCGCGGGGCCGGGCTCGCAACGGCCGTGCGCCCGGAGATGGGCCCCGGCCACACGCCACCGGGCCGGGCCAGGGCTACCGGAGGGAGGGGACGTGCGGGGAGGCGGCCGGGAGCGGAGGGGTCGGGGCGGCGGGCAGAGCGCCGCGGGCTCCGCCGGGCCGGAATCCCTCTGAGCGGCTCCGCTTCCAGCAGCGGGACGCGGCTAATGCCGATCGGAAGTTTTACGGTCGCGCAGCCCCTTCCATTGTTTAATGACATAATTAAATTAATTAAAGGCTGCGTCTGGGTCCCTCTAGTCTCGTGCCGACTGCCTTAAAAATATCCAAAGCAGGTCAGCTCGCCGCCCCGAAAAGGGTTCGAGAGATGCGGGCGAGATCTGCCTGCGCAGCATAAGCCATCGCTCTGCGAGGAGGGAGGAGATCCCCTGCACCAGAGGTAATTTCTTCTAGCTTGAGGAAGCATCACGATTTACAAGCGTGATATTCTAAATACGCAAGTCACGTTTCTGAAATAACCACAAAAATACCACAGAAAAATTATTATTGTTGGGTTTACTTGGATTTAATCCCTGTAAAGTGAACAAGAAGTATCCGCCGGTATTCCAATCAAATGAAGAGTTACCTGCGAAAGAACCATGATCACCTTCTTTCCACCACAGAGCAACTTGCCATACCATTAATTTCTGGGCAATCTCTCGCAACATCCTACTTATTCCAGACTACGCTGGTCCATACCGACATGTGCGGGCTCTGAAATCTAGCTCAATTAATTTTATCTTTTTTTNATCAAATCTTATCCAGACAAAAGAGAGAAAAAAAAGACTCAGAACCCCCCCCCCCCAATAATTAAAAAAGGAGGATGAAAAACATGATAAATGCTAGTCTGGAGCCGGGAAGCCCATGATGTCCGTGTGTCACATGATGTACATGGGATGTATGCGAAAGGCACATACACGAGCTCACAGATCGGGACCTGTACACCTAATGCCAACCCAAACACTTCTTCCACATAAGCAAACACGCCGTGACCCACGCATACTTTAATTCCTACCAGCTTTGTGTGTTTTTCTTTTAACTGTTAATATGTAGCAGTGTCTTTGACAAAGTCGAAGTCAGTTGCGAGGCGTTGACATTTTACAGTTCAGAGCCGTGTAGTATTTAGCGTTTGGATTAAAACAAAGGCGGAGTCGGTCTTTGACGCCGGGGAGTATCAGCACCGCGATGCCCGGACGCCGTAAGCCCCATTCCGTCTTTTCCAAGTGAATCTGCAGCTTATTTCGCCCCCGGTTTGCCGTTTCCATCAAGAATAACTCAAGTTTCGTCGCTCACAGCCTTCTCGTACCCACCGCTCCCCCAGCCTCGTGAAACAGTCGTTCGTGAAAAGGTGCTTTATTACAATTGGACAAGTGTAAGGGAAGAAAAGCTCGTCTCCCGCGGTTGCCGAGTCACCGCGGGGAACCCGCGCCTGTGGCGAGACCTCGTCCTCCTCCTGTCAGGGGAAGGGGCAGCGCCTCTGCCAACCGCCTCCGGCCCCTCCGCGCCCGCCGACCCGGGGAAAGTCTGGGGGGCCGCCCCGCGCCCGCCGCCCGCGGGATCCCGAGGCCTAGAGCCGCCCCGCTCGGCGCCGCCCCGGCAGCCGCTGCGCTTCCCGCGCAACTCACCGCCGGGCAGGTAGGAAACGGTCGTTTCCATTGTGGCGGGCGCCCAGGTGCCGAGAGCGCCCGCGGGGGAGAGCGGAAGGGCCGCCGGCCCCGCGCCGTCCGTCATCTCCCGCGGCCATTGGGAGGGCGGCCGGGCGGCGGGGCCGCCCCCGGGGGCGGGATCGGGGAGCGAGGGGCTGCGGCGCCCTGCCCAGCCGGGCCCTGCCCACGTTGCCCTGAGGTTGAAATGCACAAGTCAAGGCTCTCTCGGCGCGAAGCACATTTCCTTGTAGCCCTTTTCTCTCACGCCCCTGCCGTCTCCTCGCTGGAGGTCGCAGAGCCTCGGGCGCCAGCGCGGGAGGCCGGGAGCCTGTCTCCGGGCGCAGGTCTCCGTTTGGGATTTGGGGC
The DNA here is from genome assembly GCA_013389865.1 of Piaya cayana. Lineage (NCBI taxonomy): Eukaryota > Metazoa > Chordata > Aves > Cuculiformes > Coccyzidae > Piaya > Piaya cayana. The sequence continues at coordinate 30,795 of WAAB01012701.1, forward strand.
GGCCCCAGAGGTGTCCTGCTCGGAGGAATATGGGTAAGTGCCTGGGAGCCGCAGGAGGGTTCAAGTGCTGTCAAGAGACGGGGAGCACCCGTGCGCGCCCTGTACCGCCGGCGCGGCTCCCTTATTGACTTTGCTCGTGTTCCTACAAGTTGTAAGAACACGTTAGGGGTCAGGAGCAGGGAAGAGAGAGAAAGCTAGTGACTGCTCAGTTTATTATTAATGTTATTAGTCAAGAGCGAGGCAGGATCGCAGCCGAGTGGATGGCTGGAGCCTGAGGCACGTTGTATATTATTCCTGACACCGGTTTTAGCGGTTAACGTTTTAGCACGTTTGTTTTACAGCCTGGTGTAATTGTGCTGTTAAGCGAGAGGCACTAACGGCACCAGAAACAGTCTTTAAAAAGTTAGTCGCGATTCAGAAGCATCGCGTTGACCTCGCCTGTCTCAAGATGTAAAAGAATTTCCTCGACTTCTTTTCCTTCCTCCCCTTCCCCCACGACTTCAAAAATGTTTTTCTTTTCTTTTTCTTCTCTTCGGTTTCCTTTTTCCTGTGGCAATAAAGCTATTGGGGCGATCTCGTTTTTCATCTTCGGAACGTGCCTTTTTGGAATATGCATGATGCACAGTCCGAAATGCTTCGACATGAGTCTCCACGGGTTTTTTTCTTTATTCTATTTTTTNACAAATATTTAACGCGAAACAGTATTTTTATAGTACTTATGCACACCAACGACTTCTTTTTGTTCGCTGATATTTCGTGCCCTCCGATCATCTTTTTTTTTTTCAAGTTTTATTTCATTTATATAGCCTGTACCTTCGAGGCTTTATTAAAAAAAAAACCAAAACCCAACAAAAACCCACAAAATCAAATCTTATCCAGACAAAAGAGAGAAAAAAAAGACTCAGAACCCCCCCCCCCCAATAATTAAAAAAGGAGGATGAAAAACATGATAAATGCTAGTCTGGAGCCGGGAAGCCCATGATGTCCGTGTGTCACATGATGTACATGGGATGTATGCGAAAGGCACATACACGAGCTCACAGATCGGGACCTGTACACCTAATGCCAACCCAAACACTTCTTCCACATAAGCAAACACGCCGTGACCCACGCATACTTTAATTCCTACCAGCTTTGTGTGTTTTTCTTTTAACTGTTAATATGTAGCAGTGTCTTTGACAAAGTCGAAGTCAGTTGCGAGGCGTTGACATTTTACAGTTCAGAGCCGTGTAGTATTTAGCGTTTGGATTAAAACAAAGGCGGAGTCGGTCTTTGACGCCGGGGAGTATCAGCACCGCGATGCCCGGACGCCGTAAGCCCCATTCCGTCTTTTCCAAGTGAATCTGCAGCTTATTTCGCCCCCGGTTTGCCGTTTCCATCAAGAATAACTCAAGTTTCGTCGCTCACAGCCTTCTCGTACCCACCGCTCCCCCAGCCTCGTGAAACAGTCGTTCGTGAAAAGGTGCTTTATTACAATTGGACAAGTGTAAGGGAAGAAAAGCTCGTCTCCCGCGGTTGCCGAGTCACCGCGGGGAACCCGCGCCTGTGGCGAGACCTCGTCCTCCTCCTGTCAGGGGAAGGGGCAGCGCCTCTGCCAACCGCCTCCGGCCCCTCCGCGCCCGCTGACCCGGGGAATGTCTGGGGGGCCGCCCCGCGCCCGCCGCCCGCGGGATCCCGAGGCCTAGAGCCGCCCCGCTCGGCGCCGCCCCGGCAGCCGCTGCGCTTCCCGCGCAACTCACCGCCGGGCAGGTAGGAAACGGTCGTTTCCATTGTGGCGGGCGCCCAGGTGCCGAGAGCGCCCGCGGGGGAGAGCGGAAGGGCCGCCGGCCCCGCGCCGTCCGTCATCTCCCGCGGCCATTGGGAGGGCGGCCGGGCGGCGGGGCCGCCCCCGGGGGCGGGATCGGGGAGCGAGGGGCTGCGGCGCCCTGCCCAGCCGGGCCCTGCCCACGTTGCCCTGAGGTTGAAATGCACAAGTCAAGGCTCTCTCGCCGCGAAGCACATTTCCTTGTAGCCCTTTTCTCTCACGCCCCTGCCGTCTCCTCGCTGGAGGTCGCAGAGCCTCGGGCGCCAGCGCGGGAGGCCGGGAGCCTGTCTCCGGGCGCAGGTCTCCGTTTGGGATTTGCGGCGGCCCCAGAGGTGTCCTGCTCGGAGGAATATGGGTAAGTGCCTGGGAGCCGCAGGAGGGTTCAAGTGCTGTCAAGAGACGGGGAGCACCCGTGCGCGCCCTGTACCGCCGGCGCGGCTCCCTTATTGACTTTGCTCGTGTTCCTACAAGTTGTAAGAACACGTTAGGGGTCAGGAGCAGGGAAGAGAGAGAAAGCTAGTGACTGCTCAGTTTATTCTTAATGTTATTAGTCAAGAGCGAGGCAGGATCGCAGCCGAGTGGATGGCTGGAGCCTGAGGCACGTTTTATATTATTCCTGACACCGGTTTTAGCGGTTAACGTTTTAGCACGTTTGTTTTACAGCCTGGTGTAATTGTGCTGTTAAGCGAGAGGCACTAACGGCACCAGAAACAGTCTTTAAAAAGTTAGTCGCGATTCAGAAGCATCGCGTTGACCTCGCCTGTCTCAAGATGTAAAAGAATTTCCTCGACTTCTTTTCCTTCCTCCCCTTCCCCCACGACTTCAAAAATGTTTTTCTTTTCTTTTTCTTCTCTTCGGTTTCCTTTTTCCTGTGGCAATAAAGCTATTGGGGCGATCTCGTTTTTCATCTTCGGAACGTGCCTTTTTGGAATATGCATGATGCACAGTCCGAAATGCTTCGACATGAGTCTCCACGGGTTTTTTTCTTTATTCTATTTTTTCCCTATGCTCTTGTTTTTCTCGATTTTTTTCCCCTTTTCTTTCTTGTCTTCCTTATCCCCCTCAGTTTAGGGGGCATCTCGCTATGAGAAAGAAGCGTGCGTGGCGCGGCGGGGGGGTCCCCGAGCCGTGACATCTACCTTGTGATGAGAGGCAGTTCAGACGCCCTCTTCTGAGCCATTCGCCGCTTCTGACAGAGGTGTTTGTGTGCTTGCTTGCAGAACCTGCCTTCGGGGAAGTGAATCAGCTCGGGGGGGTGTTTGTCAACGGGAGACCCCTGCCCAATGCCATCAGGCTGCGGATTGTGGAACTGGCACAACTGGGTATCAGGCCGTGCGACATCAGCCGTCAGCTCCGCGTTTCTCACGGCTGTGTCAGCAAAATCCTGGCTCGCTATAACGAGACCGGCTCCATCCTACCGGGGGCTATCGGAGGCAGCAAGCCTCGAGTCACCACCCCCACGGTGGTAAAACATATCCGGACCTACAAACAAAGGGATCCGGGCATCTTCGCCTGGGAGATCCGGGATCGCCTGTTGGCCGACGGCGTGTGTGACAAGTACAACGTGCCGTCGGTCAGCTCCATCAGCCGCATCCTTCGGAACAAAATCGGAAACCTGTCTCAGCAGAGTCACTACGAGTCCTACAAGCAGCACCAGCCGCCCCCACAGCCCGCTCTGCCTTACAACCACATCTACTCCTACCCCAGCCCCATCACTGCGGCGGGAGCCAAGGTGCCCACCCCTCCCGGGGTGCCGGCGATCCCCAGCTCCATGGCCATGCCCAGGACGTGGCCGTCCTCCCACTCGGTGACAGACATCCTAGGGATCCGATCCATCACAGACCAAGGTGAGGAGGGGGGATCCGGGGCCGCAGCGGGGGCAGCTTTTGGGTCCCCTGCTCCCGGGCTCCTTTCTCACCCACGGTCGGGAGGCGGTTTCGTGGGACGCCTCGGGAAACCTCTCGCGTTTCCCCAGCCCAAGCTGGGTACGGAGCTTACCGGAGGATGCTCCTCGGCACGCGGGCGCATCGGAGCTCCCGACGGGCCGCCGAACGGTGCTGCTCAGCCGTCACCTGTGACCCGAGAAGCGGCCACCGTGCCCGGAGGGGGCGGCCCGGGGTGCGGCGGCCCGAGGGTGCGCTCAGCCCCGGCCCCACTCCCGCCCCGCTCCCGGTCCCGGCTGAGGCTCCCTGCCGCCCTCCAGGCGCAGGCGCCGCCTTGGCGTTACCGAGAAGTCAATTTTCCCTAGTTTTCGCAATCAGGCCAAATTTGCTCCGGCAGGAAGTTCAAATGTCACCTAATTGCTTTCATTCTGATGCTGTATTTTCCTCCGAAGCGGTGGTCCAGGAAAACCAACCCCCAAGATTTCCTTCTTTTATCCCTTCCACCTTCTTTCTGTTTCTCCGTCAGAAAACTGCGTCTTGTCTTCCAGCCACTCGCTACGCTTTGCCGCAAAGAAAGGGACATTTTTTCCATTTCGGTCTCTGCCAGAGCACTAACAGTGAATGTGGTTAAAACAACAGTCTAAAATAACCTTCGCCTACAGAGATCTGTGTGTCCCACTCTTCCATCCCAATTAGCGGAGGGGGAGGGCCATGATTTCTGTTTTCTTTGCGTTTTTAACGGCAACAACCCGGTTCCAGCAAAAAGCAGCACTTCAAATGCAAATTGATCCTTTAGGCATTGCAAAATAATTTTCTGGTGTTCCCCCCCCCCTTTTTCCTTCCTCAAAAAAATGCTGCTTTTTTCAAGCGACACGCACATAACTATGCTTTATTTATATTTATACATACAAAAATATATGGTTTTGCCCTTCACCCTCTACTTCACGATATAAATTTTATCCTCAGACCTCACTGGCACAAACAAACGTATCTCTGAGTCGACTTTAAGAATTAGATGCCTGGCAATCTCCGCCTTGTGTGTGAGAGAGAGGTAGAGTTGGCAAAGAACATTCAAAGAACGAAAACATTATAATAACACGAGAAACTGACTTTTTTTTTTTTTTTTTCCCCAAGCGAGTTCCTCTTTTATTAACACCATATTGGCAGACAGGCCTCCGACGGTCCTGCCGGGTGCCTCGGTATCTGCCCCGTCTCCCTCTGAGCTGCACACATCTTTCTGCAGTGTTAAATCTCCCCCCTCCCCTTCCCAGCAGAGCCGGGGCTGCTGAGCGGCCGATGCCGCAGATGGGGGCTGCTCGCCCTTGATTTATAGGATAAACTGACCTTGCTGACACGGAAAGGAAGCCCCTATTCATGGGAAAGTGTGAGATCAGCAGAAAAGGGCGCTCACCGAGAGAGTTTCATTTCTTAAGACAACTTCAGATTTGTGCCTTTCCCCGGCGCTGGCGCGGGGCTGGCGCGGGGTGATGGGAACCCCGCTCCTCGGGCTCCCGCAGCCCCGCAGGCTCCCCTGCAACCAGGCGCGAGGAGGCGTCCCGCCGGGATCCCCGCTGGCGCCCGGGGAATCCTTCCCTCTGGAAAAGAGCCTGCTATTCCCTTGCTGCGGCTGACACGCCTGTAAACAGGACTTTTATACTCCCGGTACCCTCTTTATTCTCTTCCTCATTTTTTCCTTTTATTTTCCTTTCACATTTCTTTCATTAACACCCCCTCCCCCAAAATTTCTTTTCGTATTTTATTTGTTTTGTTTTGTTTCTTTCTTTCCCCCCCTCCCTTTTTTCTTCCCCAAAAACGTTTGGGGCCTGGTTCATCTGTAGCCGTGTCAGGGATGTTTCTAACAGGGGGTATCCACATACTCGGACGCAAAAAGTGATTCCCGTAAATCGCCCTTGGGAGATGCCGGGGGAGCAGCTCCGGCCCGTCAGTGCAAGGACGAGCGACTCTCTCGCTCCGGGTTCGGCTGGCGATCGCTGCCACCAGCTGCACAGAGGGATCAGACTCCTTTTCCCCTCAGGATCGGCCTCTCCAGCAGCTCCCGGGAGGATGAGGGAGGTGTTGAGGGCGAGGGGCAGGCTTCCCCGTAGCTCTGTCTGGTGGGGAGGGGGAGCCGTCTCTGTCCCGAAGCGAAGTGCTCCGCGTCTCGCTCCCTGCCCCTGACCTCCGTTTCTCTCCGTGTTTCCCAGCAGTGAGCGACACCTCGCCTTACCCCAGCCCCAAGGTGGAGGAATGGAGCAGTCTTGGCCGAAACTGCTTCCCCCCTCCGGCGCAGCACGCCGCGAACGGGCTGGAGAAGAGCGCACTGGAGCAAGAGGCCAAGTACAGCCAGGTAAAGAGAGACGCGGGGGAGGGCGGTGATGCGCGGGGTCCCTGAGCTCGGCCCCGGCCTTCTGCCCGGGGGGCTCGGTTCGGAGCCGGTGCCGGCTTTCCATCGGTTTTGATTTGCAAACGAGTCCGCCGAGACGGGCGACATCTGGAAAGGGCCCCGTTCCTCGCTCAGCTCCTCTCTTCGCTCCCTCCCTCAGCACGGCCGCCGCAGCCTCCCCGGCAGCCCCTAACCCCTCCTTTCTCCCTGCCGAGATGCCCCCGCGGCACAGCCCGCCCGGCAGACACCCGAGAATCGCCGCCGAGCCGCCCGGCGACTGGACCCCGCGGTCCCGGGCCGGTCCGCTCAGCCCCGGGCCGTGGGAGAGGCACCTCCGCCACCCCCCTGTCCGCGGCGCGCTCCGCAGGCAGGGGAATAATTTGAAAATTAGGTGTAATTGCTTCCTACATTAAACATTTTTAAACGCTTAAGTAGACGGCGAATTTCCTACGTTTTAATTACAACACGATATAACTGTTACTTAATAAATCTCTGTCTAAATCTTTGTACTTGCTAATCAAATCCCATGCCGGGAGAAAAGCTATAAAAGACTCAACTGTTGCTAGTTGGGAAAGCACAGGTTTTTGAAAACTTTTTTTCTGTGGGATGGAAACATTTCAAAATGTATCGCTGGTTTCTCAGATGCACTGTCTTCCCAGTCCTTCATCTGTTAATACTAATAACGAAGCCGAGGAAAAAATGCGTGTTCAGTGTGTTCTTGTTCAAAGATAGAAGGTTTGGACATATTTTTCGAGTTCTGCATCTGGTTTTGGATGCCATGTCGAGGAGACCTTTGTAGCTCATATTTAGTGCTGAGAGTAGCCTTTCAAATTCAAGATGTGGAGTACAAACTGCAGTAATGTTTGGAAAAAAGGTGAATGAGACAGAGTAGGAAATATCCTAGACCTCAAAAGTGAACAACTACTTTATTCCATACTTTGCCTTACCAACAAGATAGCACTCTTAAAGCTGTCCTATTCATAGTGTATGATATTTTTCTATTATCCCATTATTATTCTGTTCATTTCACATCATAAATAATGTACACTGTATTTTAGCCATTACTGTATGGTTAAAGATAGGATTAGACTTAGATTTAGAGCTAAAGTTAATTCTTCCACAATTTTCTTTAAAAGTTGTGTTAGCAGACTTATTAAAAATGATGGAAATAGCTTGTCATTACTCTGTTCAGAACAGCTGTACCACGGCTGTGCTGTCTTAGATTCCAAGCTGGGCCTTCGCATGATCCCGCTTACATGCTGTAAAACATTGCCTATGTTGGTATCTCATTTACCTCAACAGATGTGTTGAGGAACGATGTTATGTAACCCTGATTATTTTCAATGCTAGTGTTGGAAACAATTTTTTAATCTTTTCTTTTCATGCCTTCAGTATTCATGCTTTCATCTTCGTAATATATGACTGTTCTACTGTCATTAGCAGACTTACTTTAAAGTTCTGTTCAACCTGAAAAATCACCTGATAAATGTAATATAAACACATTTGCTATTTTAAAATGCAGCAAATTGCTATTAATAAAAAGGAATTCATTTATCAAAATATATTGTCCAGAGAGTTTTTAGGGCAGAAAAGTGAAAAAGTATTTATCCAAAAGGTCATTTTCACAACTCTGCTCACTTAAAGAAGACACAGAGGTGATTCCTGCCATCCCCATAACAACACGCGTAAAGAGAGTTCAGCTTCCGTAATGTGTAACATATAGACCAGTCTATTCTTGTAGTATTCAGACTTGCTTACCAGAGAATCCATTCACATGTACATTAATTGCTTCATATGTCACAAATTTACTACCTTGATAATTTAGAATGTTTTCAGAAAAAGAATAATGTCAAATAAGGATGTGGAAATGTGACCTTTTGCAGTTTTGATGACATCTATTTTGCCTTAAAATTCATTCTTACAAGGTGCAAAGTGACATATATGAACCGAGCTCTTGCTGCATGTTGCATTAACTTACTGGATGCATGTTTGCTATATCATAGTGTTTGGGGTGATGGTCTGTGAGAATAAAGTCTCACTAAAGGTCTTCAATTTCCTTGGATCTTTTCGTAATCTCCTGCAATGTGTGCTGCTTTGGATGTAAATAGATGATTAGAGGATGAGAGAGAACATTGGTTCATCTAAGTGAATGTAGCAAAAGGGTATCTGGAGTAGTGGAAAAATGGGGAAGCTACAGACATAATTTAAGTGACAGAGGGACTACAGTGAAATAGGCTGTCTTTGGGCTTCAGGGTATTTTCCTCATCTCCTTTGGGGAAAGCTCATTATAGAAGGTGGGTTTTAACAAGGCAGACAGCAGGTTTTCCCCAGAGAAGAGAAATTTCTGTTCTGTAATATTCCAGTTTTATGTCTGTAATATCAAAGTCAGCAGTGCCTACAAGAGGATTAGAGCAACAGGGAATCAAGTGTGCGTGTTTTACTTAGGCTTTCCAATTATACAACAGGAGCACATGCTCAAAAGCACGTCAGTAAAAGATTTTGTGTGACTGATAGGGAATTCTGCTATTTCCAACAAATATCAGCCACACATTTTAAGCATCAGCAACGCTTAAGACAAAAGTTCACCTGTATGCAGCTTGCAAATTGCTCCATAGCTGATAGCCAAGTGAAGGACTTTTTCCCCCCAAGATTAATTATGGAAGACAATATTTTACTTCTCAAGAAAACCTCTGGAAATTCCCTTTGCATGAGAAAGACTCGAAAAATTGAGTCTGAAGAGTAAGGTCTTATGTACTTTTAAACTGTATCTATTTGGTCCATCCTTTCAAATGATATACATTTGTTTTAACACACGAGATCGCGTAGCCTTTTGGGGGGACAAAACTCTTACTGACTTCCAAGACTTGTCAGTCAGCAGCCAAGGCTGATCTTTTTGATGGGTTTGAATGGCTACATTTCACCCCCTGTCCTACACATTGGTGGGAATTCAGCCTAGGAAAGGACTCCACAAAAGAGGCAGGAAAACTTCAGATTTTTGCCTCAAGAATGTTTAGTCACACTTGTTTAACACAAAACGGAACCTCTGTATGTAGAATAGTTTTCATTTTATATATTATGAGTTTTCTGGTGTTCCTGGGGCCTTCGTTGCAATGTTGTTCAGTATTTGGGTTTGGGGAGTTGAAAGCTCTGCCTGGCAGGCTGTGTTTCTGTACCAAATGTTCCTCAGGAAATCACAGAGATTCCTTGTCAAGTTTCTATCCATTTTTAAATACTCGATGTCGCAAGTTGTTTATACATAAGTAATTGCATTATATTTCCCAGTGCATCATAGTCACACATTTCTCATAGAACTTTGCAAACAGAATGACTGTGAACCAGAGAAACTGAAAAGGAAAGTAGATTTTTCTGAGAGCTGGACAGTTTTGGTTCATACGCATTTCATACGGAGCTCAGTTGCACTGCAGTATTTGTACAGAGAGGCACATTCAAGGTGGTTTTGGGGGATGGCTTATACCGATAATTATATACTATTAATATGAAGGATAAATAGTCTATTTCATGCTTTACGCAGCTTATAATGACAGACAGCTTAGGCAAAAAAAAAAAAGCTGAAATCACTGAAAACCAAACCCATTTGTATCCTGCATTTGAAATAAAAAAAATTTAATAAATATATATCATATTTAAAAATGCAGGTTTCAGACAACTGTTGCTTGTGATTTTCTGGACTAAAGTCATGGATGTGCAAAGTGAAAAAATTGTGGTCTCTGTTTACATATGTATGAAAATGTAGAAGATCTGACATATGTCTATATGATTTGTCGATATGCAAGTAGCTTTGGAAAGAGATTTTTCTTTCAGAATTATTTGCTCTGTGCATTGCAAGAAGCAGATGTGTGCACTGGCAAAGAGAGCTGATACTCATTAATGAGAAAAAGTTCGTAGCTAAGGTATATGTATAAGAGAAAGTGGTTATTGCAAGCTTGCTTCTGGACAGGGTACATTTTGGAGGCCTGACCCCAAACCTTCCAGATTTGCTGAAAACATCCTGATTCAGATGGGCTTGTGAACATGGTTTGAGGGAAGTCTTTCTCTGACATACTGTGCAGACCACAAAGTATTGACTGGTTCAACTATGTCTCATCTGAACTTCATCAGCTGTTAGTGGCTTGACTTTTTGGCTTTGCTGGGATAGCACTCCCTGTCCTTCTGCTGCATTCTGATTAGGGGTCATGAGCTCTATGGGCTGTAAGCACGTAAAGGGAAGGCTCCATTTAGGGCAAGTGATTGCAAATAATTGTGGGTGCAATTCTGGACAATTATTTGCACAGAAAATGTAAGCAATGTAAATATTTAGTTCCTGATGTTTGATTGTAGATGAACAATGAACTGCATATGCAGTGGCCAAAGCATCTGTAATCATTTTTATCTGCAGTGCTTAGAACTTGCAATATATGGTAACTTCTCTGGGAACATGCTGAAAATGTAACCTTAAATGTTATGGCCAAGTACATAATCCTCCTACACAGATTATTTATTGAAAAAATGAATTAGCAGATTACTTATCTGTCATTTTATATTCTAAGAATCCAGGCAGTTGGATTCCTGCTATGAGTGTATGCAAAATCTATCAGTGATAAAGGTCCTGACCTCCAACTCCTCACTCATAGTGGGGAGAGGGGAAGGTGTTGAGGAGAGGTGTTTATTTCTTTCTTGCTCTAGTACCTAGCAAAATTGTTAGCAGAGTTCCTGTTTGGTGCAGGGGTTCAGACCTTGTCTTGGAGACTGTCTGGTTCTGTGTCAGTCCCATTAGGATCTCCAGACCAGTGCCTATTATTACAATACTGTCACTTAGATGGCTTGCTCGAGGTCTAGGCATCCATGTCATTGCATGTTGTGGGTGAGGGGCATGAGCTGATCCCACTACATGCACCCGATTCCTTCCCAGGTGATCTGGATGGCACCCCATTCGAACCCCATTTGTGAGACCTGCCTCTTACTGGCCACCTGCTTCCACAGCCAAAACACAGTCCCCTGCCCACCAACCCACATGGCTTCAGGGCACTCCACCTGGATGAAACTAATAAAGAAAGTCAGAGAGGTGAGTGAATGGTATAATGACACTCCAACTACACTCCCAGCACCCTCTGCTCAAAGGACCCCAACCTACCAGGAGCTCTTCCATAACAAGCAGGACCAGGGCCTGAAAAGTGAGAGTGGTGGGAAATACCCTCACAGCCAAGGACCAGAGTGCCGGGGCAGGGGGATTAGATAGGACTTGATCTGTTCAGTCTTCCGATGCTTGCAGACTATATAGTGTGATTGAATTTGTCTATTGCAGCAATTTATCACCTCTTAGGAATTCTCAACATACCTAGTAATAATGCTAATGGTTACTCAATAATCAACGGGCTGTGGTTTCACTCTGTTAATTAATACAGCTTCCCAGTAATTGCCTCTGCAGCATCAGAGATTTGTTAGACCAAGAGGCCCACTGTTTTGTCTCTCCCTGAAGAGGACAAAGTGGGGATTTTACTAGTTTGACCCCCTATTTGCCCAGCTTCTAGCCATCAAGAAATCTTTTGATGTTTTCATGTCTAACATCAGTCTCATTTAAATAACATCATATTGAAATTGCAATATATTGTTAAATATATTATATTAAGAAACCATTTCTGATACAAGATTTTGCTAACACATTATAGATCTAACCATCAGCATAGAAAGAACAAATGTTTATTCCTTTCAATGTATTTGCTTGTTTGATGTCCTTGAGTGCCCTGCCTGACTAGAGATTTTGCCAAAATACCTAGAAGGAATTATCGTGCGAATCTTTTCTAAATTTAAGGGATTCTGTTGTTAGTTCCTACTCAAGAGAGAAACTAGAGAGTTTGCTTATACAGCATGATTTTTTTTTCCTGAAATTTCCTTTCCTTCTCATAAGCACAACATATCTGTCAAAGACAGGCTCTAGTTGCACCTTCATCATCAAAATTAAGCTTTATACTCACAACAAAGAGAACATGTTTTCATTTCACTTTGCAGTAGTCTGATTGTGAGGCTTTTTTTAGTAATAGAATTTATCCCAAGACCTTCCCAGTCACTGGGAAGGCAGTGACTTCCATTTATAACTTTCCTAAACTAGAGTATGAATGGAAAGTAACCATTCAGTGAATGTGTAGATCTTGCTATATCATCTGCATTTAGGAGACATTTTAAGTGGACATAGCAGCGTGTGCCCTATGTGGGAGATCTCACTTCACTGTGAAAACCATCTAAACCCATCAATTCCACGAAGAAGCACTGGAAACACTTGAGTGCACTTAGAATTTATATCAACCTCTTTTCCCTTGTCATCATCATGCTTTTTTCTTTTACTTATTTTCTTCTCTGTTGCTTTTGTAGTGGATTCCTCAGTCTCCAAGGAAGTGTGTTTGATTTTTTTTTTAAATTGGTTTCTACTATAGTTTGTTTTGGAAAAGATATAAAATGCCCCTAGCACCTTAGGAAAGAATTGGTGATGGTGTGTAAATTCAAGTTACTATTATTGTTTCCAAAAGTGGAGTTTTATTTCCCCAAAGAAGTCAAGATTTAAAATTTGATAAGAAAATATAGTTAAGACTGATCTCAATGCATGTTGCAGCTATAGTTAGAATATTCAATTGATGCTATCTAAACTCTGTGATATTCAGTGCAGCTGAGTATGCCTATAAGTAAAGGAAACAACTTTAAGTTAATAAAAAACCACATTAAATACAGGGAATAAGATCTGCTCATTACTAAGGGAATGAACATTTTTTCAGAAGGAAGTAGTGTGATTTTCTCATGCAGTACATTGTAATGCATTGAATTTAGTAACAAGAGAAATAACTGTAAAAAAATGGCATCTTTGTAAAAGACCCCGTATAGGGTCAGGTAGTTAATTGCGTTTGGAATCCTAAAGCACTCAAGCATGCAAATAACTATTTTTTAACTGTGACTTCAACTAGAATACCAACATTGCTTCATATGACTTACGTTGAAAGAGAAATACTGTAATTCTCCATTCCTGAAAGGTGTCTTTCCTTTTTTCAAAGCTCAGTCTTCTAGGAATCAACCCAGTTCAGCTAAGTAACAGACTGACTGTAAAACTCTTCCCATGTGCTATTTTAAAAGGTTCTAAATCCCAAAGTATTACTGCTGTCCAGTCTTTCTTGAAAATAAGGCATATGTTTCAAAGTAATATCCTACCTACAAAATGTTCCCTCTTCTGTTTTAGACTTTTTGGATATCAAAATTATTAAGTGAGTGTCCTCACTTTTCAGAATCTGCTCTATTATTTTCTGCCTGCAATGAAATTAATGTAAAATGGAAGCTGGAATGCGTTCAGTAAAAAAGTTCACTCATCTAAAAATGCAGATACATGGTCTAATGTGAGCTATAAAAAGGTTTTTGCAAGAAATTTTTCTAGCATTATAAAGAGTCACCAAACTCTGGTTTGCAGATTCATCTCTGACTAGCTTATTAACATACATCTTGCCATCTGAGGAGTTTTATTACATTTTTCTTAAAAAAAATTAAAAAGCGTTATTAAGCGGCAGACTTACCTGTGTAGGCATGTTAATTTTAGTGGGACACTGATCTTAATCACTGTTTGAGGGGTCATGTAATTTTTGTCATTGATGCTGTAGCACTGAGTAGCAGTTTCAGAATTTAACTTTAATTTAGTTAACTACCATTTCTACCAAAATATTATTTAAGGTTCTTCATAGGTGTGTTACTTACAACTTTAGGTAATGCCATTTTCCTAAATGAGATTTCCATTACAGACCTGCTGCTGATGTTCTACTTGGAAATTTTGTTTACTCTTCCCTTGGGATCCCATATGTTGGTTTGATTTATAAATCATATTTAACCTCCAATTAAAAAGGGAGATTTAGCATGTTTGCTTCCTTTATGTTTGCAGTTTGTTTGATTACTCCCAGTCTTGTTGCCATAACCTTTTTGACTGATTATGTGTATGTCACTAAGAACCTGAAGCATCCTCTGGGTTTTTAAGGTAATTTGCTTTTCTGATTGAAGGACTAGGTATTCAGCTCTGCTCTTTGCTATGCTTTTCATTTGCTGTGTTAAAAATGACTTCTTCAGTAGCTACTTTGTCCTGTTTTCAGGACATTCAGAAAAGATCCANAAAATCAACAGCACTAGAGTGTCTGTCTGCAGAGCCACAGTAGTGTTCTTGCAGCTAGAGGTACTGCCAGCATTCTGCTCAGAAAGATGGTTGTGATAACTCTGCAGGTTTGTTTTGCTTGCTCTTGGGAAGCGGCTCTATGTTGGAGGATCAATGCCATGCACTGGACTTGCTGAATCAAGGGCAGGAAACATTCGTTCCATCCAAGTCAGTGTTAGACTTGAGAAATACAAATGAAACAGCAACCTCATTCACCAAAGGTGTGTTGCCCAAGTTCTGACACATGCTGAACTTCTGCTGATTCCAGCAGGGGATTTTGGGCTGAGTCACTGCCCAAGCTCATTAGGGCTAGTGAATTGGGTAACTCAAACTTAAAGCCTATGTTTTTTCTCCGGAAAGGTTTTTTTTTATAATCATCTAGAATAATTCTACAAAACACAAGCTTTTGGTCTAGGCAATACATTTTCTATTTAGTAAAATATTACAATGCCCATTACAATGAGCAAACAATTGAAATAATTGGAAATAATAATTTTAAAATATGAAGGATAATTTACATTCCTTGGGACATTTACTTTAGAGACAGACTATAAAACTGAGCTGACATTCACCTGTGGCATCACATCTGCTCTTGTTTGTATTCATGTAAACCTGAAATGAGATAATTTTTATTATTGTTATTAATGATAGCTAACAGAAATGCAGGTCCATGATTTTTAATGCTGTGATTCTGGCTAATTTTTTGAAATATTTAGAAGCTACATGGGAAAGGATCATAGGAAATGGTCTAATTCTTTTACTGGAGGAACACATATCTAGCAAGCAAAAGACAGAGAAGGAAAAATTGAGAATAGAATAAAACAAAATCCCCTAATATCAATTAATTACAATATAGACCTTGGATTTAAACAATGATGATTGAAAGTGGAATGTAGCTTGTGTGTTTCTCTGCCACATGATGAAGGCAGGAAAATAAAGTCAGGTAGTTTGTCTGACATAGATTGATGATAAGTTTGTCCAGAAAGCTTGCACCCTGTCTTTTTTCGCCATGCAGGAGAGAGGAGTTTGCAGTTGTATGACAGATTATACCAGTATGACCTTCATAACAGAAATCAAGGGGGTGTCGGTGTGTGGCATCTCCAGTTTGGAGAGGAACTTTTCTGATTTTTAAGAGTCCAAATAGCTAATGGAAATCACTAGGTCCAGAGACAATCCCACATAAGCTTGGTTCTAGATTTACTTTTCATCCACCCAACCCCTCTGTGTCATAAATCTGAAACAGACTAAAAATTAACAAAAAAAGTTAGTATTGTACCTGAAGTGTCTAAAACTAAAAATCCCCTCCATTAAGACTACTGAACCAACTCCCTCACTGGTGAAAATACACACAGTCTGTTTGCTTCAGCAGCGTCATTTTATGTGACTCAAAGAAAGACTTTATGTTCACCTTGGCTTTGAATTCTGGCTTCGATACTCCTTTTAGTGCCACTGGTGTGTAGCAGCAGTAACTCAGTGAAAAGGCACCAGACCCAACCCGTGACCCTGACACAACCACTGTTGTTTTGCAGGTATCTTTGCAAGAACATGTTTAACCAAATTAGCAAATTGGTGGGAGGTTGTGTTCTATGTTTAGAACAAAGCTCTAAAATCTGAAAATACTTCTCCATCAGTTACCTCAAAACACTGATAGAAGCAGCAATTCAGAGCAACTGTTTCTCTCTGGTCTTTGTGGGTGCTGGACAGTAAGTGCTCTCAAACAGGAACCCTTGTCATTTGCACAGCAGAGATTCTTGTTCAGTTAGAATGATGTGTATATTTGTTTGTTTGTTTTAAAAAATCAGAATTCCTTGGAAAGCAATGGTTTAAATAAAAAAAAAATTACAAAACTTAAAAACCAGGTTCAAGAAGCTCTGCACTTAAAACAAGTTCTAAGGGCTTTAAAAATCCATAAACACTGTGGGGTTCTCGCACTCCTAATTATGAATGTTTAGATTTTGGTGTTCATTTCCTCTTATTGAAATACTGCAGGATGAATTATTCATCCAGTATATACGGGGTCATGGAACTTAATCCCCTCCATTTATCTTAAGTGAATGTCATGTTTGTAAAAACTGCCAGGCTGACAGACAAGATTCAACCCTTCTGATAACCTACCTATTGTATGTAAAGCCATTTAGAAGCAAAACCCCTTGTGGCTAAAATCATTGGGTCAAGCCCTTGACTGATGAAAGTCAGAGATGAAAATCAGTTGGGTTTTTTTTGAGTAGCATAGTTTTAAATCACATAAGGTGAAGGTTTCCCTATTCCCTCAACTTTAAATCTGGGCCAGAGGAGACCTATGGCTGCTTTGAAGGTGTGGCTGAAACCTCATCTGAAGCAGGGCCATTCTCTGGGCTGAGCCAGTCCTTATCCATCCCCATGCTGCCCTCTTGGCTGAAGGTACCTGCTGGGATCCACATCATCATGGTTTTGAGCAGTAAAGCTTTGTAATACTGGAGTTAAAATAAGAATGGTTCAATTATTCAGCAACAATAGCTTTCTAGCATCTGTGGCCTCTGACAGGTTGCAACTGGTGGTACCTACACAACTACGTCCACATCTGCCCTTAGTAGTTAGGGCAAGATCTTTGTCACATTCAAAACAGTTAGTCCTCATAAAAACATTAGTTATTTTGGTTGCACTTTATGAAAGCAGTGAGGATGGGGTATAAAAGGGTTGTTCTGTCTGTTATAAACTGGGATATTTGTTCTTTTAAAATAAGCTTTTACACAAACTAATTAATTTTTAGTCCAGTCCCATATTTTATGACTAACAACCGAAGCAGCACCTTCAATGTAATTCAGTAACAAATTAAGGCTTCTCCAATAATTATAATTCACAGACTTTCTTTTTGCTTCATTCCATAAGATTGTATTAGGGAAGGGTGCAAAATGTTAAATAGAAGTAGAGGAACATATATGTGAGTGGATTAAATACTCATCAACAATATCTGAGTTAATGTGAGCTGTTCAGGAGCTCAGATTTGCCCTGAATCATGCAAAGTGATCACTCTCCAGTACCTGAGAAATCCCTGGCAGCCTTGTTTGTAGGAGCTACAGGAGACCAGGACAAGGCTTCAGGTACTGGTGGACCAGCAAAGAGATGTTTTGTTGGTACATTGCTTGGCACAGAACTAGCCTGTGCCCACAAAAACACTGACAGCTGTTGCCCCACCATGGGGTCAGGCAGGGCACAGGCTGGGGCCCTGCTATTCTGAGGAGAGACCGTTCTGTTTCTGACAGAATAGAGGAGAGGCGGAAGGCTGGGTATTGTACTATGCTGCTCATTCTCAGGGCCAAAAAGTTTGTAATTATCTGTTTCACTTAAAAGGGCAGGCACAGCCATCAGCTTCAGTGACTTTTTTTTTGACTGAATAAAGCATCAGAAGTGGCAGGAATTAATCTTTTGAGGACCAAAATTGCCTTTCTCTACCTATATACTCTTGGCCTGTGATGGTGGGGTGCGGAGAAGTGCTTGGCAAAAGTGATTGCCTCAGCTATTTTGCCTTGGCATAATACTGCACTATGCACAACTATGAAGGATGCATTTACAGTCTTACTCTTCCTCAGACGAGATGTTGTTATAGTGTCTGCCTTTTCAAAAAGAGCTCTAAGAGGAAGTGCCAGGAGCTGGAGAGTATCCTACAGCATGGCAGTCTCTACAGTATATGGGAAGGATTTTCTCTTTGTGGCAAATGAGGACTCTGGCTTTTCCCAGAGCCACATGTGGTAGAGGGAGTGACAATGTAGGAGGCTGGAGAGACATGTACCTCCTCTGCAGCCTAGGAGGAATCGTTTCAAAAGCACAGGCAAGGGTTCATAGGACATGGACACTCATAGTGAGGAATCCTTGTTAAAATGGGCCTTCCAGGCACATCCTTGAACCCACTGCTTGGTACCAGCCTGCTTGGAGCGGGCAAGCCTGAAGGAGCAGGGTGACTTTGCAGAGTTGAACAAAACCCCTCTTCTCAGCCTCAGGGGCTAGTGGTTTGGCTGCCCTTTGCTGCCACAACAGCCTTGAGACTCCTCAGGTACTTTGTCCAGGTCTATTTCTCCTTCCCAGTATCCCTTTGAGGTTTCTGTAGTTCTCTGTGCAAGATACATTTGGGTTGTGGCTTTGATGCCCCAGTGCTAGAACCTGGCTCTAGGGCCTCTGTGAAAAGGTTTTTATTGCTGTTTGTTAGGAAAAAAAGAGAGGTGCTCTTTTCTTGTTTTGCGTTCTTCTGAAAAATGCTCTATGTACTGGATGAGGCAGAGAGCTTAGAGAACAGCAGCTTTTTAGGATCTTTCACAGTTTTTACTTTCTGGTAAATTCAGTGTAATAATTTTCCATGTGATTTAAGAAGTGTACTAATTTACGGTGCAATTCTTTGAACGTTTGAATTAATATTGTTGCAAACATCGATATTTAGAGCTGAGGCTCTAAATTGTGTAATTCTGAGACACAGTAGGGGACGTGTAATTGGAGTTGAAGGTCAAACCACATATTTGGATTTTCAAAAGAATAAGGCAAGTTCAGCTTCAAGAAAGTGTTTATGGATTTGGAATGACAATTACATTGTTGCTGCAGCTGTAAGTTTTGTATTAATTAATGTACCTATTTGAGGCTTGTGGCTGCGATCCCATCACTGTCTCCTGCTGTTTTAGATTGCTGTACACATTTATACTGACTCCAGCAATATTACTGCTTGGTTTCCCAAGTTGCAAGAGATGACAGTCCAGCCAGTGGAACTGTGAGTTATATTGGTAGGAAACTCATGAGCCTGAAAGCAGGCCTTTGCCATTTATGGAGGTAAAAACTGGAAATTTAGGCAGGTACAATCCAGGCAGGAATTGAACAGGTGAAATGTTACCCCATATGAAGATTGAGATGAAACAAAAGTTTGTTTAATTTGTTAATTCTACAGTATTCAGACTAGATCCATGAGGTGATTAAAAATGGCAGACACTACATGATTTGCTGAATCGATACTTGTTCTTTCATACTCAGGTAGGAAACGTTTCTGGGAAAAAATATCACCCAAACCCTAAAACATAAACACTGCAGATATCAAAACTTAAGCAAGATAAATGATCTTCATTTGTACCTGTTCTGCTGCAGAAGTGTTCACGGGGTGTGAAATAAACCACCAAACATTTTTTATTTAAATAAGGAGTCATTCATTGTGAAATCCTACCATGGCATACTGAAGGACTCTCCCCTTTCTATTTAAACAGAAATGTGTCTCCCCAGCCTACAGAATGACCCAGGAAAATAGCTTGCAGGAAAGGACCCAGCCCTGCAATTGTTTTGTACACAGAAACCGTATTGAAACCAGGAGAAGCTATGAGCAAAGAACATTTGCAAGATTATATCCCCAAGTAGCTAGAAAACAGATTTTTAAAAAGACATCATCAATAATAATAGTATAGTACTGACTCATGCTCTGAGTAAACAGTTACCAAAGAGCTTAAGATGTTCCCACCTCCCCAGAGCTGCTTGTCACCCCTCTGCTCTTGGTAGCATTGCTTCAGGATCCATGCCCATGCCTTCCCACTGCAGCCTGGACTGAGCCCACCCTCCTGCAGGGACAGAGTAGGCAAGGTACTGGGATGGGTCTGTCTCTTCTGCTGCTGGTATGGATGTGGTCACTGTACGCGTAAGTTGCCACACCACTATGTGTCAGAGGGACAGTGGCCGACACCCTGTGCGAAATTTAGGAAAGCTGGGTAAATGTTACAGACCATGGGACTCACTGCCAAGAGGAAGAAGGTGCTCAGTGAGAGAGATGGGACAAACTCATAACAAATACTTCCAGCAGTAGTTCTCAAATGTAATGATTAAATGCAGCCATGGGCTTAAGGAGTCACTGAACAACAGCTTTCAGGAAGCTAGGCAGTTGTACAATGGGGTTTGATGGTTCCTGCCTGCTCTCAGTGTGTGTTCCTTAAACATCTGCCGCTGGTCCCTTTCTGGGACAGGCTGCTGGGAGAGGTGTGCAGGGCTTGTACAGAGTAGCTGGTCTTAAAAACAAAAAACAAAGGAACCACTTCCCCTGAAATCCAAGGGAGTGGTTATGGGTGGCTCTCTGTGTGTCCCTGCTGGCCCTGGCTCTTGTACAAAGCTCACGCAGCATCTGAGAGCAGGTTATCTTATAGCAGGTCTGCTGTCTTACTAAGAATTTTTTTTCCTTTTCATTTCAGGGACCCAATGGCCTCCCAGCTGTCAGCAGTTTTGTTTCATCACCAGCCATGCCTCCCTATGCCACGCCAGCACAAGTGTCACCTTACATGACATATAGTGCTGCCCCATCCAGCTACATGGCCAGTCATGGCTGGCAGCACACTGGAGGCACCCCACTGTCCCCTCACAGCTGTGACATCCCTGCCTCGCTGGCATTCAAAGGCATGCAGACGGCCAGGGAGGGCAGCCACTCAGTCACAGCCTCTGCTCTCTGATGCAGGAACTTGTCCAGGACCACCATGAGCCCGCTGACTGGTCGTTCCCCGAGCCTGGCTGATGAACTGTTCTCTTGTGCCACCTATATCTGGCATTCCTCCTCATGACTTATCTTCTGTAAGGCTTTTGGGATTCAAAGAGCTGAAGACAACATCGGAAACTGAGAGAAGTTGTGCTCTTTAA
Source organism: Piaya cayana (assembly GCA_013389865.1). Classification (NCBI taxonomy): domain Eukaryota; kingdom Metazoa; phylum Chordata; class Aves; order Cuculiformes; family Coccyzidae; genus Piaya; species Piaya cayana. The sequence continues at coordinate 51,656 of WAAB01012701.1, forward strand.
GTAAAGACCTTGCACCGCTCCAAGGGCTCATGGAGCCTTGCTGCATTCTCTCTTGGTCAAACCATATGTATTTATTCTTAATCATCACAGACTTTCTAAATGTGCAATTGTTATTAAGATTTGTGTCAAAAGTCAATAAAGAAAAGTCACCACAGAAAATTCTGCTATGCCTTGAATCAACAAAGGCAGCTAAATGGAGGCATTTGCCTACTGCCTAGGGAACAACCCTTTCATCAATGAGGTTATACAATACACTGCAACATAGAGATCACTTTTGGGTTTTTTTGTTGGGTTTTGATATTCAAATATAGAACCAAGACAATGTGTAGCTCTCAAATTCTTCTGGCATGTTGACATTGGTTAGGCAGTAGTGTTTTTATCCATTTGTAAATACAGACTTTTGATTGACAGCATTTGTTTTCACCTTCCAGTACATTTACTTCTACTTTTTTTTTTTTTGAGTTAAAAAGGTGACTTTCTAGTTCTTTGTTGTGTCTTTGCGTGGTGGAGTGATAGCCTCAGGTGATGAGGTTTACATGCAGTTTTTTCATATTTTTTTTGTGCCTACAGTGGAGGCTTCAACATCTCATGATACAATTATTTCTTTAGCAGAAGATTCAAAGACAGAAATCTAGCCAAGTAACCCTCCCCAGCTATAGCCAGCCTCTTAGATTCATGGAACACTGTGTCTATGTTCAGAGTACGAACTGACATGGGCAGACAATACCTGAACAAAACTGAAAACTGTAGAGAAAAATGCTATGAAACCTGAGTAGAGATGCTTATAAAGCCACATTAGTCAACTAAGTGACTGAAAAATAGAACTGTACCATCATTGTCAGCTCACTTACGTCCAGCATTTTTAGCCCCAAGACTATGTTGTAATTTTTTAAGAGGAAGTTGTCTCTAATTTCTGCTTTAATGGATATAAAATATGGCTCCAGGTAAAGTTTACATTGTTGTCCTGAAGCATTTTTTTCCCTTTTAGGTATACTGGTGGTGGTGCTACAAACACAGGTATTATTTAATAGTAACAAATTCCTTTTTTACATTTCTGTATCCAGTGACAAATACTCTGCGCCAGTTATCTTGCTTTAAACTTTAATCCTGAGAGAGCTAACGTTCTGATCTTTGAAAATTTACTTGTTTAGCTTGGGCAATAATAAAGTTCTGACTATTACTCCAGAATGCTTTCCACATGCTATAGGTATGTTCAGAATATGAATGTGGGAAAAAAAAAATTAAGCCAGGTGTGATGTCATACCCTTCATAGAATATTAATATACTGTGCATTTTTCTAAATGTTGTGCAATAACCTAAATCACACCAGAGGTAGTTGAACCAGAGGAGAAAATGTCATTCTTCAAATATTGCTCTATCTACATACCACATTAAACATGCACTCAGTGAGAAAGTAAAATACAGTCCCCTTTTGAAATACAGTCCTCTCTGTGGATTTCCAGCTTTTGTAACTGAGACAGTGGGTAAATTTTTGTATATAATCTAAGTAACCAGTACATATGTTATGTACAGTATCCACTGAAATATAAGAGGACTCAACTAGCTGCTTCCACCTTTGCTTTTAGCATTAGAAGTAGTTAACACAACTGTATTTCTATAAGGAACACAGGAATTGTATTACGGCCCTAAGGAAAGAGAGATCTGATCATGGATGTGATCCTGTATTCTTCAGCCTCAATACAGCAAGGACATTTGACTGCTGTTTAGTTTTAACGAGATGCTGAACCCCTTGTTATTCAGGAGAACATTTTTTAAAGAATGTATCTTTGAAACCACTGAAGGTAACATGCACACCTATGCATTTCCACTCTGCCACACTGTTAGTGATATGAGGATGTTATTCTGCCATTATGCACCTGCAGCTGAAATAAGATGAACTTTAACACTATGAAAAAGAAATTAGTTTAATTCTAGACAATCTCTGCACTAAAAAGAAAATGGAGAAAATAAAATATAAGTAAAAGCTCAAAAAAGTAAAAAAAGGGAAAAAATATTAAATCAGTAAGAGGATTTTAGCTTTCAACCTAGTTCTTTTATTTGATTATAGAATTATTGAGTAAGTCTACTTGTTGTTATCCTTAACACAAGGTACATAAAAGGAAAAACAAACCACAACAGAAAAAAAAGAGAAGCCTTCCATAGCACAGCTTTATAAGCTCCAAGAATTGACAAGCCTGTAACGAGGTATGTCTATACTGAAGGTTTAAATTTCTCTCCGAGCAATTTCTTTCCTTCTGGGATAAAGGTAATCTTTTCTGACATTCCTGTGTGGAACTAGTGTGTTTTGGGAGTTACTCAGAGAGACAGATCCTTAATTTGTATGGGCCACTTGCATTATCTTGTCTTCAGTTTAATTAGCATAATTTATAGCAAGGAAAAGATATGACATTAATTATTTCTCACATGGGGACACACCATCGTGAACCATTTTTATTTTGCGTTTAGGTACTACTCTTTGTGCTTCTGCCCACTTTATATAACACCTTAGCCCCCCGAGTGGAGGGGAAGTGGGGCTGTGTGCAGAAAGCCTTGCTCAGAGTGAGCAAAGATACCTTACCTTGGCCCTTGGGGAACGGACTGTGATGGATTTCTTTTGGTGTAAATTTTCATAACAATATTTTTTTTAACTACAAACCTATGAAACAGAAGGGTTTTTTATGCTTATATCCATGGGTAAGCTGAAACCCACAACATATTAGCTTATTAGCCTCACAATTTTCAGCCCCTTTACATAAAATAAACAAAAGAGAAATAGGGAATCGTGGTTTGTTTTGTGTTTTTTTTTTAAATAATAAACAAGGGTCCACTGCTTCAGTCAGGTACAGAAGTATAAATCTAGAGTGAATCCATGGAGGTGAATGGATTAACTTGGGAAATATGCAGTATATGTGAGTGCAGAATTTAAGGTTTTAACCTGAAAAGCCTATGCTCCATTCCCAGAGCGTCAAATGTGGAAAAATATTTGGAAAATATTATTTGAAAAATATTTGAAAAATATTATTTGGAAAAATAAATCTGTGAAGCCTAGGACTCCCATCTATGACAATCCCACTGTTTTCATCATCCTAATAAAGATGATCTCCAGTGTAAAACTGAATTAGACCCCATATTACATCAGGAATGCTGGGGGACTGGGCAGGCACATTCATAGGTTTGTTTTCTAAAACAATGCTGTGTTTTCTGCTTTCTAATAGTTCTCTTTTTATCAAAGATCATTCTGAAAAAAATCACGTTGGAAAGGATGTAAACCCAAAGGCTATATATGTATATACAGTGTGTTCAAAGCCTTTTATTTTTATATTTTGAATTCTCTAAATTAATAAAAGACTAATTATAAAACATTTTGCATTTAATTTTCACAATTATCTTGGTAATGTCTTATCTTTGGCTAGGTACCAATAATGAAATGAACAAACATTTGCCTTAAAATTATAAACTGTAATAGAGCTAATTTTATTGATTTTAGCTGTGAAGTAGCATAGGTATGATGTCACTGTTGTGAGATTGAGACAAAAAAGAGCATGTCAGTACAAGGATCTTTTAAAGAGCTGTGAAAGCATTTCTATTTTAGCTTTTTTGTTGCTTTTCTAGTGCATTAAAAACACTTGTCAGACGAGATTTCACATGTGATCTGTCATTTTCAATTAACAATCTGGAAAGATATTTCTTTTGTATTGCTAGGAAAAAGGTTTGTGTCTCTTTAAGAGGAAGAACATTTAAAGTCAACAGTGTGAATGTAGTATAGAATGATACAGAAACTTTCAGCAATTGCAAGATACGCATTCATTTGACAAAAAGCCAAGTTTAGATAATGGGAACATTTTCCTAATAATGTGTCATTCTAAGTTCTTAAAGAGCTCTTGAAAAGAAATTGTAGAGTGGCACAACTGCATGAACTGAAACTAAGTCTTCAATAAGCATAACAGAAATTATTGCACAGAGCTAGTTAGAATGGCTAGTAAAGACAGGACACCTTTGAAATATCTATATTTACAGTGACTGAGAAAAGTAACAATGTTAGCTTTAGAGTGACATTTTTTAATCTATGGGAAGGTTCATTCTTTTGAGGTGTATGACTAGCTAATTAAGACTGCATAGATGCTATCACTCTAGAACATTGTTTCTCTGTCCCATGGTGGTAATGGAGGGCATTGTGTACTTTTATCACAGGACAGTTCTTTAAGCAATAGTACATGAAGGTGGATAAAAAATGCCCTGTAAAATCTCACATGCCTGAAAATATTTTTCTGTTCATTTATTTGTTAATTCCTTCTATGATTCCCACAGTTGTTTTGCACTTTTATGTAGCTTGATTCAGACTAATTACTTTCTTGATCTTCCCTGACCAGAGTAAGATTTATATGATACATATGGCTAAGAACAAGTAGAACATTTAACAGTAAGTGTATTTTTAAGCTAATGGCTAATTGTGATGTTCTTCACCTATCCTTAACTCTCAAGATCTTACGAAGCTCTTATATCAATGTGGAAATTGTACTGGTTGAATTGAAACTGGACCCAAGATTGACACAAGAGTTTGCAGAGTATGGGTCACAAACTTAACTTAGAGACCATGGCACTGTCAGTTTGCACTAGCTTAGTATCTATCTCCACAGGATTATTCTATTTTTTTTCTTCAGATTCTCCTGAAAGTTACTATCTTGACATTACAGCTATTTTTTTAAAGTTTATTGACTACGTAGCATAACTCAGTATCCAGAATTTTCAGTTTATCCTTGGAAAATTATCTTGTTTCTATGTCTCTCTCATATTTTTTCTTGTTCCAGTAAACCAATTCAAAATATCAAGGCCAGGACCTGAAGATCAAATTTGTTTTGGACCGTATTAATATCAGTGTAATCTGAGGGCATCCAACACCATAAAGTATTGAAGCTATTTTACTTTATTGAAGTGTATTGCAGAATGCATATAATTTTAGAGAGTACATTTTTAAGAAGTGCTACTTATGATCAGCTGTATCCTGAAGCCATGCATAAACGTATTCATAAACCAAAAGCATCACTGCACCACCTGGAAGAAAATATATTATTTTACTACATTGAAAATTCAATATTTCAAGATATTGTACAGTATTTGTAGTGTGCAATCTAAACGAGGATATGTCAAAACTTTATTTGCAAAATGAATAATTCTACTAATTCCCTAACTGGTTAAAAATTCACTAATTCTTAAACCATAACAATTTTACTTAATATTAGGCCATAACGTTGATGTAAAAAGCTTGTATATTAAATCAAAATCACTCTCAGTGTGAGTTCTTAACAGTTTTTCAAGATTATTATTTTTCTTTGTTCTTTTACAAGTGAAGTTATCAATATGAATATGTATATGTATGTATTTGTGTATTTGTTTAGAGTTAGATTTGGCCATGAAAGAGCAGCTTCAGTAGTGGAATGACAAATATTCATCACCAGGGTGATGAAAATGTTTTCAGATAAGATTCAAGAAAAGTATTCAGCTGTTTGCTCATCACATCTAAAGCAGATCACCACAATATTGAAATGAGTATACTTGTGCTGTGCCTGTACCTGGCTATGAATCCACAGGCAAAGTTTTGATCTGATGAAATGACATTATCTGCTAGAACTGAAAACAGTATAAAATCCCAGCCTGATGCTATAATCTATCTTTACTGTTAGCAAAGCAAGACTAAACCCCTTCTGTAACTGGGCTGTAATTACTTCAGGAGCTAAAGAAGGGAACATTTCAGAAAGTGTGTGTGTGTGTATATGTGTGTGTGTGTGTGTATAAAACCACTAAGCATATAGAAAAGCTGCTAGCTGGAGAAGACAGGGAAAGAAAATCTGATTCCAGGCTGCATGAGTAGAAGCGCATTACAATGTGTTGCTTGTAGGTGCCAGCACTGGGACACAAATATTTTCTTTTTCCTTTGCCTGTTGGCTCAGTTAGCAGGTCAGAGTGGCACCTCTAATAAACAAGTCTTCTGCTGAACTGGGCTCACCTTTCTAGGTAGATGGGATAGGCTCAGACAACCAGGAACACTACTACAGGCGTTTTACCATGTTACCTATACAAGTGAACCATTATCAGACTTGAAATACTCTATGAACAGCTAGACAGAGCAGAAGTTTGCAAAAGCCTTTGACCAACAAACAAATAATAGACAGAATGTCTAAGATGTGATGTGAACTCAAATCAACATAGATTCCAATTCTTATACCGTGTGATTTGTTTGGGCATCTCTTTCTGAAAGCATTCACATGTTGAAAAAAAGAATTACTTTTCCAGTCACCATAAAGAATGCATTATTGTTTCATCAGAAAGCCAAATTATTAGTCAATGGGACTACAAAAATGTTTAAAACTAAGTGCACACTTAACTGACTCGCTGGATCAGGGCCAGAACGAATAGTCATTTGTGAGATAAAATTTTATTCCAAAATCTGTTGTGCTAATGGGTACTCGGGAAGTGAAACCCTGCCTTCTTTTTGTCCTATGTGTAATTTAGTATCTTTGGAGTATGATGGAAAAGTCTTTTAGCTCCAGAGTTATGCCTGCCTTCCTTGTATCCCTTCCCCACCTTCTTTCTTTAACCTGCACAATAACTAGGCATGTTCTAGCACTTAGCCAGACGGACTGGATTTGCAAACATTTACAGACAAACCTAGCGCCTCCTTTATACTACAGAACAGAGTCTGTACTTACTTGCTTTTAACCATGTGCATTCTTGTCTATTAAACCACCCTGCACAATTGGAAATACAATTTCCCAGGAATGGGATACTGTTCAAACTGGGGCTTCAGCTGTTTTTGACACTGCATTTGTGGGCTGGCCAAGTCTAAGGGCCCAGTGGTCTGCTTTCATGATAAATCAAAACCAGTCAGGGAAAAATAGTCTAAAAGTCAAAGATGATCTAGTTCTCAAACACTATGCTCCTGCATTTGGGGTATCAACAAGTGGGATGGGGTTAAACAATAAACCAAATTTTAAACTATCCTTATCCTTGTAGTCTTCTCACGTTATGCAAGTCATCCAAGCTCATGCTATTGGCCTTTTAGGATCTGTACTTTACAGATTCCCCTGTGCAGGGCACAGAAGTAACTGGAATTCAATATTCTTGGGCTGTGCCTTGACTAGTTGAGAGCGTTTATACTGGAGAGACTAACCTGCAGTTTAAGGTGACTTTACATTGGTATAGAATAGTCATAGTGGAACAAAAAAACCACAATGTAAGGAATAAGTCAAGCTTTAAGAAAGGCTTCAAAAGGTTTTATCATTCTGGCATTTGCATGGATGCATTTGGCATGTTCACAAATAAAGCACAAACTAGCAGTTACTTGGATCTATGATAATTCACGTGTTTGTGTATATGATTTTTTTAGACACAGAGTCAGCCAAATACACTATTACATGATGCTATTGTTAAAAGAAATCATTCCAAGATGAAAGATATTTTGATGATTTCTGGTGCACACTTTCATTTATTAGACTGATGCCTACTGCATTTTGTAAAGAAACAGAGAAATGGGAAGAGAAAGCAAGAACAAAATCACTATAGAAGTGACAGAGAGAAAATTACCTGGACCAAGCCTCATGATCTTGGGGACCAAGCCTTTGTACAGAGCCAGAAATCTGTAGCAGAAGAAAAACAAACAAAACATTTTAAACAATATTCTTGCTCTAAAAGAAGAATGGAATTTTAGCATGTGTTTGGTAAAATACTGGCAAAGCACTTCGAAGCAATTATTATAAATTACACACGTTCAATAGCAGGCCATATCTGGATTTTAACATTTTACAGAGGCAGATCAGATGAAGAGAAAAAGTTAATCAATGTTCAGTTACAAAAGCTATGCTGTAAGCTTAGCCAATCAGAAATATGACTTTAATCAGTGAGATGGTTTTGCTTTCAAGACAAGACTGTTAACAACAGCTGCATACATGGAGAAAATGACTGCTATAATTGAAATCAAAGCTACAACTCAGTCCTCACTTGAGAAATATTTTAAAAAGTTGGAAAACGTTATTGCCACAAGGATCTGTCCCCAGTTTAATTATTTTAGCAGTAATTTTAAAGATACAGAGGTCTGTGTAACTGCAATCAGAATAAACTGGAAAATATTCTGTTTTCTGTTGATTTTTTCCTTTTATAAAATGAAGAATTAAAAAAAATTACATGAGTTAAACAAGTAATTTTATTGTGGAACATATATTTTGACAACCCAATAATCACCTTCTAAGTCTTTTGTAAAAGTTCACATGGAGTAGGAGGATATCTCCTTGTAATTATTAAATACATTTAAGAAATGTTACATTGTGCTCTTCTGATTTGTGAATTCAGGGTGGCTTAATGGTCTTCATCAAACCCAAAATGTAACAACATGATTTTATGGATCCATATGAACTAAAACATACGTCTGGACATTTATTAAAATAAGAAAGTTTTACCCTTCCTCTTTATAGACTGTTGCCATAGTTTTAAAACAGGTTCTGTACTTGATCTCTCCAGGAACTGGCTGTGGTCCTTGAATCCTACTTTTTGCAACATCAAAAGGAATGTTAATAATTGAGGCTATTGTTCCTGAGACTAGCCCAATTCCGAACTTCCTCAAAAACTCCAAATTTGGATCCTACAAAAAAAAAAAGAAAGAAAGAATAAAAAGGGAAGCAGAAGGACCTGTGCAGGTCAAGCACTATAAAGTAATATGTATTTAATCAGAAAACTCACACAACACAACACACTCATGTTATTTTAGCGGAACACATTAGGATTTCCTATACTGGAACTTGTTTTCTTGACAATCCTATTGGCTATGTTTTTACACATGGTCTAAATTGCTGAAGTACACATTTCCTCACACAGGATTTATAAACACAGTTCATAAAGAAAGACTGGTATGGCATATGGGGATGATTTGTGTAATTGGGCTTCACAATGTACTTAGTATTACTGTATCAAAACAGGAGAAATCCAAGCACACTATTAACTAATTGGCCAGAATATTTTACAAATGACAACAACTTCCACCATGAAGCCTACTAAAACGCTCATTTGTGTGTTGGACCCCCAAATGCTAAATTAAATAAAGGCTAATCTCAGTCTGCTGCTATTCCCCTCCAGGTTTTTTACATTTATTTTCACATGTAGCTGATCCACTGTACTGAGAAGTGCTAGCTTCCTGTTATTAACAATCCAACTTGGTGCAACTGCAAAAGAGCCTCCATGTTCTGTGCATTATAAACGGTGGTAACTCACTCAGCTAATTGGCTGAAGAATTTATAACAGATTGTTTCTGAAACCTACTATATATTCAGAGTAAAAAAAAAAGCAGGTTAGAAGTGCATCTAAAACCTTCTTTGCTCACACTCGGTTCACAGTCCAACGGGGTTTTATTTGATCTTTTCGAAAGACCTCCTACTTTGGCATTTTCTATGACATCAAAGAACTCAGAGTTTATCTGGGAGTCACAGACTCCTGAAGCAAGTCTAATCATATTTTTCTAAGCTTGGAAGTGTGTTCCAGTGCATTTCCTATAGACATAATTTTTTAAAATATTGGTCTTCAACATAAAGGACCCTTTTTTTTTCACTGTAGCAGACCATATATATGCAATTTCATGTTTTTCATGAAGGTACTTAATCAGTAAAATAACAGATAATCTTTCCATGTTATACTATCAATATGATATTGAAACAAAAAAGAGTTATTTGTTTATTAAATTTGTGCTTTTGTGACTGAGAAAAGGAATAATGAAGATTAGCAACAAGGAACACAAATTAAAAAACTTCCATAATATGCTTTGGACAAAGTCCATACAGGTGTTCAGAGAGAAATGTCAAACTCAACACTTGTTCATACTGGCAGAAAAACTCAACACTTTGATTTCACGAAGCACGAAACATACTGGTAATACTTCTTAAAATTAGAATGTTTTGTGTTACATACAGAATTGCAAGATTTTATTAGTAAAAACCTTAGAAGCAAACTTCTGTTTATTCTGAACATCCTGATGGTAGTTTAAATGGAAACAACATAACGCAAATGTTTCTTTCTTCTCTCTATTCAGAGAAGAAAAAGAACCCCTTTTGAAGTTTGTAGGGCAACAGCATGGCAGCCCTGTTTGGACATGGTGCCTACCCAGCTCCAGGTAGCACGTGTATCATTACACCCACACCTGAGAGTAAAGTACTACTCCAGATTGTACTAACCTCTTCGAACCAAGCAGCAGTGAGGAGGCTACCCCTTCTCTGTTGACTTTTCACAGTCCAGAATGGACTGAAGTATTTTTGTCAGGCAGCTTGGCACAAGGACAGTTCCTCCATAGTGCCAAGCACAGCGGGTTGTCCTCTGGGCTAGGCAATACATGTCAGGCAAAAATACTTACTTGTTAAAGATTAAATTTCAAGCCTTGTTGCTCCTGACAAATCCTTTTTCTTTGAATGATTGAATATTTTCCTATTTTGGTGAATTCCAAATGCCAACATTGTCTGCTTTATGACTGAGAGTGCCATGGAGTATAAGATACAGTGGGCGTCTAATCAAGTAAGTATTTATTAAAACCTGAGACTACACTAACACAACTAAAGGGACATTAAAACAAATTGTTTTATTTCTATTCAAGTTTTTATAACACAAGAAAAGTTGAAAGGCAGCATTTTGCCTATTCAAAAAAAAGAGATTCTAACCAAATGTGTTATGGTACATACTGGGTTTGCTACGTAACTTGATTTTTTACTATATACCTCATGGGAAAGGTTTTTCTATGGCATTCATCATTGTAATATCTGGGTCATTTGATTTGTATAACAGATTAAAAATAAATTTATCTGTTAAAAATAATTAAAAAGCTATTTTTTCTACCAGCAGAACTGTGACATTTTACTGTGTGAATACTTCCAACTGAAAAGAGAATTTCAAACATGATTTATGCCTCTGTCTACAGTGCTTACATGGAAAAAAGAACATTGGTTGTCTATCAGGTAGGTGCAAGTGGGTGCTATCAGGAAGCAGTGTCTTTTTACATCATAATCTGTCCTTTTCCAGACCCAGGGACAATATAAAAATATTCCTGACAGTCTAGGATTCCATGAAAGTGGACGTGAGGGTGCGGTATGTATCTAGTGCTAATGCTGCAACTGCCTAGCAGAGGCAGCTATCATGATGTTATAGTCACTAACTTCTCCACTATGCAGTTCACTGACCAAATATTACATGTTCCATATGTCCTACATTAGAAAAAAAGATTCTGCCAATCTCCTCTTGCTTTTGTAAATGGCAGAATTGGAGGAAAAACATGTGTGAATTCTGTTTTTAAGCAAAGGCAATTCTTTTGTAGTATGAGCACAAGGTATAGAACAGAAACTTGATCTTGGACGGTGCCATACCACAGTACAGTATACCACAAGGAAATGAAATATCCGTTTACTTATTCACAATGGAGTAACTCTGCTGTGGTTGGATAATGTAATCTATGATCATCTCACCTTTTTACCATGCTCATCACAATCACATTTCCTGTACACCTGAGTCCCTGCCATATGAGAACCACCAGCCATGAAAAATAAAGAGAAATAGGCATCACTAATAAATGCCATATCTATGCATGTCTTGCTGAATTTCCCTACTTTATTTGGAAGAAAAAAAAGAGATTGTATCTCTCTGCTTTTTTTTTTTTACTTCATTACTCCTATCATAGCACTTTTAAATAAGTAGAGACTCTGTAAGTTCCTCCTGAATCACAAGTTGCTTAATTCCTTCTTTTACATTCCTTAATTTCTAGCAACAAACTCTAAAACTAAATCTAGCACATACACACCCATGTACAAGAGTGTCACCCACTGGAGACAGTTTTAATTTATCAGTTTCTGTCTACAAAGCCCCAGGCTTTCCTTTCCCTATCACTTAATTCACTTGTTTATTTGCTAGGCACTTTCTCAAAATCTCTGTTTATTTCTTTGACCTCAGTCAAAAGCTTCCAGACTATCTCCATCCATACTGAAGGAAGGTCACCTAATTCAATAAGAAGCATGGATATTAATCCAGTCATGAAACAACCCTTTGGCAAAGACATGTATGCTTGGAACTCAATTTATTTTTTTTCAGATTAACTAAAAAATAAGTTTAGAATAATGACTCACTATAGCAGATATATTTGTACTGATTCAGTCACCCATCTTAGATGCAATCTATCGGTTCAAAGGTAGGGCATCCCACTCACATATGCAGTGAAAAGAAGTAGGTACTTTTAAAGGAACAGCTGAAAGTTAGGTTGTTCAATGTTAACAAAAGTATATAATGTGGTCAGTCCACTGAGATGCATAACAGTGTTTAGAAACCTGACCACAGAGACACTTAGGGACACCACTTGTTTTTCCCTGTTCAGTCTGAATAAAAGTGGCAGACTTTCACCAAAAAAAAAAAAAAACAACCCTATTTTTAAGAAAAAACCCCCAATAACGTCAAAATTTCAATAAATATTAATTTGTCTAACTGAAGCTATTTTTAGAAATTAGCTTGCTTCAATATTTGGATGTTTACCTTGAGATATTTTATTTGTTTCCCTGTTGCTGAAGGTAGAGATGTGAAAGAATACTTCTATAAATATGTTTTAGTACTTCTGAACACATTGTAGATAAGCTCTTTATAAAAGACTAATGCTTGCTCATAAGAAGACTGCCAATTCCTAACAATTTTAATGGAGAATAAAAAATACTAATAGAATAATGCTTGAAGTTGGTAATTGAAAAGCAGCCTACTGCAGTTAGCCCACAACTAATACTTAGAGTAGAATCATAGAATCATAGAATCATAGAATGATTTAGGTTGGAAGAAACCTTAAAGATCATCTAATTCCAACCCTCCTGCCATGGGCTGGGACGTCCCAAGGCCCCATCCAATCTGGCCTTGAACATCTCCAGGGGTGGGGCAACCATAATTTCCCTGGGCAACCTGTTCCAGTGTCTCACCACCCTCACTGTGAAGAGTTCCCTTATAATGTCTAGTCTAAAATCTTCCTCTCTTCAATTTACAGCCATTTCCCCCAGTCCTATCACTACAAGCCTTTGTAAAAAGTACCTCCCCAACTTGTAGCCCCTTTAGGTACTGGAAGGTCATTGTAAGGTCTCCTTGGAGCCTTCTCTTCTGCAGGCTGAACAACCCCAGCTCTCTCAGCTTGTCCTCATACTGGAGGTGCTCCAGCACTCTGATCATCCTTTTAGCCATCCTCTGTACCTGTTCCAACAGTTCCCTAAACTAGTTTGAAAGTGTTAGCCATTATGTTAGTTTTGTAGATGGGCTACATGTGACATAAAAATGCCAAAAGTGATTAGAAATGACCACTAGATTTAAAAAAAGTTTGCTCGAGGTCACACAGTGGGTCAGCAGAGAAGCCAGGAATGGAGCTGTGGTACTTTGCACTGTGTTGTACATTCTACCTCCCTGTGTATGACAAGAGAGACTTTAAAAGGCAAAGCTATAGTTTGGTCAGCTCTGGTTCTATCCAGTATACCTAGGAATAATGGAACTAAAGAAGGACATGGGCCAGGAATAAGGGGTAGAGTTGCATCTTGGCCTTTTTGGCTAAGGTAAACTGGAATAGCATAGGAACTCCTGTGCAGGCTAAGAGATGCCACAAGACCTGACCTAAGCTATGTTGACTATTTTCAAGTGTCTGGCAGCAAAATAGGTTGTAAGGAACTGCTTTAACCAGCTTGATAATTGGTTTTAACCACTTAAAAACCATTCCTCTGGCAACAGACAGTGGAAGAAAGGAACATGTGAGTCTCAGGAAGAGGAGCTCCCAAGACAGAGAAGAAAGGTATATTTAGAGAGAGGCAAGGTAGGAGACAGCTCTCAGGATAGTAACAAGGAACAGATGAAAAACTCAAATGAGTTGCTTAACACACAGACACTGAACCAGAACCCAGAGGAGACAGTGTCTGGGTCTTCCTGCTGAGTCCTAGAGAACTGGGAAGAAAGTCTGTCAAATTCCACTCTTAGAGAGGAAGACGCTGGTATAAAAGTGATCAAATGATTTGGAGGTATCTAAACACCTGGCAGAAATCAGCAGTAAGGAGGAGAAAATGATGTGGACTCACTGCAAGGATCTAAGAAAGGGTGAAGATGAAAAGATGAAAATAAGTCTCATCACAGTTATGATGAAACATCATGCTTTGATTCTTTTAAAGGCTATTCACAGGTTGTGTTTGTGACTTAATCAAGATCTGACCACTGCTTAAGGAACAGCTTTGTAGTTTTATTGTCCCTGAACTTCTGTCCATCTCATGCATACACATAGTAAATTGCTTATTGTAAACTATAGATAGCTGTTGATTAGTACAATGATGGTCTTATCTTTGTAAAGATGCATAGGAAATGCTGAAATTACAACTATAACATATTGATGATCAGGAAAGATATTCCAATCTGCATAGTCACAGCTACACTTTAATCAAATGTGTTTTTACACACTGCTGTTATCCCACACTCCTTGAGTGCAATCTCATTGCAGTAGACACTTATTTAACTTTTAAAAATCCACTTGTGAGATGTCTGACAACATCAGAAGATGAATGACAGACACTATGATAAATGTCCTGGTTAGTCTCCAGAGAGACATGTCTGTCTGCTGTACGGGGCATACATTCTCAAACAGTCCGCAATCCTCTTGGTGATTTGTTTTTCTCACAATTCAATTTCCTGATATGACTTCAGATTTATAAATAAAATTATTATCTATTATTTACTCTTTTGCTCTAGCTTTTGGACTTATAGGAACAGGCTAGGACTTCATTTAGTCCCAAACCAAACATTTTCACCAAATAACTTTTGATATAAATAAAAAAAGGCAGGAGGCAACAATAAATGCGGTAACTAAATACAAAATGTACAGAATTCTGGAGACTTAGCTCTCCCACATAGAGCTTGTCTACACATATGGTCAGACTGTTCATAAACTGTTGGGGTTACAAGCAGGTCACCTTTCCATGGCATCCTTTAGACACTAACTATGCAGAGAAAGGCACTCAGAAATGGATATCTTAATGCTTACCCCTGCATCCAGCACCTTTGTCTGTACTATCCATCTTCAGTCTCAGTTATACAGTAGCTTATCAAACAGGAAAAAAGAGTAACCCCATGAATATTAGAACCAAAGAAGTATAATGTCCTGTGGGTTCTTGTGACCGATTAATACTGATGTCTGGAGAAGTGGAAGCTCAGACTAAGCCTTACATGGACTTTTCCCCATGCAATTCAGTGTTTAATAAGACATAAGTTCCCACTGAAAATTTCTCTTATCTGGGGGACTTGCAGGATCTCTCCTCCCTTTAAATGATGTCTACATGTCTTGCAAGAACTAAACTATTTTAAATCTGCCTCTCTGTCAGCTATGGTCAAACCTGATTATTAGTCTCAGCATTATCCTAATTTCTGTAGGAAAACAGAAGAAATTTCTTTTTTTCTTCTTTACATTTTTATTTTGACCAAAGATTCCTTTCCTGAAAATTGATATCTGTCTTGCTTACAGGTATATCACAGAATAGGAACATGTGAGGTAGCAACAGACTCTCCTCCTTTGATACATCTTTTGGTAAAAATGGCCTGCACTGAAGTGCTTAAACAGCATAGGCTGTAGTTTCAACAGTCGCAGAACACCTCAGATTGGAGAGTATTGATCGAACGATGGCTTGTAAGATTGTATTGGATTTTTTTTTTTCCAGTTCACAACTCATTCTGACACTTGATCTTGGATGTCAGCTCTGAGGTTATTCTACTTTCCACTCTGAGCCATCCTTCTCCTAAATCATCTTTGTTTACTAGTTTTTCAACTACGTTACACCTTATGTCCTTTTCACTGTCTGTTCCTACATATCCCTTC
Organism: Piaya cayana; assembly: GCA_013389865.1. Taxonomy (NCBI): domain Eukaryota; kingdom Metazoa; phylum Chordata; class Aves; order Cuculiformes; family Coccyzidae; genus Piaya; species Piaya cayana. Next base: position 67,536 of record WAAB01012701.1, read on the forward strand.
TATGTTGGTAAAGATCTGAAAATGACTAAAAATTAAATTGTTGTTTACAATCTTACTTTTTTTGCCAAAGTGAATAGACAGTTTTGGTTTCCCATCTGTTCTTCTTCCCCTATAGATGTTTAGGGCCCTTTCCCTGCCAAAATTCCATACCTCTCAGCTCCCACAGTTTGATACAGCAACCGTTTTAGAAACAGGCACATCTGTGGCAGCTGGGTCAGCCAGTGCCTGACTTGAAATGAGTTTTACAGTTGGCCACATTTCAAAGAGTGTTTTTAACAAACAGTAAGGAAATTTCATATCATTAAGAAACATGACAGCCACTTGGAGGTGGTAGTAGGCAAAGGTTTTAATGAAACTAACATTTACAATGAAACCTAACCATGATAAAAAATTGAACAACAAAAACTGCTGGATGCCTATGAAATGCGCTATAAAAGCAGGTGCCATAAAACTGAGATGATATAAATTTTCAGACTAATTTGATTGCTAGTGCAGATGCATACCTGCTAATGCTCTATGGTTGCTATGTAAGTGGTAACTGAAACAAACCCAGCTTATTCCACTTTCAGTAAACAGAGCACCAGGTTGTCTGTAAATGGTCTGTTTAGTAGAATAGATTGAACATATGAAAAATTATTCATTACAAACATTTACAACTCACACATGTCATTTATATAATTTGACCACTCAACATGAAAGGTTTATTGCTTTTGGCAAAATAAACTGCAAACATCCTTAATTGGGATGCAAATTTAATGCACAGTTTAGCACTGTTGACAGCTAAAAGGCTCATATGGATGTTTCCATACATTTTTCCACTTACGTTACAGATGGTGAACAGCAGATATGTGATCAAGAGCCAAAAGCATTTCAAAAGTGTAGTATTCTTATTTCACAATTTTTATGTTTGTCAATGCCACAAGGCTGACTTTAACATTTTCTTTTTTTGGCAAAATATACAAAGCAGACAAATTACTTTTAGTAATGAAATCAAGTATGTGAGAAATCTTGAAAAGTTACACCTGCCTAATATTTTTCAGACTGACTGCAAAACAGTTTCTATCAAATTCCTTGTACAGGTTTGATAACTCTTAGCCTCTAGTACATACCCACTGACAGAAAAGGCTTAAGTTAAGTATCACCAAGTATTGTTGAAGACTTGTATTTTCTAGTCACTGAAGTGAAGTTCAATGCATGTAAATGTCTGAGATGTACTATTGGCTAGCACAAGCCAAATAAGCCAGATGAGGTCTGACCTATACCCTGTTAAATTCAGGGTAAGTACAGAAATGTTCGTGGCACTGAAGCCAGCTAGTCTAGTGTCCTATTAGCTTTATCAGTGGTATTAAATGCTATTACTGTTCAAAACTGGCTGGCTGCACAAAATGTGCCTAGTAGGAATGGTTCCTTGTCTGTGGTAGCTCCTAAGCTGTACCCAGGAACAGCGTTGGCTGGCGTGGGCCAAAGCTGTGCCAAGGAACATTTAACAGCACAGATGACTGAGTTTCAGTGACGCTGTTCAATTTACTAGCACAGATATAGCCACCATGCAAGCCACAAGGCAAACCTTTCCATTTATTTGCAGTAACGCAATCTAATCCTACACCGATTGTCTTTTGCTTTTCACAGTATGTACAAGACAACTGGGCAAGACACCACTGAAGTATTATAATTTCTGTATCATTTTCTAGATGTATTCAAATCTATGTTGTACACATTAACAGTTCTCTCACATAAAATCTGTACAAAGTTCTAATTTCTTTCAGATCATAAAGCTCTGAATCTTTCTAATAATCTAACAACCACCCCCCCCCCTTTTTTAATCCAGAAAGGCTGGGAAAGCATGTTTATGTTAAATGCTATTACTATTCTTCAATTTCTATGTGAGACCACTTCAGCATTACCATAGAAGCCTTTTTGTCCTTACCTGCATATGATTGTGACTGTTCTGCATAGTAACTATATATTTTTTCATCTTTTGATCAACATAAGTGTGTTTACTAGCTTAGTATCAAGCTATGCTTGTGTCTTGAGTTTTCAGAATACATTGTAAAGTATGCTTAAATACACTAAAAGAAGCTTGTAGAAACTTTTGGGTTAGCTACTTTTGAACAATTCAATTTACTGTAATGATCTGCAAATAACAAGTCAAGCTTTTCGCCATTTACACAATGTTGCCAACAAAAATACCAGGCTATTCAGAAGTTTAGAAAAAAAGGAGGTGTTACTTCATTTGGGAATAGAAACCGATCCCTTTTGATGTAAACTGCAGCTTCTTATATGAATATCGCTACATATTACACCTATGACTGTTTAACTGTCATTATCTAAAAATCACATTAGTGAAAATGCAGTTCAGTAAGTAACATACTAGTGTCATTAATAAACCATTAGCTCTTACTCACACAGTCACTTAGAAAGTTGTTAGTATTAGCACATTTTCACTAGTAAAATTCCCCTTTGTGGTAAAGGGAAATGTTTCCTTTGTTGTGTAAAGGAATAGAAGACTATAGTGTAAAATTGCTGCAAGTGAAATTACAGCCATAAAGTTTATTTTTTTTTTAAACTTACAAACTACATGAGTCCCTGTGCGTGACCCTTTCAAGTCCTGTTTTCGGCTGGCTGGATAAATCTACCCTGTGATCTTTCAATGCTAGTTTGAACTCTCTTTTGAGTAAATAAGCCCAATACATGGCCACAATGCCCTATGTACTGTAGCTCTGCCACTTCCTCAAGCTTTGCCCTTGCTTTGTGAATACTGAAAGAAGTTCTAGAAACTGTTTTTTTTCTCTTCTAAGGCAGCTTACATATACTGACTATGAAAAAGTGCATACGTATTTAAAATAAGCATAACATACCTATATCCTGATTTCTGCCTATTTACATTGCTACCATGGTATAAGGGGAAATTCGTAGAAATGAGAATACAAGCATGACTACTTTATTTATCTGGTTCGCTTCCATTAAAATGCTATAGATTTCTGCAAAATAGAGAGCTAAGTTAGTTACTATTCATTACTAAAACCCACAGCTTTTCCCAGAAAAATACAATGTTGATTAAATTGCCAAACCTCTTATCTGTTTGTCTACCACATTGTCTGAAGAACTTACTTTATTGACTGGAAGAATGTTTTTCACATTGAAGTAGAATCCAAAATAAACCATGTTAAAAACTCCGTGACGGCCCAGCGTTGCAGTAAGGCCTTTGTTGAGTCCTTGGAAGCCCAGCCCACGGGTTTTAATGATCTCCCGCGCTTGAACAAAGCTAGATGGTTGCTACACAAGTGAAGAAAAGGAAGAGATCATCTTTACAAAAAGAAAACATCAACCATAGCATCATTTCAATCCTGTTGACACATAGTGTTACAAATTCTTGTCATTTTATCCATATCACCACATTTGTTATTTTCATTTAAAAGAAATTCCTCATTTTTCTGATTGTAGGAAGAAGATGAAAGCATGACTTTAGTACTATAAAAGACTAAAGATCCCTAAAGTAAAGGAAATAGTCTTGAAAAATAGATTCTATAGAGTAACATGTGGCTTTGAATATGTGAATTTGGCAATAGATTTTGTCACTGATGCTGTGCACTTAAGATCATGAGAGATCTGGACAATAAGGAGATAAGAACATCTCTAGTAAAAACAGTGGGACAGGAACATGAGAAATGGGACATAACTGGAACAGGAATTTTTTGAGTGTTTAAGGATAGGGAAGTGAGACCTCAGGAGCCACAAATTAGAGCAGCAAGGCAGGCTATAAATATATGTGTTGAAGATCAGTTTTGCACATTCCATATTCAATGTTAGGAATAAGGCTGTCAGAAGCCAAAAGGCACATATATTGTCTAGGAGCCCTTTTGGATATTCTGATTCTCTTCAGGCTGATGGGAATGCAAACTACTTCTTTAAGGCACTTGCTTTTGAAGGAATTATTTGGTAGGCAGACATTTTTAAAACCACTTCACATGCTTAGCTTTCTTCTTTTAGTGTTAAAAGTCTTGAAAAGAAGGTATTAGTTTTTATTTCTTTTCCTTAAGCATCCAACTGGAAACTGGAAATCCTGGTTTGCCCTCCTAATGAATTATTTGACTTTAAAAGTGTAGTTAGATTTTGAAAATCAGAACTGATTTAAATTCCAAGTTACAGATTTACAAAAATGCCTGTTTTGAAAATAATGCCCCAAAGACATAGAAATAATTTTAGTCAGTCAACTTCCATTTAATAAAAGGCAGAAGAAACTTCCTGAGAGTCTGCTTTCATAGTGACCAGTTCCTCAGGCAGAATCTACTTAAATATATGTACATTTGATTTATTTTCTAATATATTGTGATACACAGAATCAAGTGTTCCCTTTCTGAACATTTTAGATTTTTTTTAGCAGAATTACAGAAAAGTTCCATTCAAAAAGTTGTTGACTTGAGTCTGGCTTTCTCCAAAGCGCAGACAGCTCTGGGTAACCAAATATTTAATTAGAAAGGCAAAACATGACTTCCACTAGGAGGTTCAAACATGAAAATATAGAAGAATTTTGACTACAATGTAGTGAACGCTGCTAATTTCAATATACTTATTTGTTTAATATCTTTCCATTTCAAAATATCATCATAGCAGATCAACAGCATCAGCCAAATCATGCCTATTATATCTGACATAGCATATGACTGCTTATTTAGGTGACTGACACGTTCAGTCTTTAATACTATATTTCATTCTATTTTTTTGGTAACTAATATTATCCTGTTAATGCTCTGCAGATATCTTACTGTAGTTTACTTTTCTGACAATCTCCAGCTATTAAAATCAGAAACTATACTGAAATGTAGATACCCAACATGGAATATAGTCCAGATACTAGCACTAACATCTTTTCTTATGCACAAAAAAATGAGGGTTAGATCTTTAAAAAATAACTAGTGGTCCTGAATAAAGTGCTTAAAGCTGAATAAAGCAACTTTCAACAGTAAGGTATCTCCTAGTCTCACTTTGATAATGGATTTATTAATGACTCAGAGGGAAGCTTATCTTTTGCTGAACACCTGAGATATGAGTCATCTGTCCAAGTGTAGATACCTGCAATGTCTACATCTGCATCTGAGCTACTCAAAAAGACTTCCTATTTGAGGTTCTTTAGCAGTAACAAGGGCTCTTCCAGACAGCACTTCATCCAAATTAGGCATCTAAAATGTCAGCTGATCAAGCCATAGAAAGTCTGTATTTCATCATTGATGATGGAAAGACCTTATAATGATTAATTCAGATGTAGGAATTGTTATATAAACATCTTGAGTTTAATTCACTTCACACAGCTCTTGACATATACTTAATAGAGACCTAGTCAATGGAATACAGAGTCAGATTCTTCTTATCATAGAGCAGAAACTTTTATTTGTTTAATTAATCACAACTCAGAAGATTTTTATTACCACACAAGCTTCAAGAGCCAGTAAGTTAGCCATGGCTATAAGGAAAAGAAAATAAAACCAACAAAAGAAACCCAAATAAGAAGATGTTAGGCTGTAACAGTTTACCTTACCAAAAAGTCACCGTTATTTTTACCTGTAGCAATCCACATTACAAAGGTGCTGATACATGATTTATAGTGATCTTCCTCTTTAAACCTATCATCCCTAGAAAGATGATTTGGTACCATAGAATAACTCAGCTGTCACCACAGTGTGTGAATATTTGCTTTGGGGGTGTGCAGAAGCCTGGGTGTGGGTGTATGTGTTCATACTCTTCCTTGTTCCTTTCAAATAAGACATGTTTATTACTTCAACACAACAGTCAGAGAAATAAGTGAACTGCATTAGATTTCATCATATAGTATGAAAGCCACACAATGGGATAGGCACATACTTTATTTAAACCTTTTAGAAAAACAGTGCATGGTAATGAAATGAGTGTACCATTGCCTTATGCTAGACAATTTAACAGGCACATACTTCTCCTAGTAGGCTTGAGTTTACATTCTTTAGTGTGGAATGTTCTTTAACACATTATTAATGAGAACTTGAGATCATGGTAATGAAGTCACTGGAGATTTTCTGATTTACAGCAAAATGTGAAAGTCTAACAATTTTTTATAAGTTGTATTGAAAATTGTTATGTCTATGATTTAACTATCTTTGTAGTTTAAGAACTTCAGTTCTTTGGATTTTTTCATTAGGGCAAATAGACACTTTTAGTAGCAATAGCATTCTTCTACAATTTTATTTGTATAATAACGTATTATTATTTGGGTTTTGTGGAAATTTGTATTTAAATTAAATTCAAAGATTATTTGCCTAGAACAAAACAACTCAGAACGCTTTTGGACAGCTACGCTGTGAATACTGGAGTATTCTGAAGGTCATCAAGGAAAGGATGCTGCAGTTAAAGTAAGCAATTGTATAAAATTTATGAACTAAAACACCCCAGACTTTGTTAAATGCATGAAGTAACTTTACAGGAACGAGTTCGCTGAAAACATAATATTGGTGTATTTACACTCAAAAATAGAAGTTTTATGACAAGGTTAATTATATCTCCACAGCTGTGAGTCAGAAAGATCCAGAGCATCTGCTTATATTACCACTACTGGAGCAGTATTAGTCCATATTTTTTTCACAGCACCTTCCTCAGAGAGAGCCTCTGTCACTGATCACTCTCACTTTCAGTCTCTCTCCTTCCATGATCCTAACTTTTTAGTCCTGTATGGTATTAGCTCTCTGTTTCAGTGGCTTTGCTGCCTATGGTTAAAAAATGTCAAGTTGGAGACTTGGAGTGACCAAACACCTCTTTTGCATACATGCAGAATTGAACAGAAATTTTTTGTTTTAATTTTTTTTCTGAAAGAGAATGCTTCTCTGGATGAGTTATGGACTAGATACCATCTAGGCTATGACACCCAGAAATCAGCTGCAGTATTTTGCGAGAGTGTACCTGGGAGCTTGGCTCAAACAGCTTATATAAATGGCTAGGTGATAAATCTCTTTACTGTGCATCCCCCAAAAGGGTTTAGTTTGTGTAGATGAGTGCTACAAGGCATGCAAATATTAACTCAGTTAAAACTGAATAGCAGAATGTAAAAAAATCTCATCTCACCAGGGATTCAGCCGACCTTTTCATGCCATGCTTATGGGATTTGGTACTTCTATAATGGTACAGCTGATTTCTCAAAAGATTTTGGAATATTTGATTTGAAAATTGTTAGCTTGATGCCATGAGAAAAGAAGGAACTGTGTGACTGACTGCCTTCACTTTGGCTGAACATTTTCTGCATTAAAATCAACCTAAGATGGTATGTACCCAGGAACCCTTCATTTCCAGTTTAATAATTTTCTCCTTTCAGCAGTGCTGAGAGACATGGATAAAGTCAGTTTTGCACACTGGCTTATTTGAATGAAACAATATTTGAATAATAAAACTCTGAAGTGAAACAGGAATTTAAATTATTGGTGTGCTTTACCATATAACTACTTCCCGGTTTGTGCTTATAAATGCAAAGACCTATAACATAAATAATTTCATCCAAGACTCCAAAGTCTACATTTTTAACATAAAATATCTGTCTAAGGCATGTGGCTGTGAACTTTTATGCTAACCTTCGGTACTCACTTTAATCCGGAGCCTGCTGGGGCAAATGCATTGTGTTCAAGGGGTTCGGGCTTGTACTTCTGGATTACTATTCCTCACAGTGCTGGGCTGCTGGCTACTCTGGAGGGATGAAGGTGCACTTCAGGCACGGAATGTTTACAAAGGGGATGCCGACACTGCTGACAATACTGTATGACTCTTATGCATATCTGAAGATATTGTCTACTGAGTCTCTTCTTTTTTCCATTTCTGTTAAGCTTGTGAGAAAATAATTTGTGTTGAACTCATACATTACAGATATTCTGCTGTAAATATAACCTTTTAAGTGTGTAATGCTTAATAAAGCAGAAAAAGAAGAATGGAGCAATTGTCATACCTCTGTGAAGGCATTCCGATTTGTCTGTAAGGTAACCTTTACTACTTCAAAAGGGTTAACCACAACCGCCTCTGTCAAACCAGATCCCAAGCCAGCAACAGCAAATGCCTAGGAAAGTTAAATCAATCAATACTGAAAAATTAAGGAGTAAAATTTCCCTTATATCTGATTATTCAACTGAATAATACAATGCAAACTGCAAGATTACAGTAAAGCAGCAGTATTCTATTACTGAGCAACTTTAGTCCTCGATTAGATGCTGACAGTTCATGAAAACAACATGACAATAGCCATAAACCACATTCAAAAATACAAAATAAAATGTCATAGCATTGCCAATGCATTCTCTTTTCAGCTTGAAGAAAAATTGTGGTACCAATTGATTACAAAAACATGGAAGTGCAGTGTCCTCGTGTTATCATTGGGTGGAGTCTGAAGAAAACCAGAAATATATATGCAGATATGCAGCACTAGAAAAAATAAAGCCTCTGCATTGAGGATTAAGCATATAACAGTAACACAGGAAGTTAAAAAAAAATAAAAGAAATATAGGAAATTAAAATAGTGCAGTACTTAAGTGAACTACACAAGCAAGTCCTCCTAAGAAAATATCAATACTGAAAAGATTTATAGAGGGATGAGCGACACATATGGAAGTTTCAGCATCCTCTGCAAGAATGAATCAAATCCATTTATATAGAAGCTGATGGTACATTACACCCACAGAAATGGAGATATTCACTGTTTTGATTTCCGTCATAGCATAGCATTTAAAAATACCTCAATTTGTTTGTAACAGAAAAATAATACTGAAATATTTAGGTCAATTGAAAAAATTCAGAGGGGTTGATTTTTGTCATCATTTTACACACTTATAGCCTCTATTTACATGTCCAAACCTTCTAGGGGCTGAAAAGAGTTGCTGGACCATATTACAATACACTGGGTTTTGCTGAAATTCAAGGAAACCAATATTAAGGAAAAAACAATAGTGAGAAAAATAACTTATTCAATACAGAGGAATTTCACCAGGGACTCTTGAGAGCTCAAGAAAGAGAAGAGTGGTAAGTTAGGAGAGCAGTGGAAAGCTGTAGCCTTACTGTCTTTGTGGAACACTTTGTTACCAACAAATCTAATTTTCCAAAATGACATTGGAAAATAACCTAATGCTTTCATCATCAACCATGAGACTGAAGCCAGCAGGACGACCTCGTTAATGTATGCATCTCTCTTTTAAAAATAAAAGTTGTCTCCATATGAAGTCTGCTGAGGCACTCAGAAGCATTCTGCCTACCTTGGACCAGAAGCCCTCTCAGTCTTCCTTTCTCCTCACTACCATGGGTTCCTTAGGGGCAAAAATGTCTCTGTGGTAACAGAATCACACTAAAAATGTCAGAGATGTCTGATAGTTGCTGCATCTGCTATGTGAATTAGAGGAAGTTTTGGTCAGCTATTGCATGTTTACAAGTTTCCAACATATTTTCCTCCAAAGAAGTGATGCTGTACTATGGACCTAAACTCCAAGCCTTCCACTTGCCAGAAAATAAGTATCAGCTTTTCTGTTTGCATCTAAGGAAGAGTCTACTGAAAAAAATCCAAGAAAAAATAGGAGATACCACAAACTACTATATGGCCAGTTGAATAATTAAAAAGAAAACCAAATTTGCTTTAAACCAATTTACATGCATCCATGACGATTCAGTTACTGCAATGGAAGGCAAACATAAATGGCAGTAATGCTTGCTGTTTGAAAGAGATCTGAAATAATGATAAGACAAATCTATTTTTTTTTCCCGATGTCATTTTGGCTCACACTGTGTGGAGTTACTTTTTCTTACAAGATGTGATGATTTTCAGTCATCATAAACTTCTCTCTAGAAAGCCTAAACCATTAAAAAAAGGTCCAATTCAAAACTAATTTGATCAAGAAAATTATAAAACAGGTATCCAGGATTTTATTCTTTGTTATTTAACAAGCAAAGAGGGTATTTACCTTCTTCCAGATAATTCACACTTTTAGTCTTAATGCTTAGATACATTGACAATTATAAGAAAAATGCAGGAGCTGCTAAAGAGAAAAGATGGTTAACAAATGCCAAAGTAAGTATACTGGAAGGAAGGAACAGATGAAAGTGGAAACACTGAATGAGAATTTACTGAAAATTTTCAAGAAAGAAACAACTTGCTAGTTTAAAATGATCTTTAAACAAAACATTATGCTTGCTGGAAAAATTGGCTTGCATCTCCCATAATGTTATGTGTTCTGTTTTTCAAGATTTTTCTGAAAAATACTACCAAGATCAGTACTCGGAAACATTAATTACCAAAATCTTTTGTAGCATATCCATAAAGATATTGATCAGCAGTTGTTATGCCATTACTGTGAAAACATATATTTGCTATTACATACTTAAACCACAGAATGTAGTAATTCTTATAAAATGTTTTTTATTCCAAATGATATGATAGCAGAATTAAGCTGTATATGTGAGAATACATAAAGCGTATGTAAGCTACATTTCAGCATTAAAATATTTTTGCGTACACGTATTTTGTTTTTAAACCAGTTACATTCTTGAGATGAAATCCTTACTCCGCTGATGTATAAAAGTTTTGCCATTGATTTCAAAGGACACAGCAGTTTCTTAACAATAGCTTATGTTTCCATTATAAAGTCTTTAGAATAAGTCTGAAGTCAATACTACCTTTTAGCCGCACTGCGCCTTGCAGAGTAGCACTTTGATATCTGATTAAGATCTCTAACCACTAAATTATTCTTTATTCTTGCAAAACAACAAAAAAGTAGAGTATCTTCAATATTTTTTAATTCAAGAATAACAAACTGCACACAGACTCTTCAATGAAGAGTGTTGCTCTCCATTTTAACAACTGTTATGACATTATGAAGACATTTGATGTAAAAAAATAATGTAATAATCTTTTTGCTGAATTCTTTTATCGATGTTTTCAAGCCTGATCTGAAGAACAGTTAGTTGAAGTGGCCCCTTTAATTTTGGGCTCCTTCTATGGGAGGAAGCAGATAGGATTGCTCAGTATACGCATATAAAATTAAAACATAAATTTCTGTATCCATACATACCAGTCCTGGTGGTAGTGATGCATATTCTAGAAGCTTCTTGTATTGTTCAAAGGTGAAAAACTGTAAATAAAAGTCAGACTGAAATCACATTCTAAAAAATTATGAGTTACTTAGGCAAATTAGAAAAACCGAACTACAATAGGGTTTCACTACCTCGTGTTAGGAGCAGTTTTGTGCAGTTCTGCAAAAAAAAAAAAGAGCCACTTTTGTTTCCCACCCTCAGTAGCAGTGCTAGATATGCAATAGTAGAGAACTAGGCTTCAGAAGTGATTTTAGTAGTGTATCATGCATAACAGCAACATAAGTGCAATTAAAGTAATGTTTTATCTAAGAGTTCACTTCCTACACACAGTTTTTGCTTTTAATTTATAAACTTCTCCTCTAGTATTGAACATTCAGATACTGTTATAAATGTAGTAGCAGATACTAGAGTTTCTTTCAGGAAATCACCCTCACGTCTTTAAGATAATATACTGAAATAATTTTCTATTTGCTCAGATACTAGTCTAATTCTCATCAGAGAGATGTAATTGCAGATTTTAAGATGGAAAGTCTGAAGATTTTTATAATCTTTTACTGTGGATAGGCACATTTATTTTTGTTTTTTTCTCTTTAAAAATAAAGACTTCACCAATTGTCTGCTCAGAAGTTCTGAGCATCTGCAGTTTCTTAGAGGATGAGTTCTGAAAGCTCTACTGTTGGGTGTTTGAACTCCAAGAAAAAAATGAGTAGTTTCACCTGCACCAACACAGAAAAGGGTAATAATTCATAAATGGTTTGTTTTGCTGCCTTACATTTCTTGCCACCCAAAGCCATCAATTTTCAGAATAATTTTTGTGAAAAGTTCTAAAAATCAAAGAAGAATAAATTACTGGATTTATTCCTCCAGGAAAACCCTAGAGAATATCCTGACTGCACTGAAGTCAGTAAGAAGCTTCCCATTGACATAGGCAGATGAACTTTCACTGCCTATTTCCTTGTCTGAGGACACAAAGTCTGAGATGCATCAGTCAAGTTATCCTCTAAAGAAAGAGTAGTTGTGACTAATTGGTTAGATACCCTCTGAAATACAGCACACAATCCTGGCAACCTTTGTTCAAAAAAGATAAGCTCTACAGCATATTCAAAACAGGGATACCAGGACCATAACAAAAACTCAGAAAGTGTTTTAAGACTGAAGATGACTCATAACTAGACATAAGAAATAAGTTGCCCAGAGAAGCTATGGATGCCCCGTCCCTGGGGGTGTTGAAGGCCAGGTTGGATGAGGCCTTGGGCAGCCTGATCTAGTGGGATGTGTCCTGGCCCATGGCAGGGGGGTTGGAATTAGATGATCTTTAAGGTCCCTTCCAACTCAAACCCAAACCATCCCATAATTCTGTGATTCTATGATTCTATAAATAGAACGTGGCTTGAGATCTGATGAAGCTTTCCTACAACCGAAGGAGTGGAGTCCTGAAACAAAACTCCAATAAGAATAATGCAGGGAAGTCTTATTCACTGAGAGTTTGGTAAGTTTATTAAGGAGATCATAGATTAGCAGGGCATTAGGCCTGATGACCTTTGAGATCCTTTCTAGTCCAGTGCTTCCATATTCAGCAAATCTCCACAGAACTCATACTGTTTTATATTCACATTCTGCAAATATTTTGCTGAAGCCACTAAAAAGGGACTTCAGATTTATGCCACATAAGACAATTCTGAGGAGAGTAAAGATAATCTAGCATGAGGAATGAGGACAGCAAAAAGCTTTTGAGTTATAAAGAGTAGATATCTGAATTCCAGGTAAAATAAAAGATATTGGAGGTATTATTCCACAGAACTTTGACATATGAAGCAACACAAGACCTGCAACTACTGTTCACTGTTTGTGAATCCTGTAATCTGTCCAAGATGTATTCACAACTTTGCATGCAAAAGCGAACTGGCTTTTACACAGCACGTCCAGTATTATGGGACTGAACTAAAAATACCTGTCACAGCTGCACAAAGACTCTATCAGTACAGGTGGAGATCTCCACAGCAAGTACTGTCACATCCCTGCACAGCAAAAGTAAATAACTAGGACCTTTGACTTTCCTGGCTACTTTCCAAAGCTGACCTGTAACACCTGATTAGTTTAAAGCAAGCTGATTCAAATGAAGATGGAATCCTCTGAAAGTCTGTACATTTTGCACCCACATGAGGCTGTGATCCCTCCACATAGCACCTGCCCAAACATATGCCTATCAAACTGTTTTGCCACAAGAGCAAGGCAGTGGGAAATGAGGTCAATGGAGATGTGGGAATTATAAGAAACATAGAAAAACAGAAAGTCTGTGTGACCTGTGCTGGGTCTCAGCCAAGGAAGTCAAGCTCAGTCCCTAAGGACTCAGTTACCACACACCTATCAGAACAAAACAGCTTTTCCATACACCATGTGCACAGGAACACAAGTAATAAGCCCTATATTGTCATTTTATCTTGTTTTGAATTCCATTATAAGGTGAAGTCAATATCATTTTTCAATTAAGACTCACTTCAAATGAAAGGTCTCTAGAATCACTTCAAAACCATCAGAGAAACAGGTGCTAATATGTTAATGATGCTACCACATTTAAAGCAGAAGGGAATATGCATACATAGTACATAGTGTTAAGTTCTGAAAACTGAAGGACTGATAGTCTGGCCAGTGGATAGGTACTTTTTTTTTTAATCTTCTGTAGTGATTATTATCTCATTTTGTAGGAAAGGTCCTAGGATGGGGGCCCAGATTTTAACTGTTCTCCAAACAGTGTACAGGTTGAACACTAATCTTGCAAATATCCTGCAAATATGTTTAAAATTGTTGTCCTGAACTTGCAAATCAAAAAAGATAGAAGCATTACTTGAACTCTAGGCCTGTCGTTTTGGATAACTGAAGATATTTTATAGGTAAAAGGAAGTCTCTGAGAAAGTGTCAGTTGTGGGTGGGTGAGTTACTTCACTGAACTAAATTAATTTCTTATTGTGATAAGGTTTACTTTATTGTCTCTCCAGCATCGTTCTACTCATTGTTACCCTCCTAACCTTTAATGGAATTTCTGGTATTCCTTAATGTTTTCCATAGTGTTACAGATCTGTAAAATGATTGTAATAAAGGCAGAAATACATTGCCTAGCAACTGTTTGGTCTTAAAAATGTTACCTTAAAAATCAATAGCTTCCCAGAGTTATAAATAAATACTTAATAGTAACTATGCTTTACATAATCTTTTAAAGAAAACAAATCAACAGCGATAAAACTCAATATAAATATTGCTGGGTGTACTAGAGTGGCTAGCATACATGCAATTTTGCCAAAATTGTCTAGTGATATCATATGGATTTATATCATGTACATCTACCCAATATGTTTAAAAATAAAGCATTATTTGTCTTTTTTTCTGTACAATCATATTAAGTTAATAGCTTTGTATTAAAAAAAACAAATAACCCAGAATTAATGTATTTTAAAACATGCTTTTCTGTATACAATAATGAATATCGTCCATCTGGTAAAGATACATTTTAATTTGTTACACAGAAAATAGCCAAGGTACTTACCAGATGTCTCAATAACTCTAAGGTAAAAGTATATGCCTGAAACAAGATGTCTGGCAACACATGAACAATATAAGTTTGCCCCAAACGTTCATCTGTTAGCCATTGTATTGGCATCATCACTTCTTTCCTCCAAGTTCAATCTAACAAAGTTATAAACTTTGACTTTTCATCTTCCAGAAATACCAGCTTTCTTTTTAGAAGGGACGTAAAGAGAGACAAAAAAAAAAAAANNAAAAAAAAAAAAAAAAGAAATACCAAGGCAGACATGAGAAAATAGTTGACTAAAAGAGAAGCTACATCTTCAACACTTAGCTGAATAACTGTGTCTAAATAATCTCATTTTAGTAGCTTTTTTTTTGTTTGCAAATAGCCACACCAGATTAATACAATATACCAGTAACACAATATACCAGTAGCAGAAGCACATTTCTCCTTAGTACAAAATCTACCTTGTCCATTCTCTATAATTTTATGAGATATAAAAGATACTACACTAGAATTTTTCGTCACAAACATAAACAAAGGCTGTTGAAACCTAGAAATGGCCTCCCTACCTTTTGTGATTCTGAAGTCTCTAAGCCACAGGGATCAATAAGCCACTAGTCAATTTGGCAGCGGACAAGGGACATCTCAGTGCTTGTTAAAATGAGGAAAACTATTAGAAGAATAAAAGGTGAAGAGTGAGACACAGGAAGCAGTGATGTTTTCATTGGGGTGATACTCAAATAAGGTTGGAGGAAATTTGAGACAAGCTAGATTCTTTTCATATAGAATCATAGAATAACCAGGTTGGAAGAGGTCCACTGGATCATTGAGTCCAAACACTCCTATCAAACACTAAACCATGCCCCTTAGCACCTTGTCCATCTGTGCCTTAAACGCCTCCAGGGAAGGTGAATCAACCACCTCCCTGGGCAGCCTTTTCCAGTGCCCAACGACCCTTTCTGTGAAAATTTTTTCATAATGTCCAGCCTAAATCTCCCCTGGCAGAGCTTGAGGCCGTTTTCTCTTGTCCTGTCCCCTGTCACTTGGGAGAAGAGGCCAGCTCCCTCCTCTCTACAACCTCCTTTCAGGTAGCTGGGGAGAGCAATGAGGTCTCCTCTCAACCTCCTCCAGGTTAAACAAAGCCAGCTCTCTCAGCCATTCCTCGTAAGGCCTGTTCTCCACCCCTTCACCAGCTTCATTGCTCTTCTCTGGACTCGCTCCAGAGCCTCAACATCCTTCTTGCAGTGAGGGGCCCAGAAATGAACACAGGATTCATGGAGCGGTCTCACCAGTGCTGAGTACAGAGGGAGAATAACCTCCCTGGACCTGCTGGTCATACCATTTCTGATAAAAGCCGAGATGCCATTGGTCTTTGTGGCCTCCTGGGCACACTGATGGCTCATGTTCAGTAGGTTGTCAACCAATGCCCCAGGTTCCTCTCCTCCAGGCAGCTTTCTAGACAGATTTCTCCCAGTCTGTAACACTGCATAGGGTTGTTGTGCCTCAAGTGCAGGATTTGGCATTTGGCTTGGGTGTAAACTCCACTTTGGATGTTAGAAATTGTGCTGGCACATAACATGTCATATTGAATTGATTCAGTATGTGGGTACTTACAAGGACATTACTGTCCTGATTTATTATGTCACTGAATTCTTTTAATGTGGAATATAGACCATATCTCAGTCCTCCTAGTGTCCTAGAATCAGCATAAAATTTAAAGGAGTAATGTAGAGAATTAAAGAATTAAAATATTTAATTAAGAAAAAGTTTAGTATTTAAACTTGATTCTTATGGCTGCAGAAACACTACCAAGCCTCATGTAAATGCACACTAAGAGAGCACCAGTAAGACATTTAAGGACCTGTGAGCTTGGGATGTACAACAAGAGGCTGGGAGAATTGAGTGTGTTTAGCCTGGAGATGACAAGGCTAAGGGATCTATTTCCTGTCTTCCACCTTCTAAAGGTTATACAAAGGACAAAGTTAGACTTTCTCAGAGGTCCACAATAGAAGCATGAGAGTCAGTAGGCAAAAGCTGCAACAGAGGAGTTTGGAATGAATATAAGACAAAACTCTACACAGTGAAAGTAATTAAACACTGGAGCAGGAGCATGGAGAGAATGCAGCCTCCATCATCGAAGACAAGACAATATGAGCAACATGATCTAACCATGAAGAGAACCCTGATTTGAGCATGAGGCTTACCAGATCCCTTCCAACTTAAATCTTTCTATGATTCAATGATTTTATTGAATATTGTGGGTTTTAAGCCAATTTAATCAAATTGAGTAAGGGAAAGTAACTCAAGATTTTTGAATGATGGTAGGACAGACATAAAATTTGGGTTTTTATTTTAACTAACTATACACTGGAATCTAAAAATCATCATTAGATGGACCTATTTCAAATGAAATTAAATGGAAAGACAGAAGAAACAGAATCACAGAATCATTTACATTGGAAAAGACCTTTAAGATCTAGTCCAACCATAAATTTTAAACTGCCAAGCCTACCACTAATCCACGTCCCTAAGTGCCACATCTACATGTCTTCTAAATACCTCCAGGGATGGTGATGCCACTACTTGCCTGGGCAGCCTGTTCTAGTGCTTACCAATCTTTTCAGACATCAGAGTCCAAAGAAAATTAGTTATTAGGAATCTTCTAAATATCATGCATCTATTCTTCATTGTTACTTCTCTATTATATAGAGCTTTAGTTTTCTTAGTTGTATGAAATAATTTTGAGATAGGTGACATATGTCCATTGCATCTAAACTGCCAGTGCAAACAAGAAGATGACATTACCAGAACTCCTTTAGGATTCTATTACAAGGTCACATCCTGTCACTTTATACAAATATTATTCCACTGTAAAGGAATTGGAATGTGAATGATTAATTGCAGACTAAGGACAAGAATTGTATGCTGCCTTTTTAGAAAGAACTGAAAAAGAAAGAAAGGAAAATCAAGACATTCTGTATAGTAACATTTTTTAGACAGATTTGGTAAAACAATGGGAAACTTCAGAGTTCTTAAATAAAAGACAAAGAAACAATTGCTCATAACACAATAGATACTTTGATAGTTTTAGAACTTTAAGGTGAGATGCTTAACTACTAGGTTTTAACTTAACTGAAAAATATTGATGTATTAATGTTTTTTGCTTAGGAATGTTACTAGAAAAATGCTCCACAAATGAACTTAAAAGATCAACATCTGACAGTAAATCACTTTTGATAGAGTAGCACCTATTTCAGCTGCAGAAGAGCCGCAGTAAAATGTTCTTTGCATGATGAAGAGTTGTACTATTACTATGTTTAATCTGTAAAAATGTGATAGTACAGAGTTAAGTGCTCTTTGGAGTACAAGAAAACTCTGGGCAGCAATTCAGACCTACAAATATACAACTTCAAGTTACCGAGTACGTACTTATTATGAGTGGTTTCTTCAATGACTTTTTGTGTTAATTTATTAAGTTATTCCTAGTGGTTTTGTAAGTTGCTAGGCATTTTCAATAAAAATTGTCTAAGCTAGAGGTAATTATGAGGCTAAACTATCACTTAAAGTATTTTATTAAATTTGATTTTATAAACTAATTGCAATTTGGTTTTCAGTTATATTAGACATACAGGTCAAAAATAACCTAGCATTTAAGAAACTTATCCTACATCTCTTAATCAAGCACAGTTTTTATTGTGCTATCAACAAGAAAGTTTTCTCCTAGTAAAAATCAGAGGATTAATAAGCCAAAATAAGTTTAAGATTCTAATGTTAATCAGCAGGGGAGAGATAAAATGGTTTACAGCTGCCACTGCTCCTACTCATTTTTAAAAGAAGGCGACTGGGAGTTTTACCTTCACTGCCCTTTTGGGTGTCTCAGCCAAGATGGGAGGAAATATTCCTTTGTAGAAGCCAAGCAATCTATTGAAGAAAACATAAATTATTTTCATACAGATAAACAACATATCATTACCATATTGCCAATTCTGTTTTCACTTTTGTGTAAAGCAACTAAACCTTCAGCATTTACAAGCATGCAGACAAATAATGACACTCTGCTTACTTTCTAAGTAACTAATGAGCTACCGATTCTATTATGTGCTGGTGAGATGATATAAACTCCCCCAGCAATCAATAAGCAAAAATTCATTTTTTCAGAGTAGACAAGAAATTATATTTAAAGGAAGAAGAACAATTTTGACAATGAAGAGGAATTAATATTTAATTGTTTTAATTTTCTTGATGTATCAATGTTAATATTAAAAACTGAAGTCACAAAATAGAGTCTTGGAAAAACACTCTAACTTCAGCAAGTTGCACACAAAAACCCAGCATGTTCATCTTCAGATGCTTGGTTAAGGCATCTTTTAAAGTTTAGTTCTAAATATACCTAATAGTTCATCCTATTAAAAAACACTTGGGCAATATCTTGCTACCATACTCATTCAAGTCTTTGTCCCTTGTCTTGCCTGGCTGCATAAACATCTAAGGAGTTTACAGTAGCTGCTGACATTTGGAGCTCTCCTGAGGCCAATGCTTTGCTTTGCAACATCTAAGTTATACATATACATATACATATACATATACATATACATATACATATACATATACATGTAGTCTGCTACAAGCACTCACAGCATTTGTAGTCAGCCTGAGCTCTGCTTATAAGACCAAAGTAGATGCATAATGCTGTGTCTTGGGCATACTCTGAATCAGTCTGCTGTGTCTCTACATTAACCTAGACAGTGCACAGGCAGAGTTCACAAAGGTATATAATGCAATCAGCAAGAAGCTAACTTGTCAGCCAACAAGGGTGTATCTTACAACTTATCCACGTTTAGTATACACTTTCAGAACTGTAAGAGGATTCCATCTGCAGAAGAAATTACTTCTTAAAACAAAGCATTCACGTCTTTAAAATGTTGAAAAAAATGTCATTGAAAGGTGGCAATTCACATTTCTAAAACAGCCTATTACTTGGAATAAGAAACTTCCTTGCAGGGCGTGGTACAGTCATCACATCAACAAATTTTCCTAGTTATCCTGTACAAGTCAAAGAAAAAAATTCATATTCCCAGTGTGAATGTAAAATACCACAAATGGTATAGCACTTTATCTACCCTTCTTCTAATGCCTCATTGGAGTTCTTTTCTTAAGCTGTTCCAACATAAATAATTTAGGCTTTGTAAGATGCTCCAGAGTGGGAATATCACATAAGTGTTATGAGGATCCATCCTCTGAAGTGAAGAAGTTATGAATTCCAGTCCATGATAAAAGGAAACTTTGAGCACTTTGACAGTTTAATAACAAAACACTGAAAGTCATTGAGCAGGAGATTTTGGGAATTCATTTGAGTTATCAGATGGTTGTTTTTCCCCAAATCTCACTTTTCAAGGACAAACAGATATACATATATCTATAATCTATCCACACAAATATGGGTATGACTACAGATATCTACATAGAACAATATAGATATACTGGATCCAGCCTTAAGTCTTTAAATGCTCATAGATATTCAGAGTATTCTTGCTGATTCAGCAAGCTACTGAAATGTTGAATAACTTGAAGCATGCGATTCATAGTTTAATGTGAGTTCAAACTGAAACTGAGGTCCGAGCAGGATCAGCTACAAGAACACAGCCCCCTATAAACACTTTCTTCCTTTCACAGTCTAAAACACATGTAAACATATCTACAACAAGTATTCCACTTGGAATTTCTAGTAGTCCAGCATGAGTGGAATTAAAAAATGAAAAGTGCACCACTGCTTTACTCACAGCTCTAACTAAAAAAAAAAAAATTGAGATTCAAGTTTGGTCCAGATTTTCTCATTAGTAGAAGATGCATAAGCACAGAAATATGCAGTGTAAATCAATAATTCAGTTCTAAAAAGACACAGCCGCATTTCCTAGCCTTACAGAGCAGTATAGACTGGTTTTGCAAGTTGTTTTCTTGTATACTCAAGTGTATACGGCTTTGAAAATATAAGCCTGGTAACATTCCTATGGTCTCTGAGGATCTCAGGTGAAACTTTTCACAGAGAACATAGAGGGGAAGGATATACCATGACTTTGACCAGCAGATCTAGCATATCAGCAATCTTGCAAGGCAGGTAATCACTTGCAAAGAGAATCCACCATTCCATTACAGCTTGTGGTTGAAATGTTGAAAGACCAGTAACTCAGATGACCAACAGACTAGACTGTGGATTGTTTGAAAATTTTAGAGAAACAGGAACTGAAAATATGAAAAGCAATTCTATTATGTGACTTTTCCAAGCAATCTCAGAAGAGGCCACAGTCTTTTCTCATGAAATCCAGGGTTGTGATATTGCTTCTTACTCTGCTCCTGCTCCATCCTCTCACAATCTTTACCTTCACAATCTCAGAGTCACAACAACCTAGGCTCCCTTCAACCTTCACATCCTCAATGAGTTCTTCCTCATTTGTCAGTATGAGGTCTACCTCTCCTCATTGGCTCTTCTTTCACTTGTGTAAGAAGTTATCATTGAGGGTCTTCAGCAACCTCCTGGATTGTATATGCCCTGCTATGTTGTCCCCTCCAGAAGGTATCAAGGTGGTTGAAGTCCCCACGAGAATCAGCGTCTGCTTCTAGCTGACTGTAGAAGGCCTCAGTCTCTTCTTCCTGGTCAGGTAGCCCACAGCAGACACCTACTACAAAGTAATCAGCTCTTTAATCCTTACCCATAAGCTATTATCATTCACCCTTATGCAGAACTTCAGGCACTCTAGCTGCTCTCTCCCATAAAGGGCAACTCCTCCTTCTTGTCTTTCTGTCCTGTCCTTCCTGAAGAGTCTGCATCACTGTGTTGCAGCTCTCCAGGCATGCAAAACGTCCACTGCATCACTGGGAACCCAAGTTCCTATCCCTGCGGCTACACAGAGATATTTAATTCATTGTCTCTATGCCCCATGCTGCATGCCTCCATGTGCAGGAATTTTGGAGAAACTTCTTGCTTGAGGCAATGCCACTTAAGCCCTCTTTTATTCATATTGTGTTCCTCATGATTTACATCATCCCATGTGCTTTGCTTGTCATCCTGTCTGTTGCTCCCTCAGAGCTCCCTCTCCCTCATGGTTCTGAGTTTAAGGCCCTCTTTCCAGGTCAGCCACCCTGTGGCAGAGATACCTGTGCAAAGACATCACTTTGCATGTCATGCAAGCTGATTCGCTTATTGCAGCTGTAAGGTCAATGCTGAAGATTTTCTGCTGGAGGAATCTCTATTGTAAATCAGGAGAACTCACAGACCTCAGCAACTATATTCATGGCTCTGCAAACCCCTAAAATTTTAAGGGATCTATAACTGGGTTTCACTGTCTTACTCCTCCTTTCCTCTGTAGAGGCAAATCTCATCATGAAAAACAGACAGGAAAGAGTTAAGGTCTATTCCTATGGAATGCATTAAGTTTAGAAATCTAAAAACACAGGAAAACTTTCAGGATATACATCCATATATGCAATATGTAATTCAGTAAACATGGTAAGAAGTAGTTCAGTATTTAATTATGAGCTGCGGTTTGGTTTCTTTTTATCTTCCTCATTTGAAATAGAAACAGAAAAAAAGGTTAGCAAGTATGGTCAGTGAGATGAAAGGAATAAAGGAAAGGAGGAAGTAGAAGGCAATCCCATCTCATCACTGCCTATTGTCAACTGACTATTTTTTTGCATAAAGCACAGTCTCTTTTAGAACCTTCTGTGCCTGAGGTGGAGGACAAGCAGCTGCCTCCAAATTTTCCGAATAATGCTTTACAAATCATGCCCATTAAAGATAAAACTATTTGAAAACTTTGCAGAATGAGCTCTTTTCTTTTTAAATAGCATGATAGTAACAAAAACTTGAATGGTTCTGTCAGTCAGCAAGTACATACACACAGGAATCTTATACTTTAGTTTTCCTTGGACAATAACATTGAGGTAGCCTATTGTACACGATGTATAAAATTTTTCAAAGTCACCTAGTGAATGGTGATGACATTTTACATTTGAAAGATATTATCACCTGGATTCAGACCTTCCTTCAGAAAACTGTTCTTCAGAAAAACTATGGAATAGTGGCAGCAATCACTGCAGCGTGTGATAGAAGAGAATGTGACATCATATCCCTAGCTAGGCACACTGGAAAGAACAAGAAAATCTCTAACAGAAACACAGCTACATCTTGTTTTGTTTTAACATTAAGGGTCTAAATGAACACCACCATTCAATTGTATTCTGGGCAACAGCCCAAACTCATCTTTGTAGCAGCTGATTTTGAAACATTACAGTCAATCATATCTTCTCAATTTGTTCTTTCAGGCTTTTGCTATCCTTCTGGTTTCCATTTCTTGTTTGGAAGCCTTGAGTCATTCACTCTGGCAAGATGACCAACCAAAATCATTTATTTTCTCCAAATTATACTAAAATTGGGATCTTGCTTAGTTTGTTGTTTTCTTCCTCTGTTTTTCACATAATTTTCCCTTTAAGGATCTAATAAAGCTGATGGAAGGCATGAACACAATATTCCCTTTCTTGTGTTGCTGTCAAATCCGAGTCTCTTACCCACATTGTTTTATAATTGAAACAAAAATCTCTGAGGTTCAATTCTGCTTTCATTACCTCCGTGTTATCCTGAGTATAAATAAAAAAAGACCTGGGTTTCATGACCATGTCAGTTACACTAAACAAATGCATGATTTTACAAAATTTTATTTCAACAGAAGGAAGAAATTTTTAAGATGCAGTTGGTAGAAGGGTTGGTGTTTGAAAAGAGGAAGAAAGTTTGTTTAAATATAATACAATTTGCTTAGAGTTTCATTTATACTGGAAAAAAGGTATTTTAAAAAAATTTCTTGGTATATAGCATGTTGTGAATTTATTACTAACACAAAGTAAAACAATTGAAATGAGGGCAAAATTATTTTAATATAGTTATTCATGTAATGTGATCTTTATGTTGACCTAGCTGGAGACTGAAAAGATTTTAAATTCCCAGAAGCTTCAAGAAAACTAGGGAGCGCTTACTGAAGGCAGGCATAAATTAGTACCTACTGCTAAGAAAAAGGGACTTACAATTTAGCCATTTATTTTAACAGCAGTAGGCTACTAGCCTGTTCACACATGTAGTTCAACCTTAATCACAGTCTACAACCATTTGACCAGCTGAAGGAGTATGCTATAGGGAAGGTTGCTGTAGTTTAGAGTCAACAGGCACAGAGCTGAAAAGATATCAAAGGTTAGACATATTCACAGAAGACTGGGCTTGGACATTCCTTTGCTTTCCAAAAAGATTTTTTTCTTGTGAAGTATGTTATGTATATTGTCCTACTGCAAATGTTAAACACATGTCCCTACAGGAACCTAATATAAAAACACTAGCAATGACACACTTAGCCAAGCTAGCTTCTGAATTTCTGTTATGCAATGTATTTCTTTGTTCTGTGTCTACTATACAGATACCTGACATTTTAGATATCAGCACTAAATACTAAGTACTTATTTTCATAGCATATTTCATTTCTTTCACTGAGCGTGCATTCATGTAAATCGCCATCAGCTGCAACCCATGAGAATTAAGGAGAAACAGTATTTTTGTTCACAGCATGTAAACATAACACAAATTATATGTTAACACTTGCCTGTAGTAACACTGATGTTATGCTACATGCTACAAGACCAATTGTGCAGCTATGAGAATACTAAAAGCAGACCAACTCATGAAAGAAATCCATCAAATAGGTTAAGGCAACACAGAATATGAAAATAACTGGTTACAAAGGAAGAGACAGTCAGTGAATGATAATCTTAAGATACTTCAGAAAAATACTAAACAGTGGAGGATCTGGCTCAGAAATAATTAGATTGGCCAAGAAATGGATTAATAATCAACATCAATTTACCTCATTTATTCAAAATGACAGTCATCACCGTATTTACTGCATGTGGGTCAGATTATGAAGTTATTATGAGCCATCATCCATATGACTTCGTTATTCTTACTGAGAAATTAGTCTTTCTTCCATGACTTTTAATCACCTCAATCTCTTCATCAAAATCCTTGCTAATTTTTGGCTTTCTAGTCTGCACTCTGAATATATGTTACAGGACAAACCTAAATATAAATCCCCCATGAGAGGGAAAGATGAAACCTTCTCCTTTCTTTCTCGTGCCTTGTGCACTAAAAAGTGAAAGTAAAAGAAAAGAAACCCTTGTTAAAATTTCTCTCTATTCAAATGGGGGTCTAACTTTCTCTTGGATTGTGCTTTTTGTGTTTTGCTATAAATCTAAAAAAATTCTAGAAAGGTGAAGTTGGAACCTTGCGTTGTAATACACAATACAGCCTCAACAGTTCCCTGTGCATAAAAAATCCCACCTTGTTCTGGCTTTTTTCTCCAAGGATTATTATAAATTAATTAGTTAAGTGGTACATTGTTACCATGTACTGCTTGAGTAACAGAGTCAGGTGTATTACATTAATTGGGATTTTTTAAAATGTAGATATGCTTACACCTCTGCCACTTAAGATTCCAATGGCAGGGGCATGTGTGCGGGTCTGACTGCTGCTGCTGAGGGAGGAATCAGGCAACCAGGAAGGATGGGGACTGCTGGTGTTCCCTGCCAGCTGCAACAAGCACTTCTTGCTCCCACTGCTGCCAGCCCAGTAGCAACAGCAGCAGCAACACTCACACTGCAGGGCTCCCTGCCACCTTTGCCTGTTCCTTCTTAACACTTATGGTCTTGGCCCCGTGGCTAATGAACAAAACACCAATTTTGCCTATGCTTCTGAGAAGCTTTAAGATGGTCTGCTTGATATAATTCCTGTTAAAACTAGAGCAAATGGCAACATTATTATCACTGGCAGCTGGTCTAGTCTTTTATAAAATTGCCTGCATATAATCACTAACTGGGCTGTAGAATAGGTCTGCATTTCTAATTTTGTATATCTGACAGCATTTTCTTCCCCCAAAGGCTTTCCCTGTAGCTGCCCCTTTGTTTGCAACAGGAACAAGCTGCAGACATGCCAAAACAGCTTTGCCTAGAGCTTCTGCAACAGAAAAATTCTTCACTGCATTTTGGATTGTCAGAACTGGCAGAATGCTTCATTTGTTCAGTAGGAGGTTTAGTTGTTCAAACACTAGAAGAGAATTTAAGGGTTGGTTTTTTTCCCTTTTGCTAACAATACTGCTGTAACTGGTATGACAGGAAGCAGTCACTGTTTTGAAGCAGCTCCACACCTATGCCTATTGAAGCAAAAGAATGTAAGAAAATGATTCATTATTAATTTTGATACCAGTGAAAAATTAGACTTCTGTAACTTTGCATTTAGAAAAAAAATCCTAAAGAGGATAACTAGATGTGCTTTCTGGAAAAAGATTGACAGCATTTCTCTGAGTTAAACTAAACAAAAAAAAAAAAAGATTCATTAAATGGAAATGATTGGATTAGCAGAACTCCTGTGCTTGCCTGGGTAGTATGTCCTACTCAGATTGGTTGTGACTTTATAAAAGTATGACATTAAGTTGTTTTAATTTCATCAGAAAAAATGTGGCTCAGGAAGGAAATTTTGATTGCAAGTTAATGTTAGCTTTCATTGGAATAAGTTATAATCTTCAGAATCCACATGTGTAATCCCTAGGGAGTTATATGACTACACATATTCTTTCCCATCTGCTAGTTAAATATGAGATTCAAGAGGCTTTCAGTGTCATTATACCCATTAGTGACTCTCCCAAGAGGACTCTAGGTTCATGATATAGTGAATGACTTACAATAAGACTTAGAAGACCAGCTTTCAGACGTCATTTTGTGTTTGCATGAGTTTTGCACCTGCAATTATTTGTGCTTGTCATTTAGGTTACTTAGATGTTTTTAATTTATAGATGCAATCAGTGATGTAGATACTTAAAGTGAACTGAACTGCAGGCAACCATAACTGCAGGTGCAAAATTTTGTCTGCAATGACTTAGATTAATAAATACATCAATCTTCTGAAGTCTAAAGTAAAACTAGCCAGTAATGGTTTTATAGTGCTTTTACTAAACTAAAAATCTTACATATTTTTTCAATTTATCAAAAAATATCAAGGCAGCACTTTTTAGCATTAAAAAGAATATAACTAAAAATATACAAACACGCACATAAAAATTAATTTGGTTCCATTTCTATCATCTTGACCTTTGAGGTATTTTGCTAATTCCGTTTACAGTATACTTACCAGGAGATCATAACAGATTCATGATTTTGTAACACTAATACTACTGATAGTTGCATCAGTAGAGAACAACAGTCATACACACAGAAATCAAAGTGTGCAGAATTTGTAGCACTACTTAGGTCGTGAATGGTACTATGAGTACATATACATGCTGGCACTTAAATTTCCATCTGACAGACAGTTATGGTACATAGACACACCATCAGAGTGAGAGATATCATTATACAGATTTGTGAGGAAACTCACATAAATGGCAACTACCTGACCGAAGACAGACAAAATACTTCTGTGTATCACTGAAACCAAATTTGATCTCAAGCCTCTTTTCACTCAGAAAGTGCTAATCATTATAAGGGAAATCATTAACAGATTTTTTTCACTAAGAAAGTTATTATACAGACTTTTATGTACTTGGGAACTAGAAAATTATTCCTCAAAAAAGCATAAATTTCTTGCAGTTACAGGTGCTGTCCCTAGGCACAGGGACACAATGCCACAGATCCTTTCCTCCACCTCTTGAGTGTCATCATGCAATACCAGTGTGATACAGACAGGGCATGGGTGTAAAACCGAACTCCAGACTTTTGTTCCCTCCAGCCCACTCCAGTCCAGTTTATACTACTTAAGAAAATCTCTGTCAGATGAAGTTCTGTGTTATACTAAAGGATTTATGAAAGGATTCCAATCAAAGCTGGCTGGTAAGCAATTAGAAATGCATTTTGCAAGGCTTTACAACAGTGATATACTTCAGTATAGCTACTGATAAAAGACCTGCTACAAGATTGTGATGCACATAAATACTTTTTGAAACCAGATCAACAGGCAACACAAATGTGTGAAAGGAAGAATAGTGTAGAAGTAGCTGCCCTAATTATTAGTGCTACTTATTATTCAGTGATGTAATTGTTCTATGTAGCCATGTCTCACCTGCCAGTAATCTCCTCATCCTCATAGACATTTGTGAAGAAACCTGGCAGTTTGGGTTTTTTTTTCCAAAAAACTAATAGTGTCTGTGTCTCAATGATGTGGCAGTTTCTACTGGATTATTTATTTTTAAAAAGCCCTTGCAATGTGTTATTTGAGCAGCAAACCTGCCTCAGCAGGTTTAACTTGAACATCTCTTTTGAAATGTTTTCTTTTTCTCAATATACTCTTCTGATCCATCACCCTTCTTAACTTGAATTCTTCTGCAGAAAAGAAATTTTGCCACTTCAGCACTGAATAAACAAAACAAACGAACCCTTTTTCTCAACTTACTTTTAAAAGCATGCAGTGTTTTACTTCACAAATGAACAAAGCATTTCACATAGCAATCCAAGTAATACTACACAATCTATTTTACAGCAGACAGCATAATTTTTTTGTTCAAACCTTTCTGCATTTTATTACTTAAAATAATAATACCTCTGTAACCACCAATACGTCAAAAAGAAAGTAAATTTGGGTCAAATTCTCTTTACTTCTAGATTTTATCTGAATTTGCAGAAGAGAAACCATTTTTCTTGCAGTCCATGTGGCTTGCTCAGTAACCAGCTCTAAGCACTTAGAACTCAGCCAGATTACCCAGAGATTATTAACCACTCCTACAGCACTATTATTTGACATGACCTCACACTCTTTAAGCGTAACTACAATTTGCAACCACGCTATTTCCTTGTTCAACATCATCAGAGAGGATTACAAAGTCAATATAAACAACATTTCACTAGGCACGACAAAATGATTACCTACAGAGTTGATTTAGAAAAATCTCTACAGACAACAAACCCTGCAAGGACATAAGAACACACTTATATTGTTTTAAGGGGGGTAACAAACAGTCAGAACTGCAGTTTCCTTGCAGAGCCGTGCCTAGCAAACTCCTGTGGAAGACAAGGAAGTATGCGCTACAAGTAGACTTGTGAGGCAAAGGTGGGCAGAAAGCTCTAACTGCAATGGGTTTTGCTGTAATTGTAGCTGGTATTGAAGGAACAGGTGCTAAAGTCATTTGAAGCACTGGGTTCCCTGAGGCAAAGATCCAAGTAAGGCATCTAAAGCTACCAGCATTGATACACAACACAGCAGGTTGTTCTGTGGGTTGTGTTTTGCTGTAAGTTAAAAATCCTGAAAAGCCCACAAGTGTCAGTGAGCTTTTAACAAAATGTGTGCTGTTGGCACTTCAAGACCAAATGACACAATTTATGATTTTCTACTGAAACTATGTAAAATCAGCAATACAGTAAAAAAAAAGAGAGATAGAGAGAGGAACTCAACAGTGTTTCAACAAACTTGTGCTTTCCTTTTTGGTTACAAAAATTCACACAATGATATTACCTGAGGCCAGCTGAAAATGATCTGAACAGCTGCATAAAGAGTTGTGGTAAATGGAGTTAACTCCAGCTGGAGGCCAGTCACAACTGGTGTTTCCCAGGGCTCAGTGCTGGGTCCAGCCCTGTTCAATGTCTTTATCCGTGACCTGGATGAAGGCATTGAGTGCACCCTTAGTAAGTTTGCAGGTGACACTAAGCTAGAAGAGTCAATCTGCTTGAGGGTAGGGAGGCTCCAAAGGGATCTGAACAGTCTGGACTAACGGGCTGAGACCAATGGCATGAGGTTTTAAAAGGCCAAATGCCGGGTCCTGCACTTGAGGCACAACAACCCTATGCAGTGCTACATTCTAGGGGAAGAGTGGCTAGAAAACTGCCTGGAGGAGAAGGATCTGGGGGTGTTGACTGATAGCCTGCTGAACATGAGCCAGCAGTGTGCCCATGGGCCCACAAAGACCAATGGCATCTTGAGTTGTATCAGAAATGGCATGACCAGCAGGTCCAGGGAGGATATTCTCCCTCTGTACTCAGCACTGGTGAGACCGCTCCATGAATCCTGTGTTCATTTCTGGGCCCCTCACCGCAAGAAGGATGTTGAGGCTCTGGAGCGAGTCCAGAGAAGAGCAATGAAGCTGGTGAAGGGGCTGAAGAACAAGTCTTATGAGGAGCAGCTGAGGGAATTTGGATTGTTTAGCTTAGAAAAGATGAGGCCGAGAGGAGATCGTATTGCTCTCTACAAATACCTGAAAGGAAGTTGTAGAGAGGAGGTTGCTGGTCTCTTCTCCCAAGTGACAGGTGATAGGACAAGGGGGAATGGCCTCAAGCTTCACCAGGGGAGGTTCAGATTGGATATCAGGAAAAAAATTTCACAGAAAGGGTCACTGGGCATTGGCTGCCCAGGTTGGTGGTTGAGTCACCATTGCTGGAGATATTTAAAAGAGGGGTTGATGAGGTGCTCAGGGACATGGTTTAATGGCAGATAGGAATGGTTGGACTTGATGATCCAAGACGTCTTTTCCAACCTGGTGATTCTATGATTCTATTATTCTATGATTTAAAAACAAAAAAAGTCACAGACTCTTGAGCAGCAGTATTTCTGAAAGCAGTAGTTTAACTGAACTTACTTTCTGCCACAGGGTGTAGGTTGATTAATTATGAGTTTTTATTCTGGGGAAGACCACACTTTGTTAGTAAACAAATTTTTACACTTTCTTCTGCAAAAGTGAATAACAGTAACAGAACTATGGACTCTTCTTCACCGATTAAGCTCCTACTGCAGCTGAAGTAGTTCTCTTTATTTTAATAGGGTTTATATCACATCTTTTTTAAAGATTTAAGAGACTTTGGAAAACTACCTCTTTTCTTTCAATGACTACATGTTCCTTGCTTTTTTCTCAAAGCATTCAAGACCCTTTTGTACCTGTGGTATTTTCTTCCTATTTTTCTTAAGTTTTTATCTATGTAATCTCAGTTTCAAGTTAAAAAGCTCAGTACTGTTAGTTTTGTAGAAACAAAACAGAGTAGACTACTGCTGCATTCAAGCTTTAAGCAAAAACATTGATTCTAATTTATGAATACTGATCTATGCCTATTGCCCCATACAGATCTATACCACTAACAAACACAACCAGGCTTCCACGAATAACTTTGTACATTCTGATTCAGGATTTGTAACATTATTTTTTGATTCAGAGACACTTAAAAATGGCTAAATATACATTCTGATAGTGACTACATAAAAGTTACACTTGAGGTTATAAAAATTCATAAATAACAATAGAGAATGGAAAAAAAAATGCTTTCTATCATCTCTGGGGTCTGATCTACCAATAGACCTTTCAGAAACAACAAAATTTAAAGCAGTGCCTTATAGTGTAACGAATATCTGTAATTCACAGGAAAAGCACATTTACTATGCATACAGACACAGAGTAGCAGTGCATGGAGCCTTGGTACTGCAGTTTGAGTGTGCTGCTGCTTGAGTTAAAGCAGTACTACATTACCTGGCACTAACAACCAGCAGTTCATTTATCCTGCCTGTGGGCAAGCTGCCATAAGGCAGCACAGCACACAAACAGCCACAATCACTTTTCAGGCAAAATGAGTGGAGAAAGGAAGTAAGGAGTAAAATACAACCTTGTAGTAAGTTTAATATATATGCCTGTCTAATTAATTAATTAATTTTACAAAATTATTTAAGCCTCTACGAACACAGCCTTGATACAAGACATTATACTCAAAACAGCAGTGTATCCCAAGTCAAGCACATAAAATCAGCTTAGAAATGATGAATAATGAAGTATTACTTGAGATTTGTAGCTTATTCACTCCATACTTATTTGTGATAATGTGGTAAAAAATGCTTTGGATCTGTTTTAACTGTTTTACTGGACATCTGGCATTTGCTGCTTAAAGTTTCAGCATTACAAGGGTCACTGTAATTCTATAACACATACGGGCCAAATACCCTGGCAGTTTTTAGTGAATCCTGTGGCAGTGGAAACATCTGTAGCTGTGCACAGTTCCACACATAGAGAATTGTGAGGAGTTGCAGAACGTTCTTGGATCTTTTGCATTTCAGTGTCCAGAAAATTACCCACTTGTAATGGATCATCTTTTAGAAATATATATTTTTTAAATCTCCCATGGAATACACCCGAATTGAGTAAAGCCACACAGATTCTAATTGCTAACATTTTATTTTCATCAGTTGTTAAAAAAAACAGTGGTACCTTAGTTTTTGTGTTTTCAGAAGCACACACAGCCTTTGGAAACACTTTCCAAGTCCACCAAGGGGGTCGATTGATGCATTGTGAAACTGACCTACTATCACTGGAAATTCTGAGAACTGTAAAAACCGCCTACAAGAGCTGACAAGAATAAGAAGAAAAATTTAACAAGTCTCCCACTAGGTTTCTTTCCAGCAGTGTAACATATCCCTTACTAAGACATTAGATGAGTAAACTAAATTTGATCAGTTATTTGCTGAGTCACTAAGCATTTATTGTTGTATGCACTTAAAATATTCAACAGGTAAAATCCCATCTATATCTCAGCCTAAATCCTAATCTGAATTAAATGCTAAATTCTTAAGAATTAGCATATTAGTAAGGATACTAAAGAAGGCTTATGCTGTGGTAACAGTGAGCTAGTCTATAGAGTTTTTTCAGCCTCAGAGGAGGCTTCAGAAGTAATTTTACAAAAGAAAATGGAATATGCCAAGAGGATCATTTGGATGTATAGCAAGGGTGAGCAACAATAAGCAATGATAAGCAAGAGAGGCAAAGAACTGGACAACCTGTATATACGGATAATGCAACTTGAAGGGGACAGCACAAAGATGCCTAACATACAAGGGAGGATATATGACAGGAAATAGATGTAAAACACATTTAATAAGTGCACAAACAGCTGCATTTAGTAAATGCTTGTTATAGGGCAAGCATTCCTCAGTGATGTACCTGGTTTAAGATATCCTACACCTTCTTAACAAACCTTTCCCCAGATGCTCATAACATCTCCATACCACAGTCTTCCACTCTCATGCGTCCTAATATTATACAATTATCAGTGAAATTGCATCATATACAAGATCAGTGAAGAGTGACGAAAGGAATTCAGAAATGGAAATGCTGGGAACAGTGAAAGTCTTTCTAAAAGTCTTTCACAATACTCTGAAAGAAAGAAATGTATGTGGAAATGACAGGACAAGTGGAGATGACATGATAAGAGCAGAAGAGGCTAAAATGTCAAAACTGTGATTGATGTGTAACCAGAGCATTTATGGTTTGAAATTCTGTTCAGGTTGACTGAACGGATGTTCAATAGCGATAAAAAAGCCTTAAATTTTGCTGTATTTGTTCTCATACATTGGTCTTAAAGGAAGGGAGATTGAACAGTAGGCTAGGTGGAATGGGGAGAATGGCCAGAAAGAGACAAGGAGTATGAATGGAACAGGAAATTTATGATATTTTCTACCAGACTGAGACAGAAGTTCCTTCTTTACCAGCAAATTGTAAATAGGTAAGACAAATTGTAAATAGAAGCCTCCAAAAAAACACAAACCACCTCCCCCAAATGGCTTTCCTTTGTACCTCAAAGGACTAATCCAATCTTCATCTGTATCCAAGGTATCTTAAAAGGAAGCAGACTCCTCTATC
Organism: Piaya cayana; assembly: GCA_013389865.1. Classification (NCBI taxonomy): domain Eukaryota; kingdom Metazoa; phylum Chordata; class Aves; order Cuculiformes; family Coccyzidae; genus Piaya; species Piaya cayana. Next base: position 100,818 of record WAAB01012701.1, read on the forward strand.
ATGGATCTAGTCAATTGCACATTAAGATCCCTGACAGTGACTTGATAAACTTCCCAAGCATGATGTAAGTACGGTCACTACTATAAAACAAACCTCCAAGTGTTGTAGTAGGTTTAGGGCAGTGCAAGGTTTCCTGTTCTCAAAGCTTAATACAAGACAAGGAATCAGTTATGAGTTATGAGTTATGAGACTGGACTATAAACTCAGAAGAGACTCTTCAGGATACATCACTTTACTGATACAAGCTTTCATCTAGAAACTACATTAAATAATATTTGGAAAGACTTAAGTAAGGGCACTCCAACAAAGTCTTGCAGATGATTGTTCCAGTGCTTTTCTACATTCGGAGAAAGGCTGCATTTTCTTAACATCACATTCCAGGCACTGGCTGTGGTGAGCAAGGCTGAAAACACTTGAACTCACAGGTGCCAAAAACCTGTGAAAAATATATCTATGCATAGCAATCAAGTAACTTTTCAATAGTCTCTTTCACAACCAGAAAAACTTAATCCCTTGAAATTTATGACACAAAGTTTATTTTCCTCCCAAGATAATTTTGTGGAAATCTCAAATTTCTTCAATATCTTCAGGTTTTCTTTGAAGTGTTGACTTTATTCAGTATTTTATCAGTTTCTTTATCAAAGATATATATGGAGGTAAAATTCTGTACTTCCTTACTGTTCTTTAGTTACTCATAGTACTTTTGTATGCTTTAGGACTGCACTACCCTTTTTGCTGTGGTACAGTCCTGTGAGCTCATTTTAATGCCATTATCTTTAACAACTAATTTCTTCGGTGTTATTGCTTCCCAATGCGTTGCCTTTTGCATTGTTAATATAGCAAGTATAATCTGAATTTTGATTCTCCCTTGAATTACTTTGTATTTGGCCATATGAAAATGCCTTTAGTTGCATGATGACCATGAAATTGGATGTAATTTTAAAGCAATAATCTGTTCACATTTGCTGCCCCACCAGTTTTTGTGTTAACTGAAACATTTAATGACTTCATTAAACGTTCACTGGGAAGAAAATATAACACTGATTTTAAATGTTTATTTTAATTTCTCCTTTCTGTCTGTGGCTTCTTCATTTTTATTTACATGAAGCTCTTCTCTACTTGATTTAAAAATATTAAAGGCTGGGCTGAATTACATATTTGATACTACAGCTAACAATGGCTTTGAAGCATTCGCCCTGCTGAGATAACTAGGCCTGGTGATACCACAAATCCACTTTAGCCCATTTGAAGTTACATTCTGTATATCAGTTTGCTGAGTGGGGTGGGCTTTAAAAAAAAAAAANTGAGGATGTCGGCTTTTAGGAACAATCTCTTGCCAGATAATACTTCATTATCTGGCAGACCATCTGGTTTCCAGTCCATCAATGCCATATTAATACTGTCAGCTCTCTACATTTGGTTATTGCCCAACATTTCTATTACTTTGTAAATAATAGAACTAAAAAAAAAAAAAATCAGTATTGAATGTTATAGCACTGAAAGCATGAAAGGGAAGCCTTCTTCTCCAATTTATGTTATTTTCTACATGTCATAAATTAATAATGCCAAGAATTATGGCAAAATATATCAACTCTTTAACAGGAGATATCAGACACCTTCAGAATATTTATTACAGATCTTGACAGATTCGAGCTGTTTTCTTTCCATCCAATAGTAATATGTACCATTTTTCCTCCTTGGTGTGAGCAGAGGACTTCCTTGTCATGATTACAGAAAATGTCTTATGAAAATATTAACTATCTAGAATGGGCAGGAGTTGAAGTGACAATTTGTGGTCAGCTAGTTTTCAATCAAGTAATCATGAAAGCAGTAAAAATAGCATTAAAAAAAAGTAGTAAAAACTCCTGACCAGGTGCAGAAATGTATGTGCTGGCTCAAAGGATAGTGTAGCATAAAAGCAGGAATGTAACGGTTCTGGACATGCAAGCATACACCATTGCTTCTTCTGGTGGCAGAGCTGATTTAAAACTATGGATTTGGTTAGACAGAAATCAGGATGTGGCCTATTATGTGTTCCTCTTTAACTTGATTTTTTATGTATGGTTCACATCTTGCTGTGCATTATACTCATCCAGCTGTGCTATAATAATGGCATTTTTACCCTCGCATCAGGCAGTAATTTTGAATTAAAAGGCCTATTCTAGGGATCGTTTCTAAAGTACAACACATACCACCTCATGAATGCAGAAACTGATATGTCAACATTCCAGAGTGCTAAATAGGTGAGGATGTCGGCTTTTAGGAACAATCTCTTGCCAGATAATACTTCATTATCTGGCAGACCATCTGGTTTCCAGTCCATCAATGCCATATTAATACTGTCAGCTCTCTACATTTGGTTATTGCCCAACATTTCTATTACTTTGTAAATAATAGAACTAAAAAAAAAAAAAAAAA